>CM073566.1:19917028-20517028 GCA_037074615.1 Leucaena leucocephala
CTACACCAACAGCTGCGGCAAGATGCCAAGCAGCATGAATGTATGGAGTTTCAGGAAATAACTCGTCGGCTATGAAAAGCACACCGCCCAGTAATGATGACAACTTATGCATATTGTGGGCCATCCTCAGGTCTGGATCTTTCAATGCCCTCTTAGCAAATGCTACCTGCATATACAATTCATTTTCTTTATCAAGGAGCAAGGCCTATATATATCATGTACATCAGGAAAGCTCTATTCTTGTCTTGATAGATAGAAAGCTAGATAGATGTATCCTTCACAAAACGCTTGATTCAATTTATTTCTTCAATCATTCAAAATGCTTTCAATGTTGTCCTACTATCCTATTTTCATTTAAAAACGAACAGCTTTATTTATATGTATATATATAGTGGAATAATGTAATCTTTCCCTATGGAAAAAATAATTAAAGTTTTCATACCACTCTATAGTTTTGTTTAAAGGAGAGAACCAGGCTTGGTCATGTTGGCCCCAAATTTGTTGGCCATGTCCATCTTAAGCTCAATATGACCAAGTTCCCAGCCCCATTTAGACCTCTAGCTCAAACCAAACGACAGTTCAACCCCAGGAAAAAAAAACAAAATCTTGAAACCAAGTGCAGCTTGTTTCAGGCTTGAAATGCGGTATATGGTTAGCAATTACATCATAATCACGTTTGTAAGATTAGATTGTAATTAGATAATGTAATTTGGTCCAGACCATTAAAAGATCCAAAATTCAGGTCAGAGGTTTCACTAGGCCTTTATGGTCTTTTAGAGCAACCAATAATGTATTACTTATAAAAGGTATTGGAACCAAATTGTCAAAACTCAAGATCAAGAGAAGAGGTAAGTAATGAATTACCTCCATCATCCCAGTGTGAACAAGTGAAACCATCAATGGTTGAACCGGAAGAAAAACTGCAGTTGCCGCCATCAGCATCTTTGGATTCTCATTTCTCAGGGCCCTTGAAAGACACTGTAGAAAGATTTCACATTCAAAAGTGACTCAGTGACTGCACAACCTAAAGTGATCTTAAAAATACTGCAAAAGGGGCTGCGGTGAAGAAAATATCAGGAAGGCATTTCAGATTGTGCCATACGCATGAGCATATCAGAAATAAAGTTATGTAGAAAATAGTTATTGACTGATGTTTTAATAATCATTAAATTTTCCATGCTGCACAAGAATATGAAATATTCGTTAAATATGCAAAATGCAACACATGCACAAGAACATGGTACAAGATTCAGAGGAAAAGTAACTTTGCCAACAGGCAGCCCCTAGTGGCACTGGTACAATTCCTGAAGTAAGACATCCCAAGTTAAGATGTAAATCCAAAAACTAAAACGAAAAAAATAAAAGTGATATTTTACTTGTACAAGCAGCATAGCAAAAGAGCAAAAGACAAGCATGCCTTGTAAATAAGGCTTGAATATTCTGTCTCACAAATGATTGGTTAGCAGACAAAAATAGAGCAAGTCCTCTCTTATGACACCACCTCCCAAAAACCAGGATTGTGAAAGGATTATGATCAAAATTGTAAGAACCTTGGATCAAGCAATGCTATTTTCATTTTGGAAACTTAAGAGTTGTGCTTGCATGATTTTTTTTTAGTTAGGCAACTTTTGACTTGTTTGATTGAGGTATGATGAGATTTTGTTAGTTTTATGCTTATCTAAAAATTTTAAAACTGCAAATATGTTCTTATTACCATCCTTGATCTGATCTTACATTTCAATCTTTTACGCTTCAGCTGATCTGATTTACAATCTCAATCTTAACAACCTTGAAAGCACCTTTCCTTTCCTCATTAAACCAAAAACAACTCTGGCCTGCGGTAGTTCTCATGGCCCATTAAGTTAAACACGGACAACAAAGTCCTATGGCAGATATATTTCTTTCCTAAGTTAATTGGGTTAGAAACGTAATCACATAAATTATTTCTTACAAGGGGTGAAATGGATAAGCTTTCAAGTGTCACATGATAAGTTCTTAGAACAAATGTTGAAATAAGCCAACCAATAATACCTTAATTGTACTGTTAAAATTGAGGGATTGAAGATACGAATATAAAGATAATTTTTACATTTCCGTGTTGGTGATTCAGACTTAAAGATTATTATTCAACCTCCTAGTTAGCTTAGCTTAGTTTCCACTTAACCAGTTTGTGGAGTTTTCTGTCCCAGTTTTAATGAAAATAATCAAGCGGATTTTAAACCATGAACGCTGCTAACCACTGCCTGATAAAGAGATTAATAAACAATGGCTACTAACTTGATTATCCGATTTTCGATAGACACTTCATATAGTCCATACTCAAGAATACAGCACAGGAAATATCAAGATATATGACATGGGCCAAAACGCAGGTGAAAAAAAAACTTGGTTCTGTTTAGATACAGCTTTCTGCGTGATGGAAATGGTGAAATAATTAACAATCAAGAATGAATTGCTTCATTAAAGTTATAGAAAGAAACTGACCCTCGGTGTTAAAAGTGAGTCCCTGTTAAATTACGAAGCAAGTGAATTAATTCTCTAAACATAGCTAATGTGAAAATCCAAAATCTGACAGTACTTCCGAACAGTGTCCAGAAAAGAGACTATACTATGGGATACTACAACTTCTTTAGTGAACCTTTGATAGATCATTTGCATGATCCCCATTCACAGTTATGCATAGGAACATATAAATATAAATGCTCGCGTGTGTGTAACATGGAGAAAACACAACTTGACATTGTACAGCTTCAGGTTTTTGCATTTTCAAGACAATAAAAATGTAGCAAAAAAGTATTTCTTAACTATATACGCGTGACTTACAACAGTTGCTGTTGCTATCATTGTGTAGTCAACCCATCTCAAGTATCTTCTCAACTTTCCCCTTGAACAATGGTACATGCTCGAGGCCACTCCAACTCCAATCAACGAATTAGCATACATTTTGGAATTGAGATTCTTCCTACATTTGGAGATACATAATGACTAATTATTCATAAGATAAGTAAGATGATTTCCAAGTCCAAAATAGCTCAATAAGCATAGAGAAGAATAATACCTAGGGGCATTACATCCTAGAGCTATAAAAGGAAGTGAAGTAACCACGTTAGCAACTGTTTCAGCAAGATGCCTATCACCTGACGCAAGGAATCAACATTGGGATAAACACATCATTTATTACTGTGAAATTGGAAAGGTTTCTGGACAAAAATTACAGAAATTCAAACCACAAGAAAACATCTCAGTAGTACCATTGATGCAACAGTTGATGGGTCTCAAGCAAGCTGGTCTTTGCTGCCACGCCTGTCTGCAGAACATGTAGGTAGGTAGCACGTTATTTTGCATGTTTTGCCAAGCTTTACTGCCACAAATAATGACTATCACTTAAAAATGGTAAATTGCTATATGATGGATAAATATCCCACTCACTGCAATGACAGCAGATGATTTGATCCAAAAAATGAAGCACCACAAGTTGATGAATGAAATTTCCCATTTTGATCAGTCTCCGTCAATGAAAATGGAGAATGAGGATCCACATGGACCCCATGCACACCCTCTAGGGCTTGAGCTCCACTATGTTTCAATGCGGTCTTAGGGAACATATGCACACCCACAATAGTGCAGGTCAATTTCTGTACCAGCAAGAATTGGCTGGTACAAGTTTGATGTTGGAAGGAGATTGATGCAAGCCAATAGTTCTGCAGTAGAACAAAATATCATTATCATTGCGTACAATGTGCTATGGTTTCTACAAAACCCAATCTTAAAGTTATGAACAAAAGGCACACAGTTAACAGCTTATAGATAATTTACATTTCAAATTATTAGACCTATTCAATATTAGGTTGACTTCCTCTTGCCCAAAAAGTGCCATGACTTGTTCAGAAAAAGTAATTTGTGATCCTAAGGTGAATAAGCCAGCATTTATATATTGATTTTCTCATGTAACTAACTGAAATTTGGAAAACCTCCTCTCCCATCCCTCCCTCTCTTTTAATCTAGTTTCAACAAAATGGCCCCTATCCAGAATCTCCAAAAACGTAACTGAAACTAGTAACATGATGTAAGCCTAACGAATAAGACATTTAGATTGATACCCAATGTTTCAGACTATTTTTTTGGCGAAAGTGCAATACAATCGGTTAGGGACTGAAACAAAAAACGCATATTCTAAGTTATTACAATAGTTTAGCTCTTCAAGCATATTCATTAAAACACCCATTTGAAACTATTGAAAGATGTTGCCAGGTAAACAAATAACTCCTGCGTAATACATCTAATATTCTCAACAAACAGGTCATGCTATCGAGTTACGATCCTACAATTCGTCTATAGTAGTCAATATTACCCAAAAAAGAGGATAATCTAGGTTACTTTACAACTTAGAGTCCCAAATCCACCCCAAAAAAAAAATACCAATAAGTAGGAATATTTATCTGTATGGAGATAGAGCAGCATCCCATTGACAATTTATATAACCAAACTCTTCTAGGAAATCTATCGATATAAAAGTATCAACATAAAGCCAGTGAATTTACAAGTGTCATCGGGAGGCAGAGGAGGATGAGAGAAAGAGAAAATGAAAGAGAGATAACCTGAGCGGGAATGGAGAAGCAATTAAGCTGAGAAGGGAAGAGAGAGGAGGTCGCTTAAATAGACTAATCAATGATGCTATGAGAAGGGTGGTGGTTGATTCAGTTACGAAAGGAACTAGTTTTGAATTTTTGGACGAAAACAAAAATAAAACCGAATATCAGAGCGGAAGATGCGAATGAGCCACGAATCTTCCTCACTCGCTATGCGGATATTCTCAGCTCTCGGGCCCAAATTGGCAAATTCTCCTCCATTGCTATCAGGGGTGTTCAAGATGCCTTGATGAACCCTCCTAAACCCGTATACCCTACCTAACCTAATAAAAAATAGCCCAATATAAAATAGATAATTTTAAGCAAGGTCGAGTATCAAACAGGGGTTACTACCCTACCCATTTGACCCTACCTAATTAGTTACCTTTTTACATATCAAAATTTATAGATTACATTATTTCACATAGAACGAATATGATGGATACTGGGGACTAAAGGGTAATTTTACAAATATGAGTAGTTAAGTAGGTAATTGCATCCTTTAAAATTTATAACTAAATTGATTTTTTTTTAAACTTTGCTAACCCTCATATTTTTTTTCCAGATACTTCATCTTTATCAATTTTGGGGAGATTAATATAAAGTTACAATTACAAACTATTTAGACTTCAAGACTTTTTTTTATATGCAATGAATTTTAAAATTTTAATTATTATTTTTTTGTTGTCTTAATCTTAGTGGATTATAGATATTGTTTAACTCTTGAAGACATATGAATATGATATTATTTTAGAAGTTTATAATTTTAGATTTTTTCTTAAAATATGAGTAAGGCATCACGGTTTGGGCATGCCCAGTCCGCCTATACCCAGCCCAAAATGGTTAGGACTTTTATCGGACAGGGCCAGGCATCAGGCTGCAAAATGAAGCCCATATTTTTTACCAAAATAATAAAAAACAAACCCATTGTTAACTAGTGAAAGGGTGAGACATACGATCATTTAGAACGTATTCGATCTTTAGGGTATACTACTTTATTATGGTTCCAGTCGCGACGCTTAGGGAGGTATCATAACTCTTGGATGCCTAGGTTTACGCCTAAGGGTAATAGACGGCTCACCCTGCCTGACATTAGTATCACCTAGGAGGAAAGGAGACTTCGCCTTACCTTTGGATCGTGAATGAGCCTAACATCTTTCTAAAAAATTTTGTAACAAAAAAAATAATAAAAAACAAAGTTATCTCATGCATGTAATTTGCTCCTGATTATAAGGTGTGTTCTGAAAGATTTTCTTTTGTCATAATATAATCTGTTATATAATTTTTTAATTTTTATCCCTTACAACTTATATTATTGTCTATAAGAACATATAAATATAAATATATATATATATATATGAATGTTTTATGGTATTTATATTCTTTTAATTAATAAGGATACAAATGAAATCCTCAATTGTTCTTTCACTAAAATTCCATTCACTATTAGCTTCTCCATAGTTAATCTTCATAGCTCAAAAAATAGAGCTTTTACTTCTTCTCTTCTTATTTTTTTTTTTTCTGATTAGAACTTTTACAGATTTTAGTGCACTTCCTAAGAAAATTTTCTTCTAAATTTCTTTGCAAAAAACACAAATTAAAGAAAAAAAAATGAGCTATTTTAGACTACTATGTTTTATATTTTTAACACGTAGAGGATCTGAGAGTTATTTTAGATTATGGGATGTGGCTATTGCAAGAACTGGGTTTATCCATTGAAGCCTAATATGCCAATTATCTTTCTTTTATTTAAAGAAGCAAACTCTAATGATGTGAGATTATAATTAAGATTAAATATGCACATTTCACTAGGCTTTTATATCACTAAATTATAAAATTATTAGACTAATATGTCAATTAATAAAGTAAGTTTTGGTTTAAGCTGATTTTAAGACGAGGGCACCCAAAAAAACAAAGGCGAAAATAAGGTGGTAATAAAATGATTCTTAATTATTACTCTTGAATTATTTCTTCTATTATTAAATATAAATGATAAATTAGAAGAACTTTAATTTATCTAAAAAATTAACTAATTTTTATATTAAAATTAAGGATAGTGAAGAGAAGTAATTGGAATTAGAATTATAAAAAAAATAGATGAGGGACGGAAATTTGTAAGAAAATGGGATTCTTCCTCTGCACCCCTTTTGTATCTCTTTCTTTTCATTAATGTAAACAATGCATACACTATATATATATATATATATATATATATATATATATATATATATCTTCGCAGATACTTGGGACACAATTTTAAGTTTTAAGCAATTATCTGGTATATAACACAGAAAGGTACGAAGTCCAACAAAGACTTTAGAAAGGCAAACTAAAAAGAATTATAAGAAGGTTCCAGGAATCAAGGTCAAGATCATGTGACTACGCTCATAAGATTAGGAACAACACCAACGCTCTCCTCTCTCTCTCAGAAGCTCTCTCTTCTTAACCCTTTCAGAATTATCCAAAACTCTCCCGCATGCTTCTTCTTCATCATCTCCACTAGTAACAGCAATGATAGGTTTTGCAGCAGAGAGGGAAAGACCAAGAGAAAGTAGAAGGATTTCTATAACTAATTACAGAACTGCAATTTTCTTCTTCTTTTGGCTCATCCTCCTTTCTGCCCTCAGTTTCTTCTCCTCCTCCTCCTCCTCCATTCACAATGAACGCAGCATTACCAGAACCAGCCATTCAACAAGACGACCACCATCAGAAAGACCTAGTTTCATCAGCAGATCAGCTTTCTTTCACCATCATGCGCCTTCTTCCTCAAGCCCCACAACTACTGAAAGCACTAAGGTAATCGTCAATGGCGATTCAGCTGAAACCATCTTTGAAGATAGCAAAAGAGTCATTCACACTGGCCCAAATCCTCTTCATAATTAGTACAGCAAGAAGGTTCTTCAGATTCATCATTTATATATCAGTTGTAAGAATTAGTCCTTTATTTTTCTTTTACATATTTGCGGATTAATTAGCATTTTCATTGAAGGAAGAAAATGAGTGAGAGAAAGCTAGCTAGCTAGATAGATAGGGTTAGTGATTTCTCTTCCTTTTCTCTGTACCAATCTTTTGTTCAAATCAGGAAAAACCGCGTTTAAGTTTATTTAATTTGCAAGTTCTTGTATGTATTCTATTTCTTCATCTCTATTTTTTTCTTCTTCTTCTTTCTACAGTCTTCAGATGTTTTAAGGCCATGCGCCTGCTCTCTATTTACTACCAGCGTACATCTCTTTCGTTATTATTCATAGCTTCTGCTTCTACTGTGCCAAAGATTTTTTACCAAATTTATATGAGGTAGTTAAAAAGTTAAATTTTTTGTATCTAATATTTATTTTTTAAAAATTAATTTTTATAACTTATAAACTGATATATAATATAATATTATAAATAAATATTTTTAAAAAAATAATATCATATTTATTATAATTAAATAATTAATTTAATATATTTTATCTACTTAAATTAGTAAATAGAGTCGTGTATTAAGTAATGGAGAGAGTAATTATTTGAAAGGATGATATATAGTTACCATCAAGTTTCATGGGAACTGTTTTACAAAGTTTGTCGGCAAACTGCACACACCAGAAGGGGAAAAGATAAAAATAAGGGTGAAATAAAGAAGGTATTTATTATGCATTATTGCCCTCTATTTATGGGGTTACCTACATGCATATACAATCTCACACCGTAATTTGTGCATGGCAATGGATTGGCTCATGAATAATGATCAAACATTTAAATTTAATTTTCATGAAATCGTTAATAACTATTACTATGAGATAATCACTTTCTGATTCTTAATATATTAATTAATAATTAAATATAAAATTTTTATTTATTTTTCCTTTTATTTTTATTATTTTTTATTAAAATAAATTGTTTAACTTATAAACTGATATATAATCTAATTAATGTCACACGTATAGATGTTATATAGGAATCTTGTCACATTAATTTATTTATAATTAACTGATTATTCTTACTTATTTTTAATTTACTAAAATTAGTTCAGTAACTTTTTTTAAGACAATTTTAGTAACTCTTATGTTAAAAATTATAGAAAGTATTTGTTTGGGTTTTTTTTGTCAAAATTAATTCACTTTATGGGTCGTTTAAGTTATAATGTATGTTGCTTTAAGAAAAAAGTATTTGTTTGGATGTCTCCATACTCTTTTTACATACATTTATTTAATTTATACTCAATCTCATTCGATATTTATTTAATTATTTATTTTAAATATCATACTATCGTCATTATTACTTAAATACATTTGAGAAAACGTCACAATGTTTCTTAATAAAAAACTATAATTAAATGAATAACATATTTAGTCTAATGCTACAATTAGCAATCTTACACCACAATTAATTCAAATGGACAATTAAATGAATGAGTGAGACTAAGTGTGGACAGAAGAAGTATGAAGAGAGAGTATAGGGAGGATATCCAAATCCAATTATATATTGAAGTTATGTGAGAAAAAACAGACGTAATTTTTTTTTTATTCATACTATTAAATTATATTTAATTCAACATTTTTTTTACCATCAATTATATTCAACACAACTAAACAATAAACATAAAATTAAATAATTTTTTTAATTGAAAGCACATGTTTTGGATTTACTGTGATGCGTATGATCATGCATTAATTATAGGGACTCAGATTGATTATTCGTAGAAGCCTGATATGATCTTGACTTAAATGCATCAACCCTTTTCTTTTATTATTATTTTATTATATATTTTCTCAAACATGATGCCCTGTCTTCATGGCCCAACAAACTTTCTCAGGGCTTAGGACACAATGCCCTTAAATAATTTAATTTAATATTTAATTAATGACAGAAATTGTTGCATCACCCTCCTTACATATCATTAATGAGATGCCTTTTAATGAAAGGACAAAACTGACCCTTCTTTCGAAGAAAATTGTTTCTCTTGTATATTTAGAAGGATAATATTAACATCTTAAAATTACAAGTACATCTAATACGTCACCTCTTATTTATAAAAAAAAATTTATGCCATTAAGTTATAAAGTCATGATTAAAAAAATTACTTCTAAACCTTTAATTTATATTAAGAAATTGTTTACTATTATTTTGATATTAAAATTAGTGTATACTAACTATCAATAACTTATTACCCGATATATGATAAACCGTACAATTTTTGTAAAGATAAAAATATAAATTTAAATCTTAAAAAATGTAAAAATTAAAAAATCTTAAAATCAAATAAAAATTTTAATTTGTATGAATATATAATTTACTTTTTGTCGATGGTATAAGCTACATACTGAAATGAGGTCATGAGCTTAAACCTAATAATAGTATCTGGGTGGTTTGTTATTAATTTTAAGATAATAGTTAATTGTAATCATGTGTATTATGTGATAAATTAAAATTCGAATCCCGTCAAGATATGTGTTTATATTTAGTGTATAACAATATCTCCAATATGATACCTATACTTAGAGCTGATAAAACGGGTCCAACTCGCTAGCTGGGGCCGTTTTACCTTAAGGGGGCAGGTTCGGCCAGCTCGTTTTGGGGCGGGCTGCACAACCCGCCCCCTAGCCCGCCATTTTTTTTTTAAATTTTTTAATATTATTATTTATTTTACTTAAATATTATTTTGAATACTCCTATTATCGAATACTAGTAAAGATAATTACTTATTTATTAATATATATTTACATATTATAATTGTTTAATGTTATACTAGGGACTCAGATTGATTATTCCTAGAAGTCTGATACGATTTTGACTTAAATGCATCAACCCTTTTCTTTTATTATATTTTTTTTATATAAAAATTTTTAAAAATGGGTCGGGCTCACTCACGATCTAAAGGCAGGGCGAAATCTCCTTTCTTCTTAGATAATACTAATATCGGGCGCCGTCTATTATCCTCAGGCGTAAACCTAGGCACCTAGGAGTTATGATGTCTCCCCAAGCACGGTGATTGGGATCACAATAAAATGACACTTCCCAGAATTTAAACACGCTCTAAATAGTCGTATATTTCACCATTTTATCAGTTAAACTCACAGACCATAGGTTATCAATTTATTATATATTTTCTCAAACCTGATGCCCTGTCTTCATGGCCCAACAAACTTTCTCATGGCTTAGGACACAATGCCCTTAGATAATTTAATTCCATATTTAATTAATGACAGAAATTGTTGCATCACCCTCCCTACATATCATTAATGAGATGCCTTTTCTAATGAAAAGATAAAATTGACCTTCTTTTAAAAAAAATTGTTTCTCTTGTATATCTAGAAGGGTAATATTAACGTCTTAAAATTTATAAGTATATTTAGTATATCACCCCCCATTTCTAGAAAAAAATTTATGCCATTAAGTTATAAAGTTATATATCAAAAAATTACTTCTAAACCTTTAATTTATGCTAAGAAATTGTTTACTATTATTTTAATATCAAAATTATTGTATACTAACTACTAATAATTTTTTAGTTGAGATGGTAAATAATACTATTCTTATAAAGAGAATAACATAAATTTAAATTTTAGGAAGCGCATAAACTAAAAAATCATGAAACTTAAAATCAAATAAAAACTTTAATTTGTATGAATATATAATTATATTTTTTGTCAATGGCATAAGTTACACAATGACATACTTGAATGAGGCTATGAGTTCAAACTTGACATTAGTATAATTAATTATAATTATTTATATTATATGATAAATTAAAATTTAAATCCCAGCCTATAAAAAATTTTCTTAACAAAATTTAAACATTATAAAAGTTGAATGGTTAATTATACTTTTTCCTACAAACATCCTTGTGAACCGGGGGATATCATCTTACCTGCAGACCCAACGATGTATCTTTAGATATTTAGATGATTAATTAATACTCCCGATGTCCCCAGTGGACAAAACAAAAGTTCAAACTCTCAATGTAGGATCAACTACTACATTATACTAAGAAACCATGAAAACTTCCTTGGAATGTGTTATATATGCAAATGAATCCCAGAAAACCACACATACACCCAAAGAAGAAGCTGGATAGGTAGCTAGAGATGAGAGAAGATAGTATTATTAATATATACAAATGTTCGATGATCATTTCAAAAGATTCGGTCTGTTGAAGAAAGAGACAAAGATATACGTGTGTTTGAATTAATTTCAGTCTTTCGTGAGATAAGGGAAATGGAGTTCCCCATGAAAATGAAGTGAATGTTTGCTTGCTTCCATTGAACAACTCCCCTTATTAATTGTGTCTTGTTCATCACCAAACTGGTCACTGTGCAGCTACCAACCTGCTGCAAACTCTGCTCTCTGTCTCTCCTTACTACATTTCTTTTTATGCTTTCCTCGTTTTGACATCTTTCTATACATTTATATAAATTGAGATATTTTTTAAGTCAAATTTATTATGCTATTGGTAAAATTGGAAGGATTGACATTTTTTTTCATTAACTTCCTTTTAACTTTAAGTTACTTCTTAAAGTTTAACATTTTAAAATGAATCCTCTAAGCTCTTACACTTATTCAAATAGCTCCCTACTAGTAATTTAATTTATCCATTACTTATCTATATACTCCTCCAATCTTTAATATAAATTAGATTAGTTAATGTAACATATTTTTTTTAATATACCCTAACTTTTTTCTTTAATTTTTTTTTCACTCTCTGACTTAATTATTGTTGAGAAAATATTGATAAATATAGGAAATAGGCATTATGTTTAGAATCAAAATTAACCCTATAATTAAATCTTATATTAAGAACCGGAAAAGTATATCTCAAAGTTTATGAGACATATATGCATATAAAACTTAAAGGGGCTATACATACAAAAATATAATTTAATGAGGTATATAATTGATAGTTGGGGTTTATTTACATAGATCTGAAGGTTTAGATGGATTCATTGTTAAGTTTTCAGGGTTGATGGGATTATTTATACCTGATTCAAAGTTCATGAGAGTTTTGTGCAATTTAGTCTAAATTAAATTATTATTTTTTAAAAAACATGCATTAATTACTTTTAACTTATATTTAGGATCAAATAGAATATTGTTGAACATGTTCATAAATTATGAAGCTCACTTCAAATTTAATACAATATAGTAATATACACAAAAGTACCTCTACTTACCTAGTTATATTATATCATTGAAATTAAAAACCTAGATCAAAGACAATAATATTTTTTTTTTCAAGAAGACTAATACAACTTGGGCACGTTGGGTGAGAATATCTCAAAGCCTTAAATACCATTTTATATTTGCATTGCTTGTGTTGTCATGCTCCGGTCCTTACTATATATGACTTATTAGATTTTTTTATATAGATAAAAAAATTAAATAAATTAATTAATTATAATTAATATAAGAGTTAATTAACTAATTTGAGTATATTAAGGAGTATATTATATAAATTCATCTTAAGAGATTAAATTTAGTTATAATTAACTAATTTATTTAACTCATTTAATCTTTTCAAAAAAAATTAATTAGGTATTATATTTAAAACTAGACTATAAAAAATATTATTTTTCTTTATATTTTTTTCCTTTGGGATATGATGTATGCTTATATAATAATTAGGCCTACCGTTTTTTTATAATAATATTATCAACTGCCAAACAAAAATTGAATCCCTATTATTAATTAATTATTATGGGTCTCATTGATACCTCTTAGTCGGGGTATGCATGGGCAGGGCTGGACAGGACAACCCCCTGCCCAGTGTCCTGCCCGAAAAAAATATGGGTTATATTTTATAGCCCGATGCCCGGCTCTACTGGGTAAAAACCCTAACCATTTTGGGTTGGGTATGGGCGGGCTGAGCACGTCCAAATCATAATAGCTTACTCATATCGTGGAAAAAAAATCTACAATTATGAACTTCTAAAATAATATAATATTCATATGTCTTCAAGAGTTAAATAATATCTATAATCCACTAAGAATAAAGTAACAAAAAGATAGTAATTAAAATTTTGAAATCCATTGCATATAAAAAAAAGCCTTGAAGTTTAAATAGTTTGCAATTATAACTTTGCATAAATCTCTCTAAAATTGACAAAGATGAAGCATTTGAAAAAAAAATATGACGGTTAGTAAATTTAAAAAAAATAAAGAAAAAAATCAATTTAGTTATAAATTTTAAAGGATACAATTACCTACTTGACTACTCATATTTATAAACTTATACTTTAGTCACTAGTATCTATCATATTCGTTCTATGTGAAATAATGTAATCTACAAATTTTGATACATAAAAAGGTAACCAACTGGGCAGGGCTAAATGGGTAGGGCAGCAACCTTTGCCCGATGCCTGGCTCTGCCAGAATACTGGCCATGCCCGAAATTGCCCATTTTACACTGGGCCATTTTTCACTGGGTTGGGCAAGGCATTTTTTGTTCAGGCTCGGGCGGGCTCACTAGGTCATGGGCATCTTGCACACCTCTACCCCTTAGCAAATGGCAATAATATCCCCCCTCCTCCATCTGTATTATCTTTTTTTTGTTTTTGGTATAAATTTTTTTAGACAAGAATTAGGTCCACCTATGATCTAAAAGCAAGATGAAATCTCCCTTATTCCTAGGCGATACTAATATCGGGGCAGGGCAAGTTGTCTATTACCCTCAGGTGTAAACTTAATACTTAGGAGTTAGGATGTCTCCCTAAATATAGTGATTAAAACTATAATAAATTAATACTCCCTAAAAATCAAATATATTTTAAATAGTCGTATGTCTTATTCTTTTATCAATTTAAAAATAATAAGTTCCATCCGTGTTATCGTATTACTAGCCTCCCTATCATGTTTTTGAGGGCCTGACCTTCATTCTTGCGGTTTCAAGGATGGCCCATGGGCTTTTACACGTTTCACAAAATTTCAAATCATAAATATTATTATTAATTAATATAAAATATATTTAATTAATTAAATTAAGTTAAATAAATTAATTAATATAATATAATTTTTTAAAATATCTTAATTATATTTTTTAATTCTCCCTATTTTTTATTTAATTATTATTAATAAATTATCAATAAAAATAATTAATAAATATAAAAATAAATATTATAATTAAGATAAATATTAACTCTTTAATAATATTTTATATTAAAAGTCGGATGAGTAATAAATTAAAGAGTTAAACTATTATCCAGATGTTAAACGCTAAACCAAATTAAATTATTGTCCAAATCTAATATATGTGATCAATGTGATTCAAACTTTAATTTTTATGTACTATATTGATCCCTTTTATTTTCATCTATATTACACATCATTCTTGTTATTTGAAGCTGCATAATTTATTATTTATTTGACAAACAAATAGTAAGTTTTAGTTTTTATGGGATACATTTAAATTTTCAAATGAGCGGCTCAAAGACTAAAATAAATAAAATAATTTCATAAAAAAATAAGCAATTTCTTTCTTTGTTTTCTTTTTTCGGACCATTATCATTGTCGCCATTTCAATTGGCCAACAGAAATAACTCATACCCAAATAATCGACCCCGTTACTCCGAATGGCGTGGAGTGAAGAAGACACACAAGCTCTCACATTAAACACGAGCGCACACGGAGCTTTTCGGTATCACAATCATGGCTGTCCCGTCTCCATGTCGATGGTGGTCGTGCACCAGACCCAGCTGTTCTGATCCATTCTCACTTTCTTCTTGTTCATTTCCATCGTCTTCTTCTGCTTATACTTCATCTTTTCTTTATTCATTTCAAACCGCCTACACGAAACGACATCGTCTGATTGCTTGCTCGTTGCCTCGTCCTTCATCGTCTTCTTCACCTTCATCTCCTTCTAATTCGGGTGTCAGAGTGAGCAATCCCGACATATCTGAAGTTTCGGGTTCGAAACGCAAGAAATTCAGTAGGTCTGCGAGGAGGAATGTTTCGTCGAGTCTCTCCAGTCAAATCAGGAGCCAGAAGCGATCCCTGATTTTCAAGTCTTTTTTCAGTAAGAGGTCTCTATGGCGGAGGATATTATTCGCATCCAAGAAACTCAGAAGCATAATTTTGCTCAATGTCATAACTATAATTTATGGTAAGCTACCTTTTTTTTCAATTTAATCTGTTGCTGTTTGTTTTGTTTTGGCAGACTTTGTATGGTATTTTATGTTATGCTTTCAATTTATTTTCTTTTGATTGGGGGTGCCATTAATGACTGTGTTAAACAATAATTTATTTCTTTTTATCTTTCCGTGAATTTTGGTTTCTGGCCGTGGAGGATGGGGTTGTTTATGCTGAATGTGCATGGGGTGACATGGGATGTCGTCTTTCATTTAGGAAATCATCCGGCTAGTAATGTTGTCAAAGTTCAGAGGACTTGCTTCAGGTGCTGGTCTTCGTGACGATTTTGTGTTCAGAGAAAGTGGTACTCTGAAAGCCTGTCACCAGAACGCCATGCAAGTGTAACGGGAAATTCCTGATGAATTTTTATGCGGAGATCTGCTGTAGCCATTGATAATATTTGAACTTTGGAGAAGAATTGTGCATTTTGATCTTAGATCACCATAAACTGTTCACAAAGGGAACAAGCCAACCCCTCAGGCAACTTCATACATACATAAAAGGGAAAAAAAGGTCCCACCTTGAACTCCATCTAGTTGGATGTTTTCTCCCTCAAGTGAATCACCCATCATAAGTTCGTAACATATAATAGTGAATCGTGAATCTTCTTACCTTGAAGGCATCAGTTGCGACAGAATTCTCAACGGCCTAATGGAAATTAGGGGGAAATCTGTTATTATTCAAATCTTTCTAAAGTTGTACCCATCAACAATCATTAGTCTCTCTCTCACCCTTATGCAAACTGGTTTTTCTTTTTGGGGACATTAAGGATTGGTTGAATGAGTGAAATACATTCCCATTGAATGGAAAGTTGGAAGCCTTCATGGTATTTTTTATAGAAACTGATTACCAATAATGGAGCTTTGAAATCTTACAATTCATTGGGATGCTGATGTCTTACAGATGAAATTGCAACTTATTGTACGGCGTCTTCTATGGGAACAAGGGAGCAGTGGAACAGAGAAAAAACACTATTCCCAGGATTGCTTTTTAGTGGGGTTTAAATCCTGCTATTTTATTTTGCAAATGAAGACATATGACTGTGCTGATATGGAGGTTGCTTTTGTAGTAAATGAACCTGATATAGTAGGCCTTTGGGAGTGAATGAATATTTAATCAGTGATATCAGAGTAAATAAATACAAATACGTAAGGACATAAGGAAATGAGCATTGGAAGTCTCCTTTATATGGTTTTGCATATCGGTAAAGAGCGGCTCAATGCATAAGGCTTTCATTGGGTGGGGTATAGAGAAGGGCAAATGTACGCAGTCTTACCTCCACAAACAATGAGGCTATTTCTAGGATTTGAAGTTGTGACCTCTAGGTCACATGACAACAATCTTACTATTGCACTGGGCTCACCCTATGGTTTTGCATATCAGCAAATTGCAAGTTTATGGGAAGCTTTTTCTTGAGGCCTGCAATTTGTTGCATGTTGAACCGTACTGGTTTTATTTGTGTCATTTCAGTTTCTTTTCCTCTGGTAGTCACCACTATCAAAGCATGACTATTTTATGAAATGTTAACATCTTACAATACCTTGATAGAAGATGTGAAATTAGAGGCTTAATGTGGTTGTACGTTTTGATATGTGTTATGCTGACAGGCATGAAATTGAACAACCCAATAATATTATGTCAATAAACTAACTTTTTCTCCGGGGTTGTACAAGGATCCTGCTTCTGTATCTGTATAATTATGATCGCAATTGTTATTTGTCAGTGTGAAATTTTAACTTTCATGGTCTAGAGAAACCTTAAAGTCAATTTTCTAGTATGTTAATGAGCCATTAGCCCATTTGTTTTATCCTTGGTTCACTATCTGATATAATAATCTATATTTTCCTAATTTGTGTTCAGCCAGTAACATTCCAATTGTCAAAGAGGTTGAAGCCATTATGAGTCCAGCAGCGTTTTCAGTTGTGCGTTTTACGGTATCTGCCATTCCAT
This sequence comes from Leucaena leucocephala, assembly GCA_037074615.1. Taxonomy (NCBI): domain Eukaryota; kingdom Viridiplantae; phylum Streptophyta; class Magnoliopsida; order Fabales; family Fabaceae; genus Leucaena; species Leucaena leucocephala. Next base: position 19,934,707 of record CM073566.1, read on the forward strand.
TCATTCCATTTATGCTGCAAGCAAGGGGAGATGCGCGCACTAGAAATGCAGGAATAGAGTTGGGATTTTGGGTCAGTTTGGGATACCTCATGCAGGCGTTTGGACTTCTAACCTCAGATGCTGGTCGTGCATCTTTTATATCTATGTTCACTGTAAGATCATTTATATATCATGTTAGGTCAATGACTTTTAAACAATGAGACTATTTGAAGGTACAATTGTGCATATTTTGCGTGAAATTTGCAGGTAATTGTGGTTCCTTTAATTGATGGCATGTTAGGAGCAGAGATTCCTGCTCGAATCTGGTTTGGAGCTATCATTTCCATTTTAGGAGTTGGAATGCTGGAATCCAGTGGTTCTCCTCCATGTGTATGTGTATCTCGCTCATTTTTTATTACTTTTCTTCTATGTTCTTTTCTATTTTTTTTTGTAAGTTTTGATTTATAATCAATACTATATTCTAAAGACTAGATGTTACATGAATCTTTGTTCTGTGTTTCTCTTCTTTAATAACTAATGGAAGTTCTGCACTAAGCTCAGGTTGGGGATCTTTTAAACTTCTTAAGTGCAGTGTTTTCTGGTGTTCATTTGTTAAGAACAGAACGTATATCGAGAAGCATTAGCAGAGAGAAGTTTCTGCCCCTATTAGGATATCAAGTGAGTTACCTATTCATTCGTCCATAAAAGATTGTGTAAATTGAAAAATATCATTCTGTTAATGCCTTGCATAACATAACTTACTGAAGTTCCAACTGCAGATTTGCGTTGTTGCCTTGTTTTCTACTATATGGTATCTTTTTGGAAGTTGCTTTGGTGGTATTCACGATTCATGGCCATCTTCTTGGTCGTGGACTATGCTTAGAGATTTTATGGTTACTTTTCCGTGGATACCCGCACTTTATACTGGCATATTCTCGACTGGCCTATGCTTATGGATAGAGGTAAGTTATCAAACCTTGAGGTTGTACCCTTCCTTTTCCTTCCCACTCTACAGTGACTTGGAAAAGAGAAGGAGGGGGGGGGGAATTGTTCAACGAAATTTTCTTGAACAACAGCCTGAAGCTTGAAAGCTTTTTTGTGAGAAATGGAAGCTTAAAGTTCAAAAGAACCAAAGGCTAAAAGCAAAGGTCAGAAAACTGAAGCACTTAAATGAATACAGTTATGATGAAGTGCATACAGAAAGAACTTGGAATAAGGAGAAAGAAGCAGGAGGGAAAGGGAGAAGATAATCAAATGCAATTATATATTTTGATTGAGCAAATATCAAGCCTACATCTAGTATTCAGCCACAATTTTAAACTCAATCAATTTCTACAAGGTCACCACAGAACATTTTTGTTTTATCAAACCAAAAAATCAAAGAGATTAGTGAACTGCTAAATTTCTCAACTTAATAAGAGTTGCAAAACTAGGGTTACTAACCTTACAAGTTACAACATGATTATACCCTATTCCAACTTCAAGGGAAATTTCTCATTGAATGTATCTATCTCACAAGAGGGGTGATGACTACATTGGCAAACTCTTGCAAAGAGTATGTTGATATGTGGAAAAGTGAAAATGCTCGGATTTTTGGCTCATAAAATAAGAAAAGAAAAGAAAATGCTTAGTCCTAGTTTTTTTATTTGTACTTTTGATTAAAAAAAAATGAAAAGTGCACTAAGAGTAAGAAATTATGAAATGAGCTTTAAAAGATTATTTGACAGTTCACAATGAGTTCTTGGTTCATTTCTACTTGAATGACTTGTTTGTGGCAATGCTTTTAAGGTTAAGTGATTTATTACAGATGGCTGCAATGCGAGATGTATCAGCCACAGAAACCGCTATAATCTATGGGTTGGAGCCAGTTTGGGGTGCTGCTTTTGCATGGTTTCTTTTAGGCGAAAGGTGGGGCACCATAGGATGGATTGGTGCTGCCCTTGTGCTGGGTAATAACTTCTACACTGCAATTATTATGTAAATTTTTCTGTTCTCCTTTTTTAGATCACCTGCTTGACCAACAAATCTGAAAATGTCCTGGGATGAATTAGGAGTACAAATATTACACTTTCAAAGCGAAGATTTCAGTCCAGCCAAACTTGTATGTGCTCTGTGTGTGTGTGTGTGTGATGGTGGGGGGCTATTTGATGTAGCTAGGAAGTGAAACCAAGGAACAAATTTTAAAGACGAAATTATTGTTAAATTTCATCAGCAAGATAAATTCCCAAGACAAACAACAAGGCTTGCACAGGCAGCTCAAATAAGCTTTGATTCTTTTAGGAACTCTTTTGAGGCATGTTATACACCTGCTGCTTTTGAATCTGATTGCATTGATCTCTTTCAAATATCCCATGGTAGGGGGAAGCTTAACAGTGCAAATATTTGGATCAGCCGACGAGTCTAACCAACAAGAATAGAAAGGAAATAAGAAGGGTGAGAACGTTCTGGTTTCAGACGAAAAGAATGGTTTTTCTACTACTACTCCTGTAATTGTCAGGTCAAGGGAGGATCCTTATGATATATTGAAGTAATGTTAGCGTCACTAATCGCGCGGCCATGGAAGGATGCTTGTGATATCTTGTAGGATCACTATTCCACTACTAACCCTTCTGTTTGTCCGGGCTTGTCATGCGGGTATACAACAATAACAAATCGGACGGGCTATATAGATCGTACCATTCTATGTCTGCAACTAAACCCCTGTCATGAGAGTATAGATAGATGTATTTAGCTTGTAGGCTTTAGTCATGCTGTCGAAATTAAATAATCAAATAAAAATGCGGATGCTAGGCCCGCCTATAGGTTCAGTTTTGAGGGTTTGCGTAGGATCTTATTCTTTCTTTTTTGTCTGTAGATTAGGGCTGTGCATAAAGCCCATAGCCCAATATGCCCAGCCCAGTCCGCACTAAAATAGCCCTGCCCAGCCCGATAAATATAGGGCAGGGTTAGGCATCGGGTTACAAAATTCAGCCCATACTTTTTTCGGGCTGGGCACCGGGCATGGGGGTCGCCCTGCCCTGCCCATGAGCACCACTTTTTTATTTTTTTTTATTTTTTCCCTAAATGCTACACTTAGAAGGGAGAATATGATAGTTACTGGTGACTAGAGGGTTATTTTAAAAATATGAGTAGTTAAGTAGGTAAGTTGTATCTTTTAATATTTATAACTATATTAATTTTTTCTTTTTTTAACTTTGTTAATCATTATATGATTACATTACAAATTATAATTGTTTATTTTATTTGTTTCAGATGCTTAATATTTGTTAACATTAGGGAGATTGATGCAAAGTTACAATTGCAAATTACTTAGACTTCAAGGTTTTTTTTACATGCAATGTATTTCAAGAATTTAATTATTATATTTTTGTTGCTTTATTCTTAGTGAATTATGGATATTATTTAAGTCATACAAACATATGAATATGGTATTATTTTATAAGTTCATAATTACAGAATTTTTTTTACAACATGAGCATGACATCAAAACTTGGGTATGCCCAGCCCGCCCACGCCCAGCCCAACCCAAAATGGTTAGGGCTTTTACCGGGCAGAGCCGGGCATCGGGCTGCAAAATGCAGCCCATACTTTTTTCGGGCAGGGCACCGGGCACGGGGGCAGCCCTGCCCAATCCTACCCATGCACACCTGTGTATACGAGTCTGTAGGGCCATCATTTTAGGTTCCATGAAACATTATGGAACTTGGGATTTGTTGTCTCTTGTTCCAATGTCTCAGAGCAACTTGATCTTTGAATATTTTCATATTTAATCTCTAAATCGTAAAAATATACAATTTAATCTGTGGAAGTTTTAAAATTCAAGGATCAAACAATTGGGTTCTATATCATTGAATAAAAAAGAAATATAACTTCCTAGAACTCAGTGAGACAATGACCAAGTAATTGAGACATAACTTTAAATGTCTGATTTTTTTTCTTGAGAAAACTGGAAGAAAGTCTCGAATTAATTCTTTTCTAGGACTTAAAATTAGAGATTGGGGAAATTCTTAAAAAATATCTTTTCAATTCTAAAATTCTAAAAAAAATATCTAATATGTAAAAAGATATATTGGTTATAGGATTTCAAAATTTAAGAGAAAAGATGAAATTATCCTTAAAAATATTTTAAGAAGTAAATAATTAGCTATCTTAGTGAAAATATTTATTCTCTTTAATAATTTAATTGTAAGTAAGTACTTAAGTCAATTATTATATAATAAAATTAATAATTTTTATAATAATTTTAACCACCCTAATAAAAATATTTATTACTCTCTTTAATAACTTAATTATAAATATTTACTTTTTAAAATATTTTCAGGACAATTTTATCTTTCTAAAATTTAAAATCCCAAATTATTATTTGTAACTAATATATCTTTTTACATAATAAAATACTCTTAAAATTTTAGAATTGAAAAAATATGTTCTCAAAATTTTCCGTTCGAGATTTGTGTATATAAAATTTAAATACCAGTATTTTTTATTTATAAAACTTTATCAGTCTCTCACTAATAAAATTTTCAATGGAAACTTTTCTTCAATTTTTCCTTTTTTGAATTTTTCTTCCACCAGTAATCTACCCCCTGAAGAATGGCCTTTGGTTTTTGGAGGGTAGAGTATACACCACTTTTGGTTCTAATGCCAAATTTATGAGCCTTCTATTTATTTGCTTGAAACCAGGAGAGAACAAGGAAGGAAAGACCTGCAATATTCTTTAAAGAGCGAAAACGCTATCTTCCATCTCAACCACATGCTACTATATGATATACAAAAGCAATAATTTTCCATCTCACAAATGAAAAACGTCCATGGTTTATGCAGATGATTTTGTAATTTGTGTAACTGAAATTTCATGAATAATGTCATTCTAACGGCACACATTGAGAATGAATTGCCCTATTGGATTGTGAATCGATCAATACTAAATTAAACTAAACTTCAAGTGATCGTTTTCCAAGAATATGGAGCCAGGGCACTAGATTAACTCCAGAAACAGCGCTTCTTGCTTGTTGGTTAGGCCAAGTTCATCCAGAGTCGATGAACTTTCTCCATCACTAAATGCACGCCTAGGATATGGTCTCACCTGTACCCAGAATAACAATAACAAGGCATAAACACACGCACAATATATACAACAGAGTATGACCTAATAATCTGAAAGGCATTGAGGTCTACTCACTAGTCTGTAAGTGCATGGTTTCACCACCCTGGCGACATCTATAAAGTCGAAAAGAGACTGAAAAAAAGGACACAGATATAGGTTAAGCAATAGCAAGCACAGCAAGAAGAAACAAAATTTCCTACCAGGGCTTTACCTGGAGATTATCAGATCTCAGGAATCGGCGTCCACGACGACTGCCATCAGGCATTCTTACTAGCAGTGTCACAGCATTCTGGTCATCTGATGATGGTTCTGGTGGTAAAGAAGCTTCCTTTGCTGCTAATTGTGTTTCCAATTCCTGACACACAATTAGATGAAATACAAGCGCTAAGCACCTTCGAAAGGGTAGCCTTCTTTGTGTTCATAGAGAAGAATGTGCACATATTTAGGTTTCGAATAAGCCATTATATTAGAGCCACGAAGCAAGATTACATGATTTTCTTGGATAGATGCACTGCACAATGCAAAAGTTGGAACTGTGAATTTGTTATTTAACAATCGCAACTATTCTTCCACAGTGAAATACATAAATGCTTTAGTTCTTGAAAGATCATTAGCGACCCTCAAATTTTCACTAGATAAAGAAAAAACTACACCATACTAATCATCAAATAAATCCTTATCAAAAACAGAAAAAGAATCCTTTTTTCTAGAAAAAAATATCATCAGACAAATTTCCCAAGAATAAACATAATCTTTCAATCATGTCGTGTCACATTATGAAGCAGTAGGAGAGATCAAATGTATAACTTATATCTTTGTAAAAAGTTCAAATTACATGAATAAAACAAGAAAAGGCTCATATTAACTTGGTAGTCTGGGTTGTAAGGCTGATCTAAGGAATTATAAGTTATGAATAAACTGTTTGAATTAACAACATAGTTACTCCAGAATATTAGCAGTTTTTTATGTATATGTTAATTTAACATTATAAAAGTATCCCCTAATTTAGCCATATATTAGTATCTCATTATTGATATGCTTTCCAAACATTTACATTCCGGAATTACTTCACTAATTGGGCAATCCTTTATAAATTGAAATCCGAGAAGCTTCCTCTTAGGATCAGCCCATTCTTACTTTGTCCCACAAAGCAAAGACATCACACAATATAACCTATTCATGTGAAACAACCGCTAGTTCAGCAGCCCCTCTCCAATACCCTCCTCCAAGGAGGAGGTATAGCAATTAGCTGCTATACTAGCATAATTTCCTAAACTATCAACTCAAACAAGAAATGCGTGGATCAAATAGCCCACAAGAATAAAAGAATGGAAGCAGGCACCATAGAGCACAAGATGATGGAGAACCTAATTATATCTTCAACATTACCTGCTCTTCCCTTAATTTCCTACGAGATTCTTCCTCTCTGCGCCTTTCCTCTTCACGAGCAGCCTCAGCTTCCTCCAAGGCTTTCAATTCTTTCTCTCTGTCTGCTTGTAATGATGCAAGATATTCATCATCCTGCACCACAGAAGCATAGAGAGCAATGGATTCTATTATACCACATATGATCTATAATTCTAACCATTTCACAAAATAATTCACACCTGCTGTTCTCTTATCAGGCGCTGAGCTTCCAGTGAAGGTGAAGATGGGTGAGGTGCAGGCCGAGGATAGGAACCCCTGGACTGCATGAACTCATGTGGCGCATAACCAAAGCGAAACCTGCTCTCTTCAGGGATTCCACCAAACATTGCGGCTTCAAGCATTACTGCTTCATCATGCTCCTCAGAGGAAATGCCGCCCCACTTTAGTTCCAGAGAAGTCAAACGATGGGAGTTAGGAGGCATGGACAACACATGATGATATGATGACTAAACAGAATTTTAATCCTTCTTTAAAATTCATAAAGGGCTATACCTCATCAGGGAAGGAACTTCCATTATGCTTCTTATCACTTCTATCCTGATGTTCTGTGCTTGACTGTGGGCTATTATCAACAACTTCAACATCTTTGCCTGATTCAGAGGAGCCCAATGACCTACGTCTAGACCTGTTCCTAACCAGAGGTTGCTCCTCTACATCTTCAGCTTCATCTCGGAAGGAAGAGCTTCCTGCCTGCATTCTAGAATGATCATGAATACCCTTGTGAGATTTGAAAATTCTTTAAAATACATATTGTTAACCAAAATGATGAGTTCGTAAAGAGAATGCAACAGTGTTTCTTCACAGCCACATAAAGCAGAAATGAGTTAATGGCAAAAAGAATGCAATAGAGCTTTATTCACAGCCACAGAGAGCAGAAATCAGGGCATTATCACATGCCACTAAAGGAGAAATAAAGAATATACCTTCCATTTGATGCTGCTATTTTTCCTAGTTCCACCGCAGATGACTTGGATAGCACCACCTCTGCAATATCTCCTCCTTGGACACGCCTAGCATTCTCCTGCTCAGCAGTCTGTACTCATTTAATGTTAGAAGAAATCAACCATTTAAGACTGAAGTTAATGAAAATTGTCGTGGAAGCACTGGTAAATGGTAACGCAATACCAGAAAAAAAAAAGGTATACGGGATTTGGGAAGTGAGTGTAACAGGAAAATATAATAATTTATTCAACAATGAAGGAGTAAATTTTCAGGTACGCCAAGGTCCTATTCTATAGAGAATAGAAGATAATTACCAAATAAAATAAAATAGAGATAATAACTATACTACATAATAAAATAGATATGAGAATAATGTATGAATGAATTGGTTTCTAGAACCCCAGTAGTAACGATACACACTGGTGAACTTACTCAAGATAACTGGTTCGAGAGTAAAGACATGGGGACATAAAACAAGAAAAATTAAAGGAGCACCTTCAGGGACAATGAAACTGCATGAGCAAGTTCAGGATCCTCCAAGAAAGACTGCCTTTGCTGAGGTCCAGACTCAGTTAAATCCTAAATCAGGCAGAAGACAAATGCTAAGGCAAGAAGTCAGTATAATAGATAACCAAGAAACTCAACCAGAGAGAAACATACCCTTTGACTGCCAGAGTTGTAATTTGGGTACTTTTCATCAGCTTCCCTTTTAGAAGCCTCAATGGCAGCACGTATCATTTCCTCTTCTATATCATTACCATAATCTGGCACATTCTCAAGCTCAGGAGCACTAGGCCTAGTGCTTCTGTCAAGTGAAGTACCAGCCGACATCTTAGTTTTTTGTTCATCCTGGGGTCCAGTATGTGCAGGTGAAGTATTGTCATCGCCATCGTCATCATCAATTATCACAGTCCCATGAACATCTGGACCATGGGCAGGAACAGTTCCCGTGACATCTTCAATGGTTGGAACATGACCAGCTTGAGAATTGGATTGCTTACCATCCTTAACCTCTATGGGAATCTGCCTTACCTCTCTTGGGTGTGTAACAAATGGTTCATGGTTGGTTGAATCAAGATGAGCATCAAATATACTTCTACTAAAAGTTTGATCAAGAAGAGAAAATGGGTTGGGATTTCTGGCTGAAGACAAAAGTGAGAAAGGCCTGCGCAGTTCATCATTGATTTGATTATCTACATCCATTAAGTCATCTTGGGGAACAGCAACGGAAGTGCCATGAGTACTGCCCAAGAAGAAAAGAATAAATAGATCAATATCAATATTTATAAAAATATACAGGAAAATTCAGAATACAGAGCAATACTATTTAGATGAGGGGGCCCTTCCAATGGATTGCTGGCTCACAAGTCACCCAAAAATAGTATACCTGGTTGACAAATTATTGTCTCCACTAAAATGTGCATTGATGGCTTCATTAAGATTGCCACCATGCTCCTGCAGGAAACAATATTAACAGACAAAGGAGAGATTATTAGAAACTACTTGACTGAATACAAATTGACCGGATACTGACAACTTATGTTTCAAGAAAAAATCAGAATATCCACTTGAAACTTGGACTCACATGCGGAGAGTGGTTGAATTACTGTATTAATTTTCATAAAACCTGTAAATGATAAAGCAACTTGGCCCCCAAAATATTTAAACAACAACGCAAAAATCATCTTCCATAAGTTACACAAAATACCAGCTTTGTTACTAGAACAAGATGTTCAATTAGAATCAGCAAGCCAAATACCCCACTCAAATGAGATACATCTGTTTAGTAATTAAAAATGCGACTCCGTATTCCAATTCATCCGTTTAGTTTTAATTTGACTGAAATGCCCGATGCCCATTAATCACCGTTGGTGAATAGAAGCATCTGGAATATATAAAATTCTAAATTTAGTGACATTGAGCCAGCACAAAATCATTAATAATTTATATGGGTTAGCTAGGCAAACGAAATCCAGAAACCAAGCTAACTAGTCAATGCACAAAAACCCTAACCATAGCCGATGAACTAGGAACAGAATTCACATTTTCGGTTACATTGATTTCATCAAGTTTCCCTGAAAACCTAGAATCAGCTCGATAATTAAAAATAAATATACAGGTAAAGAATAACCTCGAGCTTTTGCACGGCGATTGCTTCAGATAAGCCCGTGATGCTAATGAACGTCTCAATTGCCTCCTGATTAGGCCTCGCCATTGAAATCTGATTAGTTTTAAGATTCAGAGCCCCTTTCGAAATTAAATCAAAACTCAGAAGCTAGGAATAGGATCGTCGTGTTTCATTAAAATAAAGCGAGGGATATTTGTTGGGAAATATATAAGAGAGGCGGTGGAAGGGCAGCGAACAGAAGAAAGAGAAGGTCGTTTTTGTCCTTATAGAAAAGTTTTGGGGTTGATGACTTTGAGAACACGAAAATGCTTAGATTTCCCTAACCTTCTTCCACGCTCTGTTTGGAGAAAAATAAATACTCAATTGCCGGAAGAATTTAAATAAACTAATTAATTATAATTAAATTTAATTTTTAAAATAAATTTATATTATATATATTTTTAATATATTTAAATTAATTAATTTTTATATTAATTATAATTAACTGATTAATTTAATTTTTTAAATTTTTATAAAAAAATTATCTAATTTTTATAATTAAGACTAAAGGTGATATTTTTATCATCAAAAGGATATTTATCAAATGGTTGAAGTATAATGTTTAATTAATAAAAATAAAAATTTGAATGAAAATAATCAAATTGTTACCATAAATAAAATCAAAGAAAACACTAGGCAATATGTGGTGATGATGGTGATGATAGATTAATATGTGGGTATATGACTGTTCTCATTATTCATAATAGCAACATAATATATTATGTTTAATACCTAATATAAGAGTTAATTAGATATTAAATTTAATCTTAAATATATGACTTTAATTTATTTTATATTTAATTTTTGTAATTTTTTATATAAATTAATTTATTTAATTTATAAGCTAATATATAATCTAATATTATATATTAGTTCTTTAAAAATATAATATCACATTTGTTATATTCAACTGGTTTATTAATTTTTTAGTTAACTAATTATTTTATATTAAATACGGGAATGAGTATTTATTAAATTTTGCATGAAACCCATATTATCAATATATAAAATATAATTATAATTTGTATGAAGAATTGCATATCACACCAAGAGAATTATTTGTTAAGATTTGACCGGATGGATGATATTATAATTTCAATTGAAAAAAGATAAAGTAATAAAGTTTATTTTCTGACGCCTTAGCCTCTAATTTTGCTTTCGAGTTGCCCTAAGAGGTGAATGTTGAGGTTTTATTTATGTTCCCTTATTGTTGAGCTGGACCTCATAGAGAGGTTTGGCAACACCTAATAATTCTTTTTTCTTTTTTTAACTTAAAAGCTTGGAACAAGCGTCATTGATTTATTGTTGGTGTTTATCTTTGTTTCTATAATTTATATTACTAAGCATATATATCCTCCTATTGAAAGGAATTATATTTGAGACACTATCGACAATTCTCCTAATAAAAATTTAAATTTTAGTTTACCACGCTATAAGGGAGTAACTTTTTCCATTTTTATTTTTTTTGTTGCCTATCCTGGTCACTAGAATTTTGTCCCGACTATATCCGGATCTGACCCGCGTCGCGCACCTGGCTATAGTGGGTGAGTCTCCCAACAGGAATTTTCTCCATACTAGGCTCATGTGTAATACTATTTGCATAAATGGGCTCGGCCCAAATTGGTTAAAAATCGGCCAAGCCCAGTCTAGCCAAATACGTCAGAGAATATAGGATAGAACCAATTGACTCCATTTTGTTTGTTTAGACAAATTGGTTAAATTAGGCCCATTGTTTGTTTCTACAAGATATTCAATATGCTTGCTTAATCATAAGCCCTAATATAGTTAGGACTTAACTAGATTTTTTAAGTATCTAATTAGATGTTTGATCCCTAACGGTATCTATAGACAGGGTCGCATGGCCAGCACTAAAGCCCCTTTAGAAAGTCTACAGTGTGAGAGGATTAGTTACTACTTCCTATAGTATATACCCTAGGCTAACCTAAAAAATATAATTACCTGAAAATGATGGCCTCAACGTGTTTTAGATTAGAATATGCTTTTATAAAAAATAACTTGAATCAATAAAGCTTGGCATAGCTGATAGATGGCTAAGTCTCTTAAACATAATGTCATAGGTTCGAATTAGGTCGTGCACATGGAAAAATATTTTGTTGGGAGAGCCAAAACCTACTTCAGTTATCTCTACACTTCGAAAGGATTAGTCTCTAAACAATTAGCTAGATATATACCTAGTTTCCCAAAAAAAAAAAATTAACTTGTCCATGAGAATATAGAGAAATTCCAAAGAATTCACAAAATAATACACGCTCCAACAAGACCCTCAAATCAAGTGAGAAATGGTCAACACATTCTTAACAATACCACACATCTCATGACAAACAGCTAACCAAAGCAAAGCTTATATATAGATGAGTATTTATTTTCATATTTAGTTTTTCAACGTGAAACCAAACACGCTCTAAAAGGGTAAACTTTTATTTCGGCCTGATATATGTATATATTGAGAGCTATGACTTGTCAGTTTATGGAGTCCATGAATCATATGTAGCCCCATTATGTAGAATTTTTCTTGATGAATGTAGAAGGTATTAGTTGGAAAAGAGAATAAATGCATGAAGTTGACAAATGTATTAAATTAAATATTAAATGGTGTAGTTGGTAATGGTATAATAGACGCATAAGCCTTTCATGATTCCTACCGAGCTTATTGGATTAAATCAGCAAAAGCTTCTCTAATGAAACTATATATTATTTAATTCCCTTCTTCTAATACTTCAAATTCCTCTAAACAAGCTATATTGCCCCATCAGATCAATTTGTGTATCTTAAAAAGATACTCCTCTAGTCTTTAATATAACACTTAATTAGGGATCAACTTAATTTTAAATATAAGATCTATTTCTTATATTTATAAAAAAAATAAATTATCCTTATTAATACTTACTCAACAATAATTAAATAAAAGAGGGAGGGATTAAGAGTTAAGAAAGATGATTATAATATTTTTAAAAAATATCATATTAAATAATTTTTTTAATCTAATTAAATATATTGTATATTAAGTACATACTTTTACTTTCAAATCACACAAGTCAATGTGTAGTCTCACTCAAAGGATCTTATAATAAAAACAAGGGCCTTTCATGCTATATTAAGCACTTGATACTTTGATCTTTAGTCACGTCACACATACATATATGCTCAATTTATAACTATTGGAGGTCTATATAGAATCCACTATAGTCTTCTTGGCAATCAATGCCTTTACATTGTTGCACACAGTCAATAGAATGCATCCAAATTCACAAACACAGTTATTCACAAACCTACGTGAATGTATATGCTTCATTCAGAAAGAAACAGAAAAGAAATTATAAGGATTAAGATGATATTCATCTTATTTTTAATATAAAAACTAATTTATAATATAAGTTAGATTATAAATTAAATTTTATATTAAATATCGAAAGAATATAATAAAGTGATATTTTTTTAAGTATAAATGATCTAATTTCCAAATACCATATGTGGACTCATTTCGACATGCAAGCGCAGGGGCCTCCCATGCTAAGATACTAATAATTGACGGTTTCAAATATTATGCAAAGATACCTTTCATGAAAGAGATTATTAATAATATTGTTTATTAGGAAATGAAAGATGCTGGACAGAGGATGTTAGCTACGCATTCTTAGCCACGTCCCCTGTTACGCGGCAATTTCCCCCCTTCCCTAGATATTTTTTCATGTTTATTTGGGCCATTAGATTCTATAGGTAAAAAATAGTTCAATTTTCAATTTTTTTATGATTTTTAAAAGATTTTATTTAAAATACTACAGAATTTTAGAATAATTAAATCTTTAAAAAATTATAAAAAATTTAAAAAACTCTATCATATTTTGCTCCATATCAAAATTTCACTCATTTCTAGTGGAATATAATAATCCACAAAAAATACGAAAAAAAAAATTTGAGAGAGAGGAAAGGTGCAATAGAAGTAGTTGAGGAATACATAACTGACACCGTTAATCCAAAGATGCTAGTTAGTTCTACTAGAAAATAATTTTGTCATTTGTCATTAATGCAAGCATCTTATTACTGCATGTGGAACCTGGAAAAGGAAAGGGTCTTATCAGCAGCAAATATACTGTGTTTCAATCACATGGAATCAAATTAATGGCCAAAAAACATAAAATATAATAAAAACATATGGAATCAAGGAAAAAAAGATCACTTGGTTCTGTAATAATTACAGAATAAAATTTGCTCACTTTATTCAGCAACATAAAATGAACTTTTCTGGCCACTAGCTATGTACTGCCAGTAATAATTCTGATGTGATATAAAGAAAAACATGATCACTACTGACACATAAATATATATATATATATATAATATACAAGATATATGAATGTTTTATCATTAGAATCAACAAACAGTGGTTTCTAACAGAGTACAACAGAATCTGGGGATTGTTATAAATAAGAGGAGCAGAAAGGAAATGCCCCAACCTGAGTTGCTTAATTAATTAACCTTCTGAGTTCTGAGTAGATTATCAGAAGCAGGAAAGCAAAATGGCTCAAGTTTGTGTCCTTGAGACTACAAAACAACTCAGATCACCTCCTGAGAAGATCTTTAACCTTATCAAGTCTCAAAACCAGAAAATCCCAAACGCCACTGACAAGATTCGTGATATTCAAGTTCTCGATGGTGACTGGGTTACTCCAGGTTCCGTCAAGCTTTGGAAGTTTACCTTAGGTACGTACGTATATCAATATATATATAGTATTAACACTGAATATGTTAATAAAAAGAACAAAACTTAGGTCAAATTACTTATATTTATTTAACTTAGATTAAATTCTCTAATCATACTTATTATTTTATTATTGTTAATTATTAAAATATATATGTTCACTTATAAGTTCACATATGAACTTGACCTAATAGATAAATAATTTGACTTAGATTCTGTCTTAACAAAGATTACTTCATAAGCTATGCCACGTACATATATAAGTTTAATATAACAGAGATCAGATTAATAGTTTCAAGCTCTTAAAATATAGTATAGAGGCCAAATTGAGAAGTGAAAATCATGTAAAAATGAAGATCGACTATATAACTTGAATTGAAATGTGTACGTACGTACAGAGGGGAAAGAAGAAGTATTTAAGGAAAGAGTTGAGGTGGATGAAGAAAACAAGACTCTAACATATACTGCCTTGGGAGGGAACGTACGGGAATTGTACAAGAGCTATCGTCTCATCATCAAAGTTGATGATATGAATGCAAGTGTCAAGGTACGAATCGAATACGAGAAGATCAACGAGCAAGTCCCACCTCCACAAAGATACCTTCAATTTGTCCTCAATCTTTTGAACGAGATTGGACACAAATTAGTTTGACCGTTATCTTTGCATCTTAAATACGTGATGATGAGCTTGGAATAAGTCTTGCTATGTATTGCATAGAGTTCATGACTTACAAATTATTGGGTTGGCTTGAGAACTTTTATACTAAAATAAAATATGAATGGTATATATGGACTGTGATCTGTGCATGGATGAGATTCTTCATGCTCCTATAATAGTTTTCAAGTTTATATTTAGTTCCGCTGTGTAGTGTGCAAGAAAGATTTAAGTGTGGATGTTGGAAGAAATGATGGTTATGCAAATAATATCTTATGTTTTTAATATCGTGTTTTTGTCTAATTAATAACTAATACTCTTCAAATTCTTAATATAATATCTAGTTTATATAGTGCTAGTTGAATAAGATGCTTTAAAGCTAAGAAATTATCAGTAAAAAATTTTATTAGTTAAAAGGACCTCAAACTCAAAATTTAGTGTTTAAGTAGTTAAAATTTTATCTATTATAATTAACTCTAGTTAGTTGCATAATTTCCTACCGATCATATTTAAATGCAAGGTGATTCATTAGCTTTGTCCAAAAACAAAAAGAGTAAAAGTAAAAAAGAGCAAGTCATACAATTTTTTTATAGATGGGGTGCCCCATATTAGAAACAGTGATACATGAGCAAGTAAGAAGGATAAAATATATGATGATGTGGTGTTTAGTATTAAGAAGGATAATATTAAAAATTCATTCAATTTTATAACAATTTTAATATTTTAACTAGACTGTAGATATTTATTTTTTAATATATTTAAATTAGTTAAAAATAAACTATATTTACGAGCTATGATTAAATCATAATCAGAGCTCCCATTGAGTCCACCTCGGTTATGTGATCTTTGTTGAGATTCTGTTATAGTACACCATGTGTTTAGAAACATTTTAAATTTTAGTTTTAAATTTTTTTTTAACCAAAATTTTAGTTTTGATAAATTTTAAAATAAATAGTCATATTTATTCAAATGGGTTTTTGAACAAAACTATAGTTTAAAACTAAAGTTTTGAATAAGCTAGTCAGACTAATTTTTGGAACAGTAAATAGCTTATAAACTACCTAATTACTATTTTACCTTACTTTTTCTTACACTCTCTCTCCTCTCTCATATTTCTTCTCTCTTCTTAATCCTCTCGCATCTCTCATCTTTATTCTCTACCTCTCTCCTATCTACTCTCTCATCTCTCTTTTTCACTATCTCTCATCTCTCTTCTTTTCCTCTCTCCTCTCTCATACTTTTAATAAAATCATACTCTTTTCAGTAATTTAGCAACTACAAAAGCTATTATACTAATAATTATTCAAACACTTATTTTTTCAGATCCACTTTTTTTCCCATAAACTCTTCTCTAGAATCTCTTTTCTAAAAGTTGTCCAAATTTTTTTTTTTTTATAAATCCTTTTTTAAACTCTAATCCAAACGGCCTCATGTCTGTCAGGGATTGAAAAGACAAATATTTGATTTTATAGGGACTTACCTTATCAACAACTTAAAATTATGAGGCTGAATTTATAATTTCTTAAACTACGAGGATCTATTTTAAAAGTTGATGCGGACTAAGCTCCGTCTTAAATTAAAGGGACCGACTCGGACGCTGGGGAAGAGGGTTGGCTCCTGCCGGAAGAAGGCAGGAAGGACTATGCGATTTTTCCTCTTTACTTGGCGCCATACCTCTGTGAAGTTTTCGAATTTCGGTGCCATGGTTAATCAACAATTTCTGGGTTTGTCTTAATCTTTTACTTTTTGAGCTTTTGAATTAGCTATACGGATTATGATAATGTCAAAACTGCTTCTCGCTCCTCGTATGGGCGGTTCTGTTTCCCGCAATGTTTATGGCTTTCGTATTTATTTCAAGCCTTGTTCTTCAATTTCTTCATCCACTTCAATGGACGTAGAGTCGCAGTTAAGATCACTACTTGCAAACCCTAATCCTCAGTTCTCCGAGGCAGTTTC
Organism: Leucaena leucocephala; assembly: GCA_037074615.1. Lineage (NCBI taxonomy): Eukaryota > Viridiplantae > Streptophyta > Magnoliopsida > Fabales > Fabaceae > Leucaena > Leucaena leucocephala. Next base: position 19,951,661 of record CM073566.1, read on the forward strand.
TCTCTTTCACCGTGCTGTTGATTCTAATTTGGTGCCTTCTGAGTCAGCATGTAGCTTTCTCATTGATAATTTGAGGTGGGCGAAGTTATATTCCATGGTCTTCTCGGTTTATTCGAAGATGAGCGTTGTCGGCGTCTTGCCGAGGTTTACATCATTAAGTAGTTTGATTGAGAGTTTTGTGAATAACCATAAGCCCGAGTTAGCATTGGGGGTCCTGGGGATGATGATCAAGCGTGGTTATAAAATTGATGTGTCTAATGTAAACCAAATATTGAATGGCCTTTGTAAAAGTAATGATATTGTGAAGGCGGCATACTTATTTAATGAAATGAGAAGGAATGGCGTCCTACCGGATAGCTGTAGTTACAATACACTTATTAATGGAAACTGTAAGGCAAAGAATTTGAAAGAAGCTGTGAATTTGTTCATGGTAATGAAGAAGAAGGAATGCCCGCCTGATTTGGTGACGTTTGCCACTTTGATAGATGGTTTCTGTAAGGATGGGGCAGTCGATGAGGCATTGACTTTGTTGGAGGAGATTGAGAAGAAAGGTTGGAGTGCAGATGTATTCATGTATAATTCACTCATCAGTGGATTTTGTAATAAAGGAGAACTTGAAAGGGGAAAAGAACTTTTTGATAATATGTTGAGAAAGGGAATTACTCCAAATGCAATTACTTATAACTGTCTAATTCATAACTTTTGCAAGAATGGACAGGGGCAAGAAGCCTCTAAGTTGTTGAAAGAAATGACAAGCCGTGGAATTTGTCTTGATGTTGTTGCTTATACAATTTTGATCGATGGACTTTGCAAAACTGGGAGAGCTTCCAGTGCTATGGAAATGTTGAATTTGATGCAAAAAATTGGAGAAGAGCCAAATACTGTTACATATAATGTCATGATAAATGGACTTTGCAAAGAAGGTCAGGTAGAAAATGCATGTCAGATTCTGGAAATGATGATTGAGAAGGGGAAGAAACCTGACGTAGTTACCTACAACACATTATTAATGGGACTTTGTGGTTTTGGGAAGATTGATGAGGCAATGGACCTTTTCAAGCTATTGTTGAGCCAAGAATTCCATGTGAACCCAGATGTACGGACCTTTAATTACCTAATCAAGGGACTTTGCAAAGAGGAACGCCTTGGTGATGCTATGGAGATCCATTCTGAAATGGTTAAAAGAGGTTTCATAGGTAACATAGTGACTTATAATATATTGATGGAGGGTTTTCTAAATTTGGGAAAATTTGATAAGGCAATGCAATTCTGGAAATGTGCATTAAAATTAGGATTGGTTCCTAACTCAATGACCTATAGTATCATGATTAATGGTCTGTGCAAAATGCATTTACTCAGCATGGCAAAAGGAATTTTTATTAAAAGAAAGATTTCTGGGATTAGACCATCAGTATATGACTACAATGTGCTAATGAAATCTCTATGCTGGGAAGGTAGCTTGGAGCAGGCTAAAATCTTATTTCAACACATGAGAAATGTGAACGATGAACCAGATGTTGTCTCCTTCAATACAATAATTAATGGAACTCTCAAAGCAGGAGATCTTAAATATGCCAAGGAATTGCTAGTGGATATGGTTAAAATGGATTTAGTTCCTGATGCTATTACCTTTTCAATATTAATAAAGGAGTATTCCAAACGTGGGCATTTGGATGAGGCAAATTCGCTATTTGAAAGGATGATTGCTAGTGGTCATAAGCCAGATGCCTTTGTATATGATTCCTTACTAAAGGGCTATAGTTCAGTGGGAAATACAGAAAAAATCATTTGCTTGCTCCACCACATGGCAGATAAGGGTGTTGTTTTGGATTCAAAATTAACTTGTACCATCTTAGCTTGCCTTTGCGATTGCTCAAAAGATTTTAATATAGTGGAGATTCTCCCAAATTTTTTGCTGGAAACATCAAAAGGAGCAAGTGTTACATGCAATGAGCTCTTAATGAAACTGAACAAGGCTCATCCAGATCTTCTGTTACAAACTTCTTGATGGATCATACTTTCAAGAGTGCTTGTTGATCCTATGTTTAGCTCTGTCGGTGCTCTTAAGTAAGGATCCTCTTGTCCTTTTTTAATAAAAAAATTGGTTATGGATGCACCATCTACTTTTCTTTCTCTGTTGAAATAGCTATATTCTTGAGGTGGTTAGGTTGTTGATTTATTTTTGTCTTTATTTTCTGGCTTCTATCCTACTCTTCCTCTTTCTCCTTTTTATTCTTCCTGTGTTATTTTCTCCTTCTTTATCATATATTTTGAAAGTTTAGACGAGGGTTACTTATCAGTTTAGGAGCCATTGAAGAATTTTGGAACTTAATTTGTAGATCAAGTTGTCATGGATCTTGAGATGATTATCCATTCAATAATTTAAGTCAGGTCTATTAGAATATACCCTATGAACTTAATACTTTGATAGCATTTTTGGGTTAAATATAGGAGCCAAAGCAGAAATAAATCATGTTATTCACTTTATGACATAGAAGCTATAGAAAAGGACAAATTTGTTGTTTGAACATATGAATGCCTTATGAAAAAATTGAAAATATAGTGTGATTATTGTTATCTACTTTTTTGCAGATTTTTGAAGATGATGCACGCAATTGCTTCTCCTTCTTATAAGAATCGGGCAATTCCTTCTGCTAGTTTTGTTTGTATGGTGGTGGTACAGTTCAACTTACAACATCTACTAGCTGAGGAATGTAAACGGAGGATGAATTTGATTTTAAATGTGATAATTCATCTTAGCTTCTTGCTGCTGGAAAAGCTTTATACAGGGCTGAAGCAATTATTATCACTTTGTTGTGGCAGTATTAGATAATTGTCTAAGATACCTTTCAATCAAACATATGATTGTTTATGATGGAGGTTCAAAAGATTGCTGAGCGACTTGGTGATTAGGAAGGTGGTTATTTCTCATTAGTTGGTTTTTTCTCTTTGACCTGGGCATCTTTCCTTATTACCTTCTGTTTGGGATCCCTGAGGAGGATATAGACAAGATTGAGAAGCTTTGCGAGAATTGTTGGGGGTATGGGACTTGGGATTTTCAGACTTAAAAGGATGGAGGCTGCTGTCCTAATAATGTAGGGTCAAATAACATCACTCAAGCGGTCAAGCGGCTATGGCAATTTTCTTGAGAACCTAATTCTCTGTGGATAAAGTTTGCTGGTAACAAATATAGGCTGGCTGCTCATTTGATATTATTAGGTATCCTTGATTTCTTTTTTGTATCTTGTTATAGTCCTTGGATTTCTCTTGTTCTTAAGCATGTTGATCGCTTTTTTCATATTTATGGTAATACAGGATATTGTATGGGGAAGAACTTCTAAAGAGTTCAAACAATCCTAGGAATATTTAAATCTGTTCCAGCACTAGAATAGGAATTAATTCTGCCTACAAAACTGTCTATGAAATGAAATTGATTCTCCTTCATAAAGTGCCTAAAAGCAGATTGACCATCCTATCTTTATATTACAAGTTGACTAAATTAATTATGGCAATTTCCTCATGGAAAAATTAGTCTCAGTCATTTTTCTCATGGTCTATAATTTGATAGCCAACTGTTCTAGAAGTTTTTTATTTTTATTATTTTTATAGAAGGTTAGCCTTCCCTCTGAAAGTCTGAACTTTTATTTGTAAAGCGGTGCTCAAGAGGGTTAAATAAATGATGTTACATTTTTTGTATGACTCAATGGGCTCTTTCCTCTGAAGGTGTGCATCGAGACTTTGGAGTTTGGGACAACAGTGGAATTTTCTGACATTTGAGGTTGCTTGGAAAGTTTGAAATCAACTTTTTGTTATCTTTTTTCCTTTAATTAAAGGGGTATGCACTAACTGCCTGTTATAGGAGAGTTTACATATCACTAGACTACAAGACTATTAGTAACTTTTTGTTATCTTTTAGGTTTGTTGAGTAAAGAAATCTGTGAATCTATTTTGAAGTTTTTGGCGCAAGTAAGGGTTTTAAGATCCTTTGGTAGTGTGTGTTGTTGAGTGGTTATAGTGCTTGTAGTTGGAGCATTACGGCAGGGGTTTATAACTTTATACTTCTTCTGTTGCATTTCATATGGGAAAGGATTGTTTATTTCGATTCTCTCTGGTTATCACTCAGGGTCACGCATGGATTTGCTGAGAAATTGGTGAGCTCTTACGAGGTATAATATCATCTTCCTGGTTCCTTGTTTTTATTGATTATCTGTTTTAAGACGTCTTGGCTTCATCTTTGGTAGGTAGTGATATGTTTTTTGTTTTTGTTTTTGTTTGGCAAAGTTTATCATGTTCTTGTAATTATCATGAGTCCTGCATTAGCCCTCTAAAATAAAGGCCACTTCTTATTTGAGGCTTTTCAATATAGAACTCATAACATGTTACCCAACAGCTTTTATGTTTTTTAAATACTTTTATTAGAGTAAGGATAGTAAGGATAGATTTATTCACCTGTAATTCATCAAGGCCTATTCATGGGCCAAGTCAGCCCATGAACCTACTAGGCTGTTGGGCCCCAGGCTTGGGATTCATAAATTTCTTTTTCCCCTTTTGGACATGATTACTGTTAGAAAGTCAATCAACGCCTAAATATTGGCAAGCACAGATTAAGATTTTGGACTTCTTCAAAATTTAGGAATATAGGAATGCTAATAAGGATTTCTGGGTGAAAAAACATTAATCACCAAGAGAAATATACAGGTAACTCTTAATTAAGCATATCCTTTTTCAATACTTTTTCATAAACTCATCCAATTCTTAATATAGAAACTAATTGATTTTTTTTAAATTAATTAATGAAGTTAAATAAATCAGTTAATTATGACTAATATAAGAGTTAATTGACTAATTTGGATAGATTGAGAAGTATATTTTATGAATTCGTTTTAAAAGGTTAAATTTTGTCATAATTAATTGATTTATTTGGATTAATTTTTCTAAGAAAAGTTAACTAGGTCTTATATCAAGACTAGAGGAGAGGAGTATTAAATAACTTGGGATGAACCTCATATATTTATCCTTGTATACTGAGAAGCCTTTTCATGATTCATATGTAACTTTTACGTTTTTTTCCACCGCATCAATTCAGTCATTAACTCAAAGTTAACACTGTTAATCAATTTTTATCTTTTAATTCATAAAATTCCCTAATGCACAGTTCTTCTACCTGAAAAATCCAGCCTTCATTCTGCCCTTTTGTTCCCGTGAGTCAGGGTGGCCGAGTCTTCTCCCCGTCATGTTAATGTTGCCGGTTGTGGTGTTTGCTCCGTAGGACCCTGTTTCCCATACACTTTCTCTCCCTTTTCTTTGGTATTTAGCTGCAGGGAATATGAGGGCTAACCGATTTTTTTTCTGGTTTCTATTAGATTGTAACTTCGGTGTGCATTGTGCAGCAGCCAACTAGCCATGGAAGCTTTTCAAAGTCCTAGAATGGTGTTTGGGCCACATGTTGTGTAATGCAATTTTTGTACCATGGCATGAATGGTGATTCTTAATGAAAACGTTCCTAGTCTCTTTCATCCTTTACCACTACAATACCATGCTTAATTCGATCTAATAAACATCATTCGCCTAGGAATATTTACTAAAATGGATGGCTTAATACAAGATGAGGCTCTCACTGGGTGGGGTTTTAGGAGAGACTAATGTATACAACTTTATCTTGCAAGCAGAGATTGCTTTAAAGATTTGAACTTATGGATAGTAACTTTGATATATACTATTATATCTAATTGCATTTGTAATATCCTGGTCACACAAATATAAAATTAGGTAAAATTTATTTTGGTAATCTCTATTTTTAGAAAGATTAGTTTTTAAGTTATGGTTAGAGGATATTATTTAGTTTTTACCAAAACAAAAAAAAAATACAAAAGGCAAAATTCTGTTGGCAAAAAAAAGAAAATCAGGCAAACTTTCAAGCGATTATAGTATAGTGTTGGAGGTTTTTAAAATCTATGAAGTTTTTTTTGGTATATAAATTTGTAGAAAAAGGTTGGGTTTACCTATGGGTAGGGTAAAATTTTTTTTTTAGGCGATACTAATATCGGGCCTAATATCCAGATAAAAAAATCTATAGAGTTGATAAAAGCAGAACCTGATGGGTAGCTTCCCATTAGAAATGTTTCTTTAAAGAGAGGAAAATTGACCTGAGGGACAGCGATGCGATGCAATACCCACCCACGCAATAAATGAATTGGAGCAAGTTGATATTGCTTTTATTGGAATGCTTCAATAATATCCCCTACAAAATAATAACAATAAACTCTATCCAACCTACTATGCTAATAAATTATTACATTGATAAATAATAAAATAAATGGTAAGGGACCACTATCCTTCCATTTTGGGAAAAAAATAGATCTGGGCAATCTGATAAATGAGCTGTAATATTTATACTTTGATGATGTCCTACTCTAAATATTATATACATGTATGTGTGATGCGTGTGTTGTTTTGAATTAGCTAATGCACTCTCCCATATTGTGACCCGTAATTGAAGGTACATCATTTTGGTAACTTCTAAAATGTTTCTGAAATCAAATATTGGCTTTGTAAAAAAAAATCCTAATCAATATAAACATGCTACCTAATTAACGAAATCACATGTTAGGCACATAGATGTTTTGAATTAGCAGGTTAAAGCCATGTATCAAATACACTACACTAAAATATTGTTAAAATAATTTTATTATTTAATCAAGGGGATATCCTTTTGAGTCATAGAGAACAAATTATTTTTACTTTTTTTAATAAGTGTGTTTTTTGAAATTCGAAATTATGTTATTCCCTTTAGAAAAATAAAGTCACTTACCACCTCAACCAATAACTTTTCTTTTTTTAGTACAAAAATTTTTAGAAATAGGTTGGGCTAACCTACAATCTAAAGACAGAGTGAAGTCTCCCTTCCTCTTAGGTTATACTAATGTCGGGTAGGGCGAGTCGTCAATATCCTCAGACGTAAACTTAGGCACCCAGGAGTTAGGATGCCTCCCTAAGCGCTGCGACTAGAACCACAACAAAGTGATACTCCCCAGATATTGAATACGTTCTAAATGATCGTATGTCTCACCCTTTCGCTAGCTGAACACACAGATGATGGGTACCTCAACCGATAACTTATTTATATATTAAAATAATTTTTTTGTTGCTCACCCGGTTCACCGGAGCTTTGTCCCCACTATATCCGGATCCGACCTGCGTCGCGCACCTGGCTATGGTGGGTGAATCTCCCAACGGGGATTTTCTACATACGCCAAGGCTCGAACTCAAGATCTCATTTAAGCGATATCGAGCCGCTTACCACTCGGACCAACTCCCGTTGGTTATATTAAAATAATTAAATTCATGCAAAAAGACTCAGAACAACTATTGGATTTTTATTCTGGGTTTATGCTTTAACCCAACCCAAGTTTATGAAGTTTCTTCCATGCTTATTTAGTTATATTACACAAACTTCATGGATATTCATGCTTGGCCCCGTGTTCAAGCTTTTCAATTAATGGGTTGTAAAAGCATTAATCATGCATATGAACCTTTTTTTTTACTAGATATACGTATTCTTTTAATAAAAATAATCATATTTAAAAAATAAAAATAATCGTATTCTTATAAAATATTAATTATTTTCACTAGACCCAACCTCAATTAATCTGCATGCATATTAACTTGAATATGTACATATAGAAGATGTTAATTAAGGGTGTGTTTGGGAGAGCTTTTGGACCTCTAAATTGACTTCCCAAGGGTATAAGTTATTTTTGAGACAATATTAATGTTTGATTTATTGTTTTTACAACACTGACTTTTAGGTTTAAATAGATTTTTAGACTTTTTCTAGCTTCTAGTTTTTAACTTCTGACTTATTCATCTTGTTTTCTTTAATCTCCTATTTTGAGTCTTCATCTAATACATTTTTGTCAAACTAATTTTTTTACAAAAGTCAATATAAATATAAATTACATTACACTACCGACTTTTACCAAATTTCACTTTTGCAAAAATTAAAGAAAAAGTCATTTTTCTACCCCTAATCCAAACACAGTTTAAAATTGATTGGATTCTTCTTGGATGTCATGTGTGTCAAGTCGCCTTGGCCTTGGATGTCATGTAGGATTTTTTTTAGTTGTCCACTCAGTTTATCAGAATTTTATCCCGATTATATATGGATTCGACCCATATCGTACACCAGATTATAGTGGGTGCGTCTCCTAATAAAATTTTTTTATATATACTAAAATTTAAATTTGAGATTTTGTTTAAACGATATTGAGCTGTTTGTTACTTAAATTTAACTCTCGTTAGTCTGTCATGTAGGACTTGAATGTCTTATTGGATGCCACATGTCCACATATCTCCTGAGCTCCTGTTCATGCCAAATCTCGGTAAAATAGAAGTTCCACGTCGCACCATTCAGAATGAAGACCTAGGTGTGTGCAGGATAAGAAAAAATTACCATGAAATTTCTAAAAAAAAAGTAATCATTAAAAAGTACCTAAAACAAATGAGAGCTACAAATCTGTCGTTATTTAATTTCTTAAATCAAAATTTATCATATATTATATGCTGATAATTTATTATAAATTTTTTTAATGATTATATATTTCTTTCTTGACACCTCGGAATTTTTTCATAAAAAATGAGCTTTAAAATAGGATGAAAGAGATTTTTAAGAAAGATGGACACAATAATTTTAAACGCCATTTTCTTTAACAGATGCCAAACGTGCACTATCCATCGATTGTCATATGGTTACTGACGTATATATATACCTACTACCTACTGATATATTAAATGCTACTTTAATGGAATGGTTTTTATGAGAATAAATAAAATATTAATGGAAATTGTATTGCAGTGAAGAAGAAAAATGGGTCTTCATATAAAACCAATTTGCATATTTGACGGTGAATAAAGAAAATAAAAATATTTGAACATAAATTAAAATTTAAGAAAATAAGTAAATGACACAAATATCTTTTAAAGTAGAGTTAAATGAAATTTAAAATGTTTATTGATCTGTATAAAATATACTAAAAATAATTTATAAATAGAATAAGAAGAGTATATAAATTTATAACTAATCACGTCATTCATAAACTATGATTTATTAGAGTGTTTTGAAATTAGGTTACGTGTGTTGCCCACCAACGCCTTGCATTCAAGTTTTGAGACCTTATTGTTTTTCTTTTTTATTATTAATATATTTAACTAATTTAATTAGATTAAAATAACTTATTAAATTAGTTAATATAGTATATTTTTTTAAATATTATAATTATATTCTTTAACTTTCTTCTTATCACTCTTATTTAATTATTGTTGAGGGAGTATCAATAGTAATAATTTAAAAAAAATAATAAATATAAAAAATAAATTTTATATTTATGACATAAATTAATCTCTTATTTAAATTATATATTAAGTAGCGAGGAGTACTTGTTAGATACCTTCTTTTGCTGTTGATCTCTCATCACCACTGATCGGAGAAGAAGGCATGGCTCTCACAGGGAAGCTGGAGATTGAGAATGAGATTCAGACGCCGGCGTCAAAGTTCTTCCACCTTTTCACGAAGCAACTTCACCATGTTCAGAACGTGACCGATCATGTCCACGCCAGTGAGCTTCATGAAGGAGAAGACTGGCATAGCGTTGGATCTGTTAGGCAATGGTCTTATACTATTGGTAAGCTTTCAATTCTTCAATTCCAAAGGCTTCATCATAATTATAATTCAGTTTTATCTCCTTCTCTAGCTACGAGAGATTTGATTCCATTCCAGTTTACTGCAGGAGAAATCTGGAGATAGATAAATCTAGTTATTCCTTGTTAAAATTACATAAACTTCTCTCTATTTCGGCTAAAGTTACACAAATGTCCTGTTTATTTTTTTTCTTCTGAATATACATAACCCTCTATTTTAGCTTCAACCAATGAACTTTCTTTGAAACAATGAGTATATTACCCAATAATATTAATACATAATATTGATTTTTAGGAGATTTGTGTACATTATGTAAATAGAAAAGAACTATATGTAATTTTAATAAAAGTCAAGGAAAAATCTACGTCTAAGTTTCTATTTTGATGGAAAGAATATTGTGGACGCGTGTGGATCCATCGATGTGCAGCTTGTATGGTTAACTGGTGTATTTAATCAACTTTGCTAGTCTCTAAATAATCCAATTTTAGGTTAAAAAGTGGCTAGTGTATACCAACATGCCTAGCTAGTTTATTGGTTTTTCAGATTAGTCCATTCATATTCCAATAACAATTAGAAATTTATCTGGTAAATAAAATCTAATATAAAACAAAAATACATCAGTTCCGCCTTCCACACACTTGATATATTATATAGATAAAGATATACTTTCTCAATTTTTATTATAAAATACTTTCTCGAAGACATAGACATTTAGTATTAATCAAATCTTTTTAATATTAACCCTATTTATAATTTGTTAACTATTTTTTTATTTTACATATTTTATTTAAGAAAAATAAATATAAAAAATAATAAAATAATTAATAATAATTAAATTAATTTTATAATAATTATTTTATATTTTAATTTTATTAATTTTTAATAATATTTTATCGATACTCATACAAATACAAAAATTTTGCATTTAAACATTGGTAAAATAAAAAATTTATTCCACCTTCTCACGAAGTTACATAATTACCTCTCCTTGATTTTAGTAAGGTCAGAGGTTTTTTATAATAAATATTGGATAGAGTATACTTCTCTTCTTTAGTCTTTAATATATAATATATTTAACTAATTTAATTAGATTAAAAAAGTTAATTAATATAAGATATTTTTTTTAAAAGACTATAATCATCTTCTTTAACTTATTCTCTCTCTCTCTTAACTGATTATTGTTGAGAGAGTATCAATATAGATAATTTAGGATAAAGTTAATAAATATTAAAAAATATCTTATATTTAGGACTAATATAAATTCTTTAATTAAATCTTATATTAAGGACCGGAAGAGTATCATATAGAGTGCAACTTGATAACTCAATTATGTCAAACATTTTTTGTTGGCAGATGGTAAGGTAGTAAAATGCAGGGACAGGATTGAAGTATATGATGAAGTAAACAATATAATTACATTCGATCTGTTCGAAGGAGATGTTAAGGACCAATACAAGAGTTTCAAGGTGACACTCAAAGTCTCCGACAAAGTTGGAGGCGGTGGCGCCATCGTCAAGTGTACCATTGAATATGAGAAGCTCAACGAGGCAATCCCAGATCCTGAAGCCTACTTGACCTATTTGACTAACGTCACCAAAGATGCCGATGCTCATCTTCTCACTGCATAATTATATTACTGAGAAATTAATAAATAATCATGTGTATCACATGTATTGTGAGTGCTTGTATGATGTATTTAACGGTTGGTTCTGTCGTGGTAGTTGATGAATGTGTTCTATTCCCAGTATAAAAATGTTGAGACTACAAAATATATATGAATAATTATTGTTGATGTGTTGTTTTGAATTAGTCAATGTATTCTACCATATTGTGACCAGTAATTGAAGGTAATCTACCATAGTTTGTCGTACAACTGTATTATAAATTATATCTTATATTAAAGAATGAAGAGATTGTTAAATATAAGCTTGGGTAATTGACAATAATTTTGGCTACCTTGTGTGTTGTTTACTCATTAATTAATGCGCATTGTCGTATAATCATGTCACAAGTACAGTGAGTGCTTGTATCACAAGTACATAAAATTGGGAATTCATCACAATTAGGTTTCTGGAAAAAAATTCGTGAAAAATAGTTACAAATATCAATTCAAACAATCACAAACTAAGAGTTATATTTTAAATTTAAATATTTTATTTAAAATGAAAACTCGTGAATTTACTAATTGTTTGAATTTTTATTTTCAACTTAGTTTCTTGAAAAATTTGTCAGCAACCTAGCTGCCATTTTTTCCCGTTTTAGGTTGAAAAATACACAAAAATATAATTAAAATGATTAACTTCACACAAAAAACTTAGAACAACTATTGGACTTCTATTTTGAGCTTGTTGCTTGAGCCGACATGCCATGAAGTTTTTCCCATGCATATGTTATAGTACCAACTTGATGAATCTTCATGTTTTGTCACATGTTCGAGTTATTATTACGTACTAAGTGTGAGCACTTTACCCGACAAAAAATTTAATTTTAATTTATTATATTAGAGTAGTCTTTTTTATTAGATCCATTCTATTGATAAAATACTGCATAATATTTCAGTCATATAGGACAAGAAACTGTCCTTCTCTGAGGAAGGCAGAGAGGAAGTTGGCCAGCATGAGAGCCTTGTTTGGCAACGCCACAAAATAATTGCTATTGAAAAGAAAATGCTGTTGGGGGCTATCACCACATAAATAATGGGACCCAAGCAGAAATAATCCACGAAATTGAGCTGATGCTGATAAATCACTGAGAGCCCCATAGCAGGTGGTGTACCTCTCATTTTGAGCAAGTGATCGATAAGTCAATAATACTCAACCTCCTTTCCTTTCTTAGTGCCGCTTAGTTTGTATGAAAATTATAATTTTAAAAGTGTTTTTAAATTAAATAAATAGCTATTAAATATCTAAAAATATTTTTAGATTAAACTATAATTTTAGTGAATTTAAAAATATAATTTCAGATAAATTTGTGGGACTCATTTTTTAGTGAGAAAAAAATATTTTTAGCCTATCTAATGATCATTTTATCATTTTTTTTTATTTATCATTTTACCTTATACTATTTATAGCAATTTACCTATCAAAAAATTTATTATGATAATAACTATTCAAATATTTATTTTTTTATAATTATTTTTTTAAAAGTTATTTTTCAAAATATATTTTTTATAAACTATTTTTCATAAACTCTTCTCCATAAGTTAAATCAAACGGCAGCCATTGTAAGATCAAAATTTTGTTCAGCTTCTTTTATAAGATTCAATTTAGAGTTATTTAAAAGTTAGATACATTTTTCTCATTTTTACCCCTAGTTAATTTTATTCTTTCATTATTTTTTTCCATACACTATTCTCTTTCATATTTTTCTCACTATTTCTCCCTCTCTCTCACTCACTTACCATTAGTCTCATATATTTTTTTTATAGAAAAAACTATTTTTTATAAATTTATTATTTTTAACTAAATTTAACAGATTTTTTAAATCATCGGTTATTTGGATTTTATAAAAAATACCGGAATAAATTTAGGTATTTTTCATTCATTGAATCAAGATCCAAATACCCACATTAAGATATTTTTTTATTTGTAATATTTTAACTTAAATTGAATTTAAACTTACTAAACCTAAACTCCAGTATCATTTTTATAAAATAATATCCTTATTTGCTTCTTGATTTTTGCCCAAATAAATGTTTTTAATAGCATTGACAGGTGTCTTTTTGCACGATTCCAAAACATGAAATCGCGTGGAGGACCCCTGTAAGATATGCAATTAATTTCTTTAATTAAATTATTGTTTTTGAATTATTAATTTTTAAATTAAATTGCACCTGTGATCTAGAGTCTTGGAGAAAACGAATCTTATATGCCCATCAAGAGTTATGATGACTTGATAAGTATGGGATGCTCATCATAAATGATTGAACCTTCTATATTAAATATGGATAATTCATATATGAGTTTATTTTATAATTATATTTTTAATATTTTTATTTTAATGTATGCATAATCTAAAATAAAAAAATTTCAATTGATATTGTTAAGAAAATAGATTTATCATTTAAAAAATCAGATATAAAAACTTCAAAATTAGGACTATATTAGATTAAATTTAAACAGTACAAATCACATTATTGTACTGAGTGGATAAGGCTAGCTAGCATTTAAGAAGAGGGTGAATTAAGTATTTTAAAAAATTTCAAAAAAAAAAAATTCAATGGAAAACAATGAAATTGTAAAATAGTGAGGAAACAAAGCAATAGGAAAAGGAAACATTACTATAAACTTTTAAAAGAATAAATTTAATAATAAAAAAGTCTTAAAATAAATGAATAGTTATGGACATGTTATAATTTAATTTTTTTATATTAAAACTTATCATTATATATTTTACTGTGAGATGTTTGAGTGATCGTATTTTTTTATTGATACCCTATAATAATTTCACACAGAAGAAATGAGTTTTAAAATAGAATGAAAGAGAGTTTAAGAAAGATTGGACACGTAATATTTTTAAAACTTAGTGAAAGGTATTCCTATTTTTTTGAAATTTATAGCGTAATTTTCTTTTACCTTTATCAATAAATATGTTTCTTGATATTCAAATTATTTTTTTTTTCATATGGATGAAACTAGTTAACATCCTAACCAACAATTTGTTGAATTAAAATTAGATTTTTGAAACTCCATTTTCTCTAACAAATACCAAACTAGCTCGCACTATATATGGAATATCATAGATAATAAGTCGAATTATAACCATCATATTGGCCAAATGCCAAAATTTTCATTTGATACAAAATTATCTCACAATTATTAATTAGTTATCTTTATTGAGATATTGCGTGAGAGTTATAAGAGAATATAACACACTTGTGACAAGTTCTGAGTCACAACATATTGTATTATTCCCTCTTCTCTTCGAGAGGATGAGGTTTCTCCGTTCTTTCTCTACTCAAAATCTTTCAATATACGTCTTATACTTATAGGACAAAAAAATATAGAATTTTATAATCTTATTTATAAGTCATATCAGTAATTTTTTTATATAAATATATAATTTTATTCTTTATTTATTATTATATTAATTTTATTTTTATAAAGTATAATGTATACTTGCTCTGTTCCTTGTATAAGATACAAATTTTTTAATTATGCTCCTTTTTAAAAGATATACTTTATATATGTCTAAATATTTAATATTTTTTTTTATTTTTAATTAATTATGTATCTCTATCGTCTCTTTACCCTACGTTTTCTCCCATCTTTTCTCCCAATTTATTTTCTCTTATCTCTTTTTCTATTTATTCTCTCTCTCAATCACTTTTTTTTATAAATGAGGGTACTTTTAGAGAAGAAGTTACAATTTTTATATGTTTATAATTAATTTTAATTAATTTTTTGAACAATATTATTCAGTTATTTGCAAGTCATAAAAAAATAATGGAGGAAATATTAAATATGGATAAAATTAGAAAATTGTTAAATTTTAAGCTAGAGTTAATAATTTTTTTTTAATTTATGTAAAATATGTTAAAAGTAATAGGTGTATAAATTTATAACTAATCACATCATTCATAAACTATGATTTATTAGAGTACTGTTTAGTTTTTTGAATAAAAATGGTTAAGTAATAAGGGGCACTGAAATTAGGTTAGGTGTGTTGCCCACCGACAATGACCTCATTAAGGGGTTGGCCTTGCGCCCACCGACACCTTTCCCCTCCATTCAAGTTTTAAGAACTTATTTTCTCTCTGATTTTGTTTATATGATAGTTTTAATATATTTCATCAAAACAAAAAAACTATACTTTCTTAACTTTATCTTAATATTTAATAATTATTTAACTTTACTCTTTATAATTTCTAAAAAAATCAGTCTATAAAATAAAAAATTAAAGATAAAATTATATATTTATATAATTTATATAAAAAACTTAATGATGTTGTGTAATCAGTTTTTTAAAACACAAAGAAAACACTAAAATCTAGTTCATAGGTAAGAAATTTGGTTTTTTCTCTTTTTTCTTCTACCTTCAGTTAAATAGTTAATACTTAATACTGCTATTTAAAAGTGCATCAAATATAATTTTTATAAAAAAAAATGTATTTATTTTATTTTTAATTTTTGTAAAAGAAATGTTTTTAATGGCATTGACAATAATGGGTTTTTTATACGATCGATTCATTTAATTTAAATCTTGTAAAAGACGGTTGGAACTTGGTATGCGATAACATTTTTTAATTATTAAATTTTTGTTTTTGAATTATTAATTTTTAAATTAAATTGTATCTGTGAGCTAGATTCTTGTCGAAATCAAATGCAATATAATTTTTATAAAATTCTTATTTGCTTTGACAACTGTCTTTCCGCACGTTTCCAAAACATGAAGGGCCGTTTGAATTAGCTTTTGAGAATAGATTTTAGGAAGAATAGGTTCTGGAGAATAGATTTTGGGAAGAATAGATTTTAAGAAGAATAGATTTTGAGAAGAATAAGTGTTTGGATAGTTATTTTTAAAATGACTTTTTAGAAAAGTAAATTACTAAAAATGGTATGATTTTATTAAAAGGAGGAGAGAGGAGAGAGGGTATAGAGGGGAGAGGAGAGAGGAGAGAGGTAGAAAGAAAAGATGAGAGATAGTAGAAAAGATAGAGGAGAGAGGAGAGATAGTATAAGAAAAAATTAGGGTAAAATAATAAAAGGGATATGATTGGATTTATAATTTTTTCGTATAAATGAGAAGAGGAGAGGAAACGCAGGGAGAGAAAAGGAAAAACTGTGGAAAAGACGGAACAATATGCCGAAAAGTTGAAAATGTGTGGATTTTATAAAACCATGGTTTTAAAGATAACACCATGGTTTGATATGAGAATTGATTTTTTAGAATATTATGGCTGTTTGGCAACAAAACTATAAAACCATGGTTTTAAGGAAAAATCAATTCCCTAACCCAATTGCCAAACACACACGAAATCATGTAGAGAACACCTGTAAGGTTATTATTGTTTTTTTATTATTAATTTTTATTGCATTTGTGAGATAGAGTCTTGTCGAAATCAAATCTTAAGTGCTCGTTAAGAGGGATAAGCATGAGCTGCTCATCATAAATCTGTGGACCATCTAGAATAAATTTAGACAATCCACATTTGAGTTTATTTTAAGAAAATTAATTTATAAACTTCTATAATTCTACTTGATTTTTGATCATATCTCTATAATTTTATTATTTTTATTAAGTCTTTATAGTTTCACCTAATTTTTAATCAAGTCTCTATAATTTTAGGTAACTAATAAAAAAAATCAAAACTACAGGGGAATAATTAAAATTAGGTAAAATTATAAGGGGTCTAATAAAACAATAACTACAAAAACTTGATTAAAATTCGTTAAAATTAAAAAGACCTAATAAAAAAAATTAGAAGAATTTGATTAAAATCAGGTGAAACTATAAGATTTATAGGTTAATTTTCCCTTTATTTTATTGTTATATTTTTAATATTTTTATCTATAATCTAAAATAAAGTTAGATAGCAACTTTTATTTTTTGAATTAGAAAGGCAGATATTAATAACTTAATATTATAAATAGGATTGAACCTGTGACATTTTATTTAGATTAAAAAAAATTAAATTAGGATTGTCTAAATTAAAATTTAAATGGTACAAATTATATTATTGTACTGAGCAGTGAATAGGGTTAAATGCTTGATTGGTTACTTTTCAAACCATGTTTTGTAAAGAGTTTTTTAGTCAAACTATAGTTTTGGCCAAAAATTAAATAAACAGCCATCAAATATCTAGAAAAGTTTATAGAGTAAACTATAGTTCAAAACGACAATTTCGGATAGCTTGTAGGACTAGCTTTAGGGTAAAAAAAAAAGCTTTTAGGCTGTTTAATAACCATTTTGCCCCTATCTTTATTTTCCCACTCTCTTTCTCTCATCCGACACCCCTCCTCTAGCCTTTACCCTTCTGTCACTCACTCTCTATTCTCTCCTCACTTCCTTCACTCTCTCTGCCATTTCTCCTCTACGATTTCTCTCGTCCGTCTCCTCCAGGCTTCTTCAACCCGTGTCGTCGCATCCATTGTCGGCCCCTGTCTTCACTCATCGTTCTTCTTCTGTTACAAATCAGAGGTCATCGTTCTTCTTTCGTTACAGATCAGAGGTCGTAATCTTCTTCTGTTATAGATCGGAGGTCGTCGTTCTTCTTCTGTTGTAGATCGGAGGTCGTCGTTCTTCTTCTGTCGTCTTCTTCACTTCATATCGGTTTTATCTTTTTTTTACCCCATACATTTTCTGGTAATAATCATCTAAACACTTATTTTTTCAGAATCACTTTTCTTATAAAAACTCTTCTTCATAAGCCTTTCTCTAAAAGCTAAACCAAACATGCCCTAAGTCTTGTTGACTCAGTGTCTTTGGATATGCAGTGACGTAAGTGACTTTTTTTTTAATATGATTTTTGGAAACTTTATAAGTTAGGAAAAAAGTTAAACAGTATAATGTGATTTATGTTTGGATTAACGTTTTTCAATGTGAGTTTTGAAAAGTAAGTTTAGATGGAACATGACTGAAAATGACATGAATATTATTAAATAATATATACACTCCTCTAATACTTAATGTAACACTTATTTATCTAATTTTGAAAGCTTAACAAAGTTAAATAAATTATTATAATGTATGTGACATAATCTCACTAAAATATTTTATTTAACATTAGATTATATATCATTTTATAAGTTAGGTAAAATAGTTTGAGAAAAATTATAAATGAGCAATAAAATGGAAAAAGATCTTATATTAAGAACTAAAATCCACTTTCAAACTAGGTCCTACATTTAGATCAAAGAAGTAGTATATTATATGTATATATTATAATTAAAAATAAAAAATAAATATAAAAATTAAAATAGCATTAAATGCGGTAATGGTAAATTAGCTATGTACACCAACCCAAATACCCAATCGCAATCGTGGCCTAGAAGAGGGAAATTTCGGCTTATGCTTTAAGCAGCTTTTATTTCAAAAGTTAAATAGAAAAAAAACAAAAGCTAATCCAAACGTATGAAATTCCTCCTCCACCGCACGTTTTCACAATTTGATAACGCTATACCAAACGAAGCCTCAAACGCACTTCTGCCATGGATTGTCTATATAAGGTGAATGAAGCTGGCATCCCTTCCCACACCATCCACGACTTCATATAATATTATCCATTTTGATTTGATTTTGCGAGATAAGTGTGCGTGTGAGATTATTGAAGAAGCTATATGGCTCTTACTGGGAAATTGGAGATTGAAATTGAGATCCAATCACCTGCAACTGAGTTCTTCAACTTCTTCACTAAGACACTTCACAATCTTCCCAACACCGCTAGCTGTATCCATTCAGGTGAGCTTCATCATGGAGATGACTGGCACGCCATTGGATCTCATAAGCGCTGGACTTATACTGTTGGTAAGATTCTATATATAATTAATGCTATGTTTATTAGATTAGTGATTATTTTAAATGTGAGATTCAAGTCCAAATGGATGTATATATCCAAACGCCATCTAAATTTAAATGAAATTATGGCGATAATTCTATACTTTGCATGTCTTTTAGGTTATGAATTATTTGTGCTGGATTTATACTGTCCGAGGACTCAGTTTGAAAAATAAATTTTCCATAAAATTACGCTTGAGATTTGAGGAGCACATAGTGAAAAAGTTGGGGCAAGAATCGATTGAGAGAAACAGTCTTATAATACAGGGTAAAATTTACTATGAACCAAAAACCATAGTAATCTCATAGGTTACCAAACGCGCCTATAAATGCCAATAAACAAATATGAAATTATAAGGCTGGTAATATTATATACAACAACTTATGAGATAATTATGGTTTTGGATTCATAATTGATTTTGTCATGTATAGGGGTATTTAGTAACTTATGAGATAACTATAATTTTGAGTTCATAAGTAATTTTCTGCATGGAATCACTTGCTAGCTAGTTGATCGTCCTTGGTTACGTTACGTTGCAGTGATTATGATGATTGATTAAATCGATGGAAAATTGTGTTTTTATGCTAAAAAAATGGAATATGAGTAAATTGTTGTTAATTAGTACTGATTCTTAATTTGTGTAAATGGGACCAACAACAGACGGTAAGGTGCTGACATGTAAGGAGAGATTTGAAGAGCTTGATGAAGAGAACAAATCAGTGAAAGTGGACTTATTTGAAGGAGATGTTAATGAACAATACAAGAGTTTTAAGTTCATATTTAAATGCATAGACAAGGAAGGAGGTGGAGGCATTGCAAAGTGGAGCTTCTTTTATGAGAAGATCAATGAGTCAATCCCAGAGCCTAAAGGCTACTTGGGCTTGGCAACTACCATGACTAAAGATGTTGATGCTCATGTTGTCAGTGCCCTAAAGGGAAAATGAACTCCAACAAGTAATTAAAACATCGACCCAAACTAATGTGTGTATGGGATTAATAAGTAAACCAAATTAAATAAGGGAAAATCGTTGGAAAGTTGCTGTTTCAAATTTTTTTTGACTATGAGTGCCAGTACTTGAACTAAGGTACTTTTAGTCAATAAAATTTTTGAAACAGTGACTTTTCACTAATTTTTCCAGTTGTGTGCAGTTTGGTTCATATATATGCATTGAAAGTGTGTGATGAGCTAAAAATAATTAAGGTATGTGTTGTACGTTGAATTCATGCATTGTGAAATCATATTAATGCTTTTTTATGATGTATTTATGGGTTGGTCTTTGAGATGAATAAGTGGTATTGGATCTTCATATATGTTGAATTAAGGCATGTGACTAATGGTTCTTCCATAAAAGATAAAACAAATTTGCACATTGGGTATGAATGATAAAAAATAAAAATATTTGAACATAAAATTTAAAATATAGACTATTTAAAAAAAGATAAAAAAATTAGTACAAACCTATAATAAATAAGGATATTTTTTTAAATAAATGAATTAATCTAATTAAATCTCAGCCATTCGATTTTTAATCAAAACTGGGGATGAGATGTGATGAGAAGAAAAAGAATGAAGAGAATTCGGACACAATAAATATGTTCAAGTTCAACCTTTCTATAGCTCTCTCCAATAGACAGGAGAATTCGGGTTGAACATTGCTTTCCCAATAAGGACATACAAAATGATATGTTACAATTTAAAACAAGAAATTTTTTTTGTATGGTTGAACATTGCATCAAGGTCTTCAAGAAACCATCCATATAATATAATACTCATCCGGTCTTTAATATAAAATTTATTAACTAACTTGATTATACTAAAAAAGTTAGTTAATATGATGTATTTTTTTTAAAATATTTTAATTATCTTCCTTAAATTTTTTATTTTCTCTCTTACTTGATTATTGTTGAGAGAATATTTATGATTAAGATCAACTCCCTAATTAAATAATATATTAAGGATAAGAGGAGGAGTATATAATTAACTGAACATGCCATTGTATCAATATATGTCAATAGCCACACACACGCGCGTATGTATGTTGGAATTTGCATATTGGTCGGATCTTGAAGGGCTAACATAATTTTATATGCCCATTATGATCCCTTTATATTTCAAATGGATTAAAATTAGTTTAACCAAATATTTAAATTCAAATCTTATGAAATTCAATATTGCAGGTGGTTAATAACAACTCATAATTATTATCTTAATTGAGATATCTTAACTCTTAAGACGTGGGAGTGAAGGGGAATATATAGACACAAGCATGACAGTTTTTGATCGGATTTAGTTTCTCTTCAATGTATCTCCATTACAGTTCTTAACTTTTCTCAAATCAAATTTTAATAACATAGATTATTTTGTACTTCTAAAAACTACTCCTTATGTCCTTGATATAATAGCTAGTTAGTTAATTTAGATAAATTAAATAAATTAGTCAATTTTATCTAATTAACTCATCATCTGGGGTTTTAGTTAGTAAAAGGGCGAAACATGCGACTATTTGGAGGGTATTCGATCTCTAGAGAGTACCACTTTATTGTAGTTACAGTCGTAGTGCTTAGAGATGCATCATAACTCTTGGGTGCCTAGATTTATACTTAAGGATAATTGACGGCTTGCCCTACTTAATATTGATATCGTTTAAGAGAAATAAAGATTTTACCATATCCTTATATCGGGGTGAACTAAACCCTCCTCTAAAAATTCTTTTATAAAAAAAAAAAATCACACAATTAAATGAGAGAGAGAAAATATATAATATATTTTTTTAATACATATTATTTAATTAGGGGAAATTTAAATTTTTTTTATAAATTTAAGACATATTTAATAAATTAAATTTTATTCTTTAGTAGATAGGGATTATTTGAAATAGATTTATAATAATGCTAATAGTAATAAATTTAAACCACCCAACACCGACATTGGAATAACATCCTCATGAATGTTTGATTCAATACGAATCTTATCCGGTATAATGGGAGGCAACGGCTGTCGGCAAACACGGCCCCTCAAACATACCAAACAAGGACAATAGTACCATTATTATATTCATCTTTCCATTACTCTATTATAATTCTAACATGCCAAATATGTCGTAATTAAGGGAGTCATTTTGCCATGGATAAGTTGCCAGTAATTTCAAAATCATTTGGGAGTCTCAGTAAAGATTAATCTAGTGAGTTTATCTATAACCTATTAAAGGTGTGTTTGGATTAGCTTTTGGAGAATAAATTCTGGAAAGAATAGATTTTAGATAGAATAAATTTTTGGAAGAATATATTTTGGGAATAAAGATGTTTGGATGATTAGTAGTAGAATCACTTTTTATATTGGTAAATTACTAAAAAGGGTATGATATGATTAAAAGTAAGAGAGATGAAAGATGATAGAGAAGAAAGAGGAGAGAGAAGAGAGTGTAGAGAGGAGAGAGGAGAGAGAAGAAGAGAGATAAGAGAAGAGAGAGGAAAGAGAAAAAGAGAGATAAGAGAAGAGAGAGGAGAGATGATAGAGAAAAGAGAGGAGAGAGGAGAGAGGGTGTAAGAAAAAGTAAAGGTATAATAGTAATTGGATAATCCAAAACCTAGGTTTCAAACCAAAAGCTATTTTCAGTGGCTTATTCAAAACCGCAGTTTCAAACCGAGGTTTTACCCAGAATCAATTCTCAACAAAAATAGCTGTTTGTGTAAAAAAATTTCAAACCACGATTTTGGGCCATAATTGATTTTGAAACGGTTCCCAAACACACACTAAATTATAAATTTAAATTTTATTATTGATATAAAAATTTTATACGTGGGTTAAATATTTGAGAAGCTATATATATATATATATGGGACGCTATTCTTGATCCCAATCATTAAGTGTATCTATGTATTCCCTGCTCAAAATCTTTCCACGTATATAAATTTATAACCAATTGTATAGAAATTGATAATAAATTTATATTATTTAATATTTTTTAATAATTAAATTGTTTCTTATAACATCATAATTACCATATTTGGTCCGCGTCTAAACTCAATGTTGACATGTCACTGTACGAGTGTGTTTAAATTGTATATAAAAAAAACAAAGACAAGTTGTTTAGTACATTCAATAAATTAAAATGGTTAAATATAGTACTGATTGGCAGAAGGTCCTTTGAAATTAGGTGTGTTACCCACCATGCATCAATGGCCACCTCTGTTATATTAAGCGACACTTGGCCACATGCATACCCTCCAATCTCTTCCACTAGCTAGCATTCAAGTTCTGGGACCTTATTGATAGTTATTTGTAATTAATGCTTTCCATATTTATAATTGTATGAGTAGATATTTGCCATCTTTATTTTAGAATAAAGATAATCTTTTTCTCAATTTTATTTAATTTTTAGAATTCTGATAATATATCATAATCAATAATTAGAGACTAACATTATTAAAATATAAAAATTACCGAAATAACTTAAAAAATTACGTTTAAAATACTTAATTATTATGTTCTCTTTTTTATAAAATAAAGCCACTTACCTTTTTAACTAACTGTTTAGTAGTGTCTTCTTCTCACTCTTTAATTTGTAAAATACAGTTACCTAATTCACTACTACTAAAAACATTAGGTGATGTCTAATTTTTTTCCTTCTATTTTTCCCAATTAATTAATGTCATAACCGTTTTTCTTTCTTTAACAGGATTAGCTTATTTTATTTATTACGGAGAGTAGTTTAAGAAAATTATACTTTAATTACTATTATATTAGCTTTTGAGATCTAATAATTCTCTTTCTCCTTATCTTCAACTTCATACTAATCGATCCAATCAAACTATTAGGCAATTGGGGTAACACGCCAAACAATATTGGACTTGTGAATTATGATCTTGAGAAGGTCAAAGAGGGAATCCCATTGCATATAATTGATTCATATTAAATATTTTAAAAATTATTATAATATTCAAATAAAAAATAATTAAATTTAAATCATCATCCCTTGACAAGACAACCGCACATTTTTGTGTGGCTATAATAATATCACTATTCATCTTGTATGATTAACTATTCCATTTTATGGATTAAAAATATCTTTTATAAATAATTGAAACTAATATTTTTAGAGTATAAAAGAGAATATATATATATTAACTAGATTTGGTTAATGCACACAAAAGTTGAGAAACTAGAACTCTAATTACTCATGTCAATTTAAAACTTGGTAAGTCGTAACCACTCTTGTCCTTGTTACCAAAATTTTTGGGAAAATTATGCAATTATTGATAATCGATTTTGTTATTGACAACTCAAAAGAAAATATACAATAAGTGTATTACACAAAAACGAATTCTGATGAGGTGAACGTCAAAACAGAAGATAATTAAAACAGAAATAACGGTACTGAAATCGTCTTTCACTAAACAGAAACAACATAAATTTTTCTTGAGAAGAATGTCAAATATTTTGGGAAATAATGGGTAGGAAATTAAGTGGAAAAAAAAATAAGGGAACAACTACACTAAATGAAGATTAAAAAAATTTAATATGAAGTCGTCCTTGAAACAATATGGGTGTGAATATACTCCTTCTAGTATTTAATGCAAGAACTAATTAATTATTTTAGATAAATTTAAAAAATTAAATAAATTAGTTAATTATGACTAAATCTAACACCTCAAAATAAATTTATATTATATAATTATTAATTTACCCAAATTAGTTAATTAACTCTTATATTAAAAATAATAAACTAATTTTTTAGTTTTTTTAGTCTATTTAAAAAAATTAAATAAATTTTATATTAAAAATATGAGAAGGATTAACATTCATTTGTTATGTATCTCCGTATAAGGTCTCTCTTCCTAAAAATCTTCTATCCTGGCAGTAATACTTCAGATCAATCCACAGTCATTAATTAAATGCTTCTAATACTTTTTTATCCTCTATTTATTTTTTAATATAAGAGCTAATTAATGACTTAAATTTAATTTTAAATATAAAATTTTAATCTATTTTATCCCTCAAATTTATAATTGTTTCTTTAAAGTATCCCTATTATTTGCACATATTAAAATTTTTTTAACTAAAGATAATCATGATGAAAGATAATATTTTTAAAAACTAAATTATATTTTTTTACAAATAGCTCACATAACTAATTTTTTTTATCTATCTAATTTATTTATCTAGCTCTTATATTAAGGATAGAAAGTAGTGATATTTTAATCAATCCAATAAAAGGAAAGAGAAAATTAAAGCAAGGATTGAAAGTTATTGATCGTTAAATTTATGACCCTAAAAAATAATTATCTGTCTTACAGTGAGAGTGATGCATTATTTCCACAATAAAGAAAAATATAATTGATATTAGTAGACTAGTATTTGAAACATATGCACCCGGGTCACTATCGCCCCATAATATTGGGATCCGAACAGAATTGAAGCGATTGATGAACAGAACAAGATAACTAGGATGAAAAATAATATTTTAGAAAAATTAAATTATATTTGTTACAGATAACTAAGATAAAGAATTTTTTATCTATCTAATTTATTTATCTAACTCTTATATTAAGGATCAAAAGTAATGATATTTTAATCAACGGACAATTATTGATCATTAAATTTACAACCCTCGGAAATAATTATCTGTCTTACAGTAAGAGTTATGCATTATTTCCACAATAAAGACAAATATTATTGATATTGGCATACTAGGGTTTGAAACATATGCATCCTGGTCGCTATTGCCCCATAATATTGGGATCCGAATAGAATTGAAGCGATTGATGAACAGAACAAGATAATCATGATGAAAGATAATATTTTAAAAAAACCAAATTATATTTGTTACAAATAACTAACATAAATAATTTTTTTATCTATCTAATTTATTTATCTAGTTCTTATATTAAGAATTTAAGGTAATGATATTTTAATCAAAGGATAATTATTGATCGTTAAATTTACGACCCTAAAAAATAATTATCTGTCTTACAGTGAGAGTGATGCATTATTTCCACAATAAAGACAAATATAATTGATATTGGCATACTAGGGTTTGAAACATATGCACCCGGTCGCTATTGACCCATAATATTGGGATCTGAATAGAATTGAAGCGATTGATGAACAGAACAAGATAATCATGATGAAAGATAATATTTTAAAAAAACTAAATTATATTTATTACAAATAACTAACATAAATAATTTTTTTATCTATCTAATTTATTTATCTATTTCTTATATTAAGAATTTAAGGTAATGATATTTTAATCAATGGACAATTATTGATCATTAAATTTATGACCCTAAAAAATAATTATCTGTCTTACCGTTAGAGTGATGCATTATTTCCACAATAAAGACAAATATAATTGATATTGGCATACTAGGGTTTGAAACATATGCACCCGCATCGCTATCGCCTCATAATATTGGGATCCGAACAGAATTGAAGCGATTGATGAACAGAACAAGATAATCATGAAGAAAAATAATATTTTAAAAAAATTAAATTATATTTGTTACAAATAATTAAGATAAATTTTTTTTATCTAGCTCTTATATTATGGATCGAAAATAATAATATTTTAATCAATAGATAATTATTGATCGTTAAATTTATGACCCTCGAAAATAATTATCTGTCTTACAGTGAGAGTGAAGCATTATTTCCACGATAAAGACAAATATAATTGATATTGGTAGACTAGGGTTTGAAACATATGCACTCGGCTCGCCCTCGCCTCATAATATTAAGATTCGAACAGAATTGAAGCGATTGATGCACAGAACAAAGTCAATAACAGTCGATTTTAGACCAGCCCACTATAGTTGCCGGGTCAAGCCAGGCCATTACAGATTCGGGTCATTAATCCAGTGATCACCAAGCTTTGTTTTTTTCTTTTTCTTTTTTTGGAGACTTTACACCTATATAGTCCAACTTGTCTCAATCATAATTAGGCTATTTAAACCTTTCCCACAATAGGTAAGGCCATTTATATTATAGCTATTCGGTCTTTATGTGGAGCCTAATATATGTAACTTTACTAACGGGGATTGGTCCGAGTGGTAAGCGGCTCGGTATCGTTTAAGCGAGGTCTCGAGTTCGAGCTTTGGCGTACGCAGAAAATCCCTGTTGGGAGACTCACCCACCATAGCCAGGTGCGCGACGCGGGTCAAATCTGGATGTAGTCGGGGCAAAGTTCTGGTGAACCGGGTGGACAAAAAAAAATATATATATATATAACTTTCTGTTATCTGGTGGTTTGATAACCAAAAAAATTAAAAACAAAAATCTAAAAACATGTGCCATAGGTGGAAAACCACGATTAAAGTGAAGGCCTCTCCTTAGCCAGTTTTTCCCTTTAATTTCTTTTCACGAGATGGCCTTCCGAAAAAAAAAAATTAATTCAATTATTAAGAAGTTGACTCATAATTTATTAAGTTATGAGTTTAAATTTTATTATTTATATGAGAACTTTATTGATGAATGATCTATAAGTATCTCTATAAACATTTTTTAAATTTAGAACTCTCATGACCTTGTGAATACAATTAAACTTCAATAAGATAATGTCCATAGTAATTTCAAGGATCCATTATCTTATGGAACTCTCAAGGATCCATTATCTTCTGGAACTACGTCCATGGTAACCAACCAATAATTAAACTTCAGTTTTGTTTCTTCTAATTCAAGTTTAAACGAAATAATATAGCTGCTGCATGCATCATGCATGCATGGTTTCATTATTCATCACTTACTATACAGGTGGAAAGAAGTGTGTGGTGAAGGAGCTGGTGGAGTTCATAGATGGAGAGAACAAGAAGGTAACATTCAAAGTGTTAGAAGGAGATCTGATGAAAGATTACAAAAGCTTCAGATTCATAATACAAGCGTTGCCTCGAGAGAAAGGAAGTGTCGTTATTGGACCTTGGAATATGAGAAGCTCAAGGGCCACTCACCTGATCCTCAAACGGTTCTTCAGTTAGCCATTGCTGTCAGCAAAGACGTCGATTCTCACCTCGTTGCTTAACAATATACACCACCACCACTACCAAATAAATCCATCCTTCTCTCAAACTATATCTATATATGTGTAGTGTGTTGCGATATAACATGTATGTGTGTGTGGGGAAAATAAATCTTGATGAATGATCAATATGTTCTGCTATTTCGAGTTGTGTAGTTTTTCCTAATCTTGTTCCCTCAACAGCTCAGTTGTTAAACACTCCTCACTATAGGAGCTAGTTAGATGGTTAGTACTTTATCTTAAATATAAAATCTCAATCATTTTAGAAATTTATTGTAATTAATTAATTTATCTCATTTTCTTAATATACCTAAATTAGTTAAGTAGTTTTTATATTAAAAACTAAAAGAATAATATTCTTGAAAGCAATGATTGGAATGGGATGCAAAAGTGAATGAGATGCATGTATATATATTGGGCTAAGTAGCATGAAGTATTTTTTTAGTATTACTTAGTATCCTAAACTAATTTTTTTGTATATCCAACACCATAAGTATTTTTTTAATAGCACTCCGTACTTTAAAGTAATTTTTAGATTTCCAGTACTTAAAATTAATTTTTGAGTTGCATTCAATATCTTACATTTATGATATTCGATACTAATATGATGAGAAAAATACTTTAAAGGTAAAATTACACAAAAAATAATTAGTTTAAGATATTGGATGATACTGAAAAAAATATTTTAAGGTGCTAAATATATTAAAAATTAGTTTGTGATACTTGGTGCTACTAAAAAAAATCTATAAATATTTCATACAACTTAACCCTATATATATATATATATATATGAGATTTTGTAAGTAAAAAATGCTTATTCTTAAAAGAAATAGAACTAGTAGGATAGGGCTGTGATTTTGGACCCAAAGCTGACCCCAGATCATTTCACATGGTAATGGTATATTTGCCGGGTCAAGCCAGGCCATTACAGATCCGGATCATTAGTCCAGTGATAACCAAGAGAATAAGAATAACCAACAAATTTCGATAAGAATAACTGAATTTATCTAATTTTTTTTTTATATTGACTCTTCGGTTAGTTTTTTAAATTTCAATAATGGAGATTCAAACTCTTAGTTTTTGCTACGTTAGATTAACCTATTCCGTTATAGCTATAATAATTTTAGCGGTAGAACATCCCATAATATTTCAGTCATATAGGACAAAAATCTGTCACTCTCTGAGGATGGCAGAGAGGCAGTTGGGCAGCATAAGAGCCTTATTTGGCAATGCCACAAAATAATTGCTATTGAAAAGGAAATGCTGTTGGGTGGCTATCCCCACATAAATAACGGGACCCAAACAAAAATAAATCCACGAAATTGAGCTGATACTGATAAATCACTGAGAGCCCCATAGCAGCTGGTGTCCCTCTCATTTTGAGAGAGTGATCGATATTTCAATAATTCTCTCCCTCCTTTCCTTTCTTAGAAGGTCTAAATTTTTGCATTGTTCCGCTTCTTTTAACAAGATTCAATTTGAAATTATTTGAACATTAAATACATCTTTATCAATTTTATCCTTAATTAATTTTATTCTTTTATTATCTCTTTTCCGTACACTATTTCGTATTTTTCTCATTATTTCTCTCTCTCTAACTCACTCACTCACCTAGGATCTTATAAATAAGGACATTTTTTTATATTTATTATTTTAAACTAAATTTAACAGATTTTTTAAATCATCGGTTATTAGGATTTTATAAAAAACACCAGAATAAATTTAGGTATTTTTATAAAATAATATCCTTATTTGCCTTTCTTTTTGCACGATTCCAAAACATGAAATCATGTGTAGGACACCTGTAAGGTATGCAATTAATTTCTTTAAATTAAATTATTGTTTTTGAATTATTAATTTTTTAAATTAAATTACACCTGTGAGCTAGAGTCTTGGTGAGAACGAATCTTATATGCTCATCAAGAGTTATGATAACTTGATAAGCATGGGATGCTCATCCTAAATGATTGAACCTTCCATATTAAATTTGGATAATTCATATTTGAGTTTATTTTATGATTATATTTTTAATATTTTTATTTTAATGCATGCATAATCTAAAATAAAGATAATTTTTCAATTAATATTGTTAAGAAAATAGATTTATCATGAAAAAAATATCAGATATAAAAAACTTTAAAATTAAATGGAAGGCCTCGGTCTGCAGATATCTACTCCCTACTGATGATATATTAAATGCCACCATAATGATTTTTGAGAGAATGAATAAAAGATAAATGAAAATAATATTGCCTTTATTAAAATATCTACTCCCTATTACACATGCACCCTCATGTTCCCTCCTCTTTGAGAGAATCTTTCAATATACGTCTTGTAGGATAAAGAAGTACAAATTTTTATAATCTTATTTATATGTCATATTATTATAATTTTTATATTAATATATAATTTTATTATTTATTTATTATTTTATTTTTATTTTTAGATAGTATAATATATACTTTATCTGTTCCTTTTATA
This sequence comes from Leucaena leucocephala, assembly GCA_037074615.1. Classification (NCBI taxonomy): domain Eukaryota; kingdom Viridiplantae; phylum Streptophyta; class Magnoliopsida; order Fabales; family Fabaceae; genus Leucaena; species Leucaena leucocephala. Next base: position 19,982,349 of record CM073566.1, read on the forward strand.
AGATACAAATTTTTGCATTATGTTCCGTTTTAAAAGATACAATTTGAAGATGTCTAAATATTTAAAATAGCTTTTTTATTTTTACTCTTAATTAATTATATGCCTCTCTCACCTTTTTATCTCATTTATTTTCTCCCTTCTTTTCCCCCTATTTATTTTCTCTCTCATCCACCTTTTCATGAGGGTACTTTTAAAGAAGAAGTTACAATTTTTATATATTTATAATTAATTTTAACTAATTTTTTAAATAACATTATTTAGTTATTTGTATCTCATAAAAAAAAATAGATGAAGTATTAAATATAGATAAAATTAAAAAATTGTTAAATTTTAAAATAAAGTTAATAAAATTTATTTTTTTTATTTACGTAAATTATGTTAAAATAACATCATTCATAAACTATTATTTATTAGAGTATTTAGTTCTTTGAATAAAAATGGTTAAGTAATGAGGTGCATTGAATTATGTTACGTTGCCCACCAACACTGACCTCATTAATTAAGCGGTTGGCCTTGTGACAACCAATGCCTTTCATATCCATTCAAGTTGTAAGACCTTATTTTCTCTATGATTTTATTTATAAAATACTTTTAACATATTTTATCTAAATAAAAAAATTATATTTTATTAACTTTATCTTAATATTTAATATTTTTAACTTCATTATTATATAATTTCCAATAAAAAATATCAGTCTATAAAATAATGAATTAAAGGTAAAATTATATATTTTTATAATTTATATAACCAATTTAATAATGTGGTGTATATTAAGGAAAAACATACTCTATCTTTACCTTATAAAATTATAAATAGAAGGAGGTGAGTAAAATGTAAGATTCGATCAGTTTTTTAAAATGCTAAAATCTAGTTCATAGGTAAGAATTTTTTTTTCTCTTTCCTCTTCTACATTCAGTTAAATAGTTAATATTTAATACTACTACTTAAAAGTACATCAAATATAATTTTTATAAAAAATGTCCTTATTTTATTTTTAATTTTTGTAAAATAAATGTTTTTATTGGCATTGACAATAATAGGCTTTTTGTACGATCGATTCATTTAATTTAAATCATGCAAAATATGGTTGGCAGCTGGTATGCAATAATTTTTTTGAATTATTAAATTTTTATTTTTGAATTATTAATTTTTAAATTAAATTGCATCTGTGAGCTAGATTCTTGTCGAAATCAAATGCAATATAATTTTTATAAAATTCTTATTTGCTTTGACAACTGTCTTTCCGCACGTTTCCAAAACATGAAATCATGTAGAGAACACCTGTCAGGTTATTATTTTTTTTATTATTAGTTTTTATTGCATTTGTGAGTAGAGTCTTGTGGAAATCAAATCTTAAATGCTCGTGAAGAGTGATAAGCACGAGATACTCATCATAAATCTGTGGACCATCTAGAGTAAATTTGGACAATCCCCATTTGAGTTCATTTTAAGAAAACTAATTTATAAACTTCTATAATTCTACTTAATTTTCTATAATTTTATTTTTATTAAATATTTATAATTTTACTTAATTTTTAATTAGGTCTCTATAGTTTTAAGTGACTAATAAAAAAATAAAATGGCAAAAGTATAATTAAAATTAGGTAAAATTATAAGGGTCTAACAAAATAAAAACCATAAAGACAAAATTAAAATTAGATAATATTAAAAAGAATAAAATAAAAAAAACTATAAGAATTTGATTAAAATCAGTAAAACTATAAGATTTAGAGGTTAATTTTCCTTTTGTTTTATTGTTATATTTTTAATATTTTTAACCATAATATAAAATAAAGTCAAATAACAACTTTTGTTTTTTGAATTAGAAAGGCAGTAACAACTTGATATTATAAATTGAATTGAATCGTAATATCCTATTTAGGTATGAAAAAATTTAAATTATGGCAGTCTAAATTAAAATTTAAACTATACAAATTTCATTATTGTACTAAGCAGGGGATAGGATTAAGTCCTGTCGACTCAGTGTCTGTGGATATACAGACATAAGTGACTTTTTTTTAATATAATTTTTAAAAATTTAAGTTACAATAAAAATTAGATATAATATAATGTGATTTATGTTTTTTTTATATTTTTTAATTTGACTTTTAGAAATTTATTTAAATAATTATTTTTTAATAGAAAATAATATAACTGAAAATAACATGAATCTTATTAAATAATATATACATTCCTCTAGTATTTAATGTAACATATATTTATTTAATTTAAAAAAATTAATAAAATTAAATAAATTATTATAATATATATGACATGTTCTCACTAAAATATTTTTATATAACATTAGATTATATATCATTTTATAAGTTGGGCAAAATAATTTAAAAAAAATTATAAATAAGATATATAAGCTGGGCCGGGAAATTTCGGCTTATGCTTTAAGAAGCTTTCATTTCAAAAGTTAAATAGGAAAAAAAATAAAAACTAATCCAAAAGTATGAAATTCCTCCTCCGCCGCAGGTTTTCACATTTTGATAACGCTATTCCAAGCGAAGCCTCAAACGCACTTCTACCATGGATTGTCTATAAGAGGTGAATGAAGCTAGCATCCCTTCCCACACCATCCACGACTTCATATAATATTATCCATTTTGATTTGATTTTGAGAGATAAGTGTGTGTGTGTGTGTGTAATTATTGAAGAAGCTATGGCTCTTACTGGGAAATTGGAGATTGAAATTGAGTTCCAATCACCTGCAAGTGAGTTGTTCAACTTCTTCACTAAGACACTTCACAATCTTCACAACACCGCTAGTTGTGTCCATACAGGTGAGCTTCATCAAGGAGATGACTGGCACGCCATTGGATCTCATAAGCGCTGGACTTATACTGTTGGTAAGATTCTATATATAATTAATGCTATGTTTATTAGATTAGATTAGTGATTATTTTAAATGTGAGATTCAGGTCCAAATGGATGAATACATCCAAAAGCCATCTAAATTTAAAGGAAATTAAGGCGATAATTCTATACTTTGCATGTCTTTTAGGTTATGAATTATTGGTGCTGGATTTATACTGTCCGAGGACTCAATTTGAAAAATAAATTTTCCCTAAAATTACGCTTGAGATTTGAGGAGCACATAGTGAAAAAGTTGGGGCAAGAATCGATTGCGAGAAACAGTCTTATAATACAGGGTAAAATTAATTATGAACCAAAAACCATAGTAATCTCATAGGTTACCAAACGCGCCTATAAATGCCACAAAACAAATATGAAATTATAAGGCTGGTAATATTATATACAACATCTTATGAATGATTATGGTTTTGGATTCATAATTGATTTTGTCATGTATAGGGGTATTTAGTAACTTATGAGATAACTATAATTTTGAGTTCATAAGTAATTTTCTGCATGGAATCACTTGCTAGCTAGTTGATCGTCCTTGGTTACTTTACGTTGCAGTGATTATGATGATTGATTAAATCAATGGAAAATTGTGTTTTTTATGCTCAAAAGCTAAACAAATGGAATATGAGTAAATTGTTGTTAATTGGTACTGATTCTTAATTTGTGTAAATGGGACCAACAACAGACGGTAAGGTGTTGACATGTAAGGAGAGAATTGAAGAGATTGACGAAGAGAGCAAATCAATGAAAGTGGACTTCTTTGAAGGAGATGTTAAGGAACAATACAAGAGTTTTAAGTTCATATTTAAATGCATAGACAAGGAAGGAGGTGGAGGCATTGCAAAGTGGAGCTTCTTTTATGAGAAGATCAATGAGTCCATCCCAGAGCCTAAAGGCTACTTGGGCTTCGCAACTACCATAACTAAAGATGTTGATGCTCATGTTCTCAGTGCCCTAAAAGTTAAATGAACTCCAACAAGTAGTTAAAACATCGACCCAAACTATGTCTGTATGGGACGAATAAGTAAACCAAATTAAATAAGAGAAAATTGGTGGAAAGTTCCTATTTAAATAGTTATTTTTCACTGATTTTTCCATTAAAGATAAGGTTGTGTGCTGTTTAGTCAATATATATGCATTGAAAGTGTGTGATGAGGTAAAGAATAATGTTTGAGTTGTACGTTGAATTCATGCATTGTGAAATCATATGTCAAAAGTGTGTTTGAATTCTTTTATGATCGATGTATTATTTAAGGTATATCTATGTCAAGAGTGTTGAATTATTAATTCTTTTTTATGATGTATTTACTGGTTGGTCTTTGAGATGAAAAAGTGGTACATTGGGTATGAATCACAAAAAATAAAAATATTTGAACATAAAATTTAAAATATAGACTATTTAAAAAAAATAAAAAAATAAGTATCAACCTATAATAAATATGGATATTTTTTAAATAAATGAATTAATCCAATTAAATCTCAGCCATTCAATTTTTAATCAAAAACTGGGGATGAGATGTGATGAGAAGAAAAATAAGAAAAAGAATGAACATTGCTTTCCCAATAAGGACATACAAAATGATATTTTACAATTTAAAACAATTTTTTTTTTGTATGGTTGGACATTGAGTCAAGGTCTTCACAAAAGCCATCCATATAATATAATACTCATCCCATAATCTTAATATAAAATTTATTTAACTAATTTGATTATACTAATTAAAAAAGTTAATTAAATTAATTAATATGATGTATTTTTTCTAAAATACTGTAATCATCTTTCTTAACTCTCTCATTTTCTCTTACTTGATTATTATTAAGAGAGTATTAATGGAGGTGGTTTAAAAAAATATTGATAACTATAAAAAATATGTCTTATATTTATAATCAAGATTAACTCTATAATTAGGTATTATATTAAGAATTAGAGGAATGGTATATTATTAACTGAACATACCATTATATGAATAAATGTCAATAGCCACACACATGCGCGTATGTATATATGTTGGAATTTGCATATTGGTCGGGTCTTGAATAACGTAATTTTATATGCCCCTTATGATCCCTTTATACCTCAAATGGATTAAAATTATTTTAACTAAATATTTGAATTCAAATCTTATGATATTCAATATTTTCTCAGGTGGTTCATATAATAACTCATAATTATTATCTTAATTGAGATATCTTAACTCAGTGAAGGGGAATATATAGACACAAGTATGACAATTTTTGATCGGATTTAGTTTCTCTTCACTGTATCTCCATTACAGTTCTTAAATTTTCTCAAATTAAATTTTAATAATATAGATTAGTTTGTACTTTTAATAATATATATGAGATTTTGTAATAAAAAATTATTATTCTTAAAAGAAATAGAATTAGTTGGACAAAGATGTAATTTTGGACCCAAAGCTGAACCCAGCCCATTTGATATGGTAATGGTATAGTTGCCGGGTCAAGCCAGGCCCTTACAGATTTGGGTCATTAGTCCAGTGATGCCCAAGAGAATAAGAATAACCAACAAATTTTAAGTTAATAAGAGTTGATATAAATAGTAAAGAATAGATTTATATTTTATAAAGATACGAGTTTAATTTTCGTTACCGTTGTGAGGACTCTTTTAGTAGGCGATCTCATAAGTTCTCTGTAACCGCTCTCTAGGCTATGGGCTATGGGCTATGCCATGGCTTTAGTAGATAATCGATGCCGAATTTACCTAAACTTTTATATATAAAAACAATTCAATATTTACTCTTCGGTAATTTTCTATTTTTTTTATAAAACATTATATAAAATATTTATTGCATCATTTTTATATTTTCTTTATTTATTGTTGGTTCTTTTTTCTAAAGCCAAACCAAGTGATTAAATAAGGGTAAAATTAAAATATTATTTTATTTTTAGATAAAGTTAATAAGTTTTAAGCCTCTATTTAGTTTTAATGATAATGTTAGAAGTGCGATATAAAAAGAATCTGCATTTTTCATAAATAAGATTTTGGATTCTTATCTTATAAGTTGAAAAGAAGTGTTAAAAAAAATATTTTTACACCTATATAATTCAATTTGTCTCAATCATAATTAAACTTTGTTAGTAACACCTTTCCTACCAAAATAAGAACGTTTAGATTATTCATATATAACCAAACTTATTGTCCGTGGGTTCAACTAGCGAAAGGGTGAGACATACGACTATTTGGAGCGTGTTCGAGCCCTGGGGAGTACCACTTTGTTGTAGTTCTAGTCGCGACGCTTGGGAAGGTATCCTAACTCCTGGGTGCTTAGGTTTACGCCTGAGGGTAATAGACGGCTCGCCCTGCCCGACATTGGTATCGCTTAGGAGGAAGGGAGATTTTGCCCTGCCCTTAGATCGTAGGTGAGTCCAACCAATTTCCAAAAATTTTTGTATAAAAGAATATATATATATATATATATATATATATATATATATATATATATATATATATATATATAACCAAGATGAATCTGGCCATTTGGTCTGTATACTGTGCACTTGACCAAATGGTCAGAGGTTCGAATTGGCAGGAAAGAAGATTATCCATATATAATAACATAAATATTAAGTATTTGTTAGGAGAACTTTGTTGTCTTTAATTATAGTTTTTGCTAACTTTATTCGGATTAGTTCAAGTCTAATGTCACCTTCAGATATAAGATCGTTTGATATATAACAAATTTAAAAAAAATTAAAAAGATGTGCACTTGGGTAGAAAACCACGAGCATAAAAAGTGAAGGCCTTTCTGTAGCCAGTTTTCCCTGTTTCATTTCACAACAATGATGTTGCCAGCAAAGTTATGATGTACTCTCCAAATAAACTTAATGCATCTCTCTACTTAGTACTTATAATTAGAAAATTATTTTTATTTTGTATAAAAATTAAAATTGAAAATTAATTATATATGAAATGTAGACCATTCATTATCCACTACTTCACAGCAACGCCACAGCAGTCAGCAACATAGGGGTGTTGGAGAATTGGAAAGTTGGAAACAAGCCAAATCCAACAAATCATCTCTCATTTTCAATCCCAAAAGCCCTCAAACTTTTGCTTACAAAGTACCTTTTTAAAAAGTAGAGCCTAATGTATATCATAATAATAAATCTAACGATTAAGTAGGGTTGACTATATAAATCCTATAATATTATTATATTTTATTAACAACTAAATCATTATATATATTGTTAATTAACTTGATATTAGTTTTGTCCTAAATCAAATTGCTCTTAATACCATATTAGATTTAGTGAATTATGTATATATTAAGTTTGTAATTTTATCAAAATAATTTAAACCAATTTGATAGAACTTATCTCGAGGCTGTATATCTTTAATTAATTTTTCAATTAGTCGATATGGTGCTTAATATATTTTAATAAGTTAGAAGATGTAAGATGGAGAGTTTCTAAAGAAAAAAAAGAGACATAAGGCCACTAAGATTAAAAGAGAGTATGAACTAAAATATGGAATAAATGAAGAAAAAATAGTAGGGAGAATATTAATAGAGAAAGAACTTTCATATCTAATAATTATCAATAAGATCAGGAATATATATACGGTATATGGGGACTCTTTTTTTGGGACAAAGTATATGGGGACTTTGAGATATAGTAAGATCAGGAATATATATACGGTATATGGGGACTCTTTTTTTTGGGGACAAAGTATATGGGGACTTTGAGATATAGAAAACTCTCCCATTTCTTTTTCATTCAATTCTAGTAGTCATTTTTTTGCTTAAAGCAAGAACGTACGTCCAATAACCGGAACCAGTTTGGGTGTCATCGGTCCCCAATAAGTCAATAACCCTAAACAAATTAAGGAGAAAAGCAAAAGCTGACTCTTATAGACACGGATATCAGAACTTGAGCCTGACCAGATAATAATCGTTCAAGTGGGACATTGCTTTTTCTTATATCTCTCTCTCTCTCTATATATATATATTCTCAAAACGCTGTACAAAGGACATGTTCTATGGATCCGCTCAAGTGCGGAACAGTTTCCAGTGATTTATTCTATTTGATATTGTTGTACATACCCCTCTGTAACCAGTAGTAGCCTCCATGCTTTGAACCTCATATTTGATTGATATACTTTTCTTTTTTCTTGAATCCTCATAGTAGCCATGCATGTGTCCAGATGATGAAGACGTGAGAGAAAAGAATCTGAATTTGCATAATAAGAAATTTTGAATGATGTGTTCTTTGTTTTTGAAAGTTGAAATAGCTAGCTACAATTTACATAGTAGGGAACTCGAAATCTAGGGAGAGAGAAAAACAAGAAGACATTTTGGTATTATTATTTCAATGACATGAAAAAAGTTGATGCGGAACCCAAAAAGCAAGAGTGAAAAGTTGTTGGTGAACAAAAAAAGCAAGCGTTAGCTGATAGGGTTTCAACTGAGATTCGCTCAATAATTCATCATATTATTGTTCGAGGCTGAAATGTCACCCCAGCCCTCGCTGATCCATCACCTCACAAGCTTGCATTATATATAGGGCCATTGCAGCGACGGGTTTTCTGCACACAGAGAGAAAGAGAGAGAGAGATGGCATCCCTACAAGTTTCAAAGTTGGAGACTGATGTGCATATAAAGGCTCCAGCAAAGAAGTTTCATGATACTTTCTGCAGAAAAACTCACGACATCGCCAAAGTTTCTCCTGGAAAAATCAATGGCGTTGACATTCACGAAGGCGAATGGGGCACTGAAGGATCCATCATCTTCTGGAACTACGTGCATGGTAACCAATTTATCTTTCACCTACATCATCATATATTTATATATATACTCATCCTCCTCTTCTTAATATAAGACCTATTTAACTTTAATTAGATTAAAAAATTTAATTAATATGACATATTCTTTTTAAAACACTCTCATCATCTTCTTTGACTTCCTCCCTACTTCTCTTATTTGATAATTGTTAAAAAAGTATCAATAGGGGTAATTTAAAAAAAAATTAATAAATATATGAAATAAATTTTATATTTAAAATAAAGATTAACTCCCCAAATAGGTTCTATATTAAGGACCAGAGAAGTATTATATATATTGATACTATTTACTGAATCCTATTATCAGGTAACCAGTTTTAGGAGTCATGGTTGCCCCTTTTAGTATAGTTATTTTCTCTAAGAATCAAACTCGAAATCTAGAAAAATCTAGCAATGCCTTACACCGCTAGACTAACTCTATATTGATAGGATGTATGTGTCAATATATCCTATCAATATAGAGTTAGTCTAGCGCGGTATAGACACTGAAACTTTTTTATCCTATGTACAAGTTACAAATAATTGAATTATTTAGATAAAAAAATTAGTTAAATATATCCTTATTTATGGATAGGATGAGTGAGAAAGAGGAAGAGTATGAAAAGAGACAAGAGAGAATAAGATAAAAAAAGAGATGACAGACATTTAATTAATTGATAATAAAAATAAAAAAATAAATTAAATTTTTAAACAAATATAAAGTGTAAGTTATATATATAACACTAGAGGCAAGGTGTAATATAAATATATGAATATTTTTGCTATTTTAGTGTTTATAGACTTTCTAAAAAAAGTGAATTGAATTTTCTTAAAACCATTGTAGTTACTTGTCTAAACCTACTCATTTCAGCCAAAAAGGTAATATGAAGCAGAAATCAAGGGTTCCAAAGAGAATCAATGGGAAAAAAATCATGAAGTAATCCAATAAAAACTTTAAATTAAACCTAGAAGCCATCCATAGGTAATCTCTCCGATATTATATATATATATATATATATATATATATATATATGACAGTATCCACCAAGGCGAGCTTCATGGAGGAGAGACTACTACTGTTACCTGTTGGTACTAACATAATTCATTTATTATGATTTATTATTATTGGGTGTGTTTGAATAATTCAACAGAATATTCAATTGAAATTAACAAACAGATGGTAAGGTAGGGACACTTCTTCGAAGGACATGTTTTCGAGCTTTCCCAGATCAGCTTCAAGATAGCACTCAAAGTCTCTGACAAACAAGCTGGTGGCGCCATCTTCTAGAGCCATATATATATATATATATATATATATATATATATAAATGCTGTTTACTTTGTGCTTTTATGTAATGTATCTAAAGGATATTCAGTGATGGACATGTTCCATTCCAAAAGTGAAAGAGACGTTTAAATTAATTTCACAGTTGTTTCTGATTTTAAAGCAATGTAAGACTCAGTTTTATACTCTTCAAATTTTTAATATAAAATTTATTTATTTAATTAAATTAAATTAAAAAATTTAATTATATTAATTAATATGACATATTTTTTTTAAAATACTCTAACATCTTTCTTAACTCTCATTTATCTCTCTTATTTGATTATTATTGATGGAGTATTGATAAGGATAATTTGAGAAAAACTGATAAATATAGAAAATATATCTTATATTTAGAGTCGAGATTAACTCAAAGAGTATAAACATTATAGGGATATATTGTTGAAAGCAATGATTGGAATGGGATGCAAAAGTGAATGAAATTAAAAAAAAAAAGATTGTAGGTAAGAAAGTTTCTTAAAATAAATTAAATAGAATTAGTCAGATGGGGCTGTGATTTTGGGTCAATAGCTCAACCTAGCTCAAGTTGGCTTGATTATGGTGTGGTTGCCGGGTCAAGCCCGGCCATTACAGATTCGGGTCATTAATCCCGTGAAAACCAAGGTTTGTTTTGGAAAAAAAATTGTGGATACTTTACGCCCATCCAGTCCAATTTGCCACAATCATAACTAAACTTTCCCACAAAAGGGAAGACCACTTAGATTATTATAATAACATAAAATATTATATAGGGTAATGTAATGTCCACCACCCTAATTTTATTTATAATTTATTTAATACTCTGATATTATTTTTCTAATATATTTAATACCTCTTAATATTATTTTCTAATTACATATAATATCATAATCTTATTCATAGTTTATAGTTCTAGATACAATATAAATAAGTGAGACACCAAAAAAAAATTATAATGATGTATGTAACTGAAAAATAATATTAAAGTACTAGATACTATTTTATCCTATTAAATATATTGTAACTATGTTAAATATTTGTTTTGGAGAGTTTCGCTACTTTTATGGTTTTTCCCCACTAGCAAAGTGAAGGCCAATAGTTTTTTATTCTTTAGCCAGCAAAGATATGAGGTGCTCTTCAAATTAATAAACTTAATAATGTATGTCTCTCTCTCTACTTAGTACTTGAAATTAGAAAATTATTTTTTATTTTGTCTAAAAATTAAATTTTAAAAATAATTATATATCAAATATAGACCATATATTCTTATCCACTCTACGATCTTTACAGCAACATAGAGTTGTTGCAATTGAAAAGTTGGAACCAAACCAAATCCAGCAAGTCCTCTCTCATTTTAATTATATACATTGTTAATTAACTAAAAAATTACGTTTAATAACTTCTTGAATGTTCTCTTTAATCTTTCTCTTTAGAGATGGATGGATCTTGGGGACAAAATCACGACAAATAGATAGATAGACATATGGGGCACAAAATTACACAAAAAAAAGTTATCTTGACAACGTTGCTCAAGCTGTATTATATATTGCTTCGAATCTAAGTGATGATATATTAAATAACATTTCTGCATCAGATCCACGATATCAACGAATATCAGATCCTTCTTGAGAATCTGACCAAATAAGAACAGTTCAAATTCAAGTTGGACATTGCATTTTCTTGTATATTCTCATAATTAACACATCTGTACAAATCAAATGACATGTTCTGATCCATCCGCTCAAGTGCGGAACAATTAAATGATTTAATTCTCATTGAAGTTGCTTTAAATATCCCCCTGCAACCAGTAGTGGACCTCCATGCTTTGATCCTTATAAATAGATCTCATATTTTAAAATTCTAAAAATAATTTAACCTGTGTTTAAAGAAAATACAAAAAGCTATTGTTTTTTTTCCCATTATTACCACTATTTTTTATACTATTTTCTTGATTCTATTATCAGGTATCTAGGGGCGTCTTATACCCCTATACCAATTCTATATTAGTTTATTGCCACTGTTACTACTATACATAGAATAAAAAAATAGAATAAATCAGTGATTTTACATATAGATAATGTCATTTGAATATTTGAATATCCAAGATATTGCATATTCACGTGACAAAATTTTTGTATTTCCATCAAGAATACCAAGTGCAACCTCATATTTGATTGATATGATTATTTATTTATTTATTTTGTTTGAATCCTCAGTAGCCATATGTCCAGATTAAGAGACGTGATAAAACCGTTTACTAGAACTATTAAAATTTGGAATGATGTTTTTGTTTTTAAAGTTGAAATAGCTAGGTACAAAATTTACAGGTGACTCGAAATTTAGAAAAGGAGATCGTGATATTATTTTAATGAGATAAAAGAAGGTATTGGGGAGCAAAAGCAAGAGTGGTTAGATAGTGTTTCAAATAATTAATTCGCGCACTAATTCGTCACCGTAAGTTTAAAATGCTGAAATGTCATCCCTGCCCTCCCCCACCTCACAAAGCTTTCATTATATATATGGCCATTGCACCGACGAGCTTTGTGCACCATTTCGTTTAAAATTCTAAGTTTCAGTAGAGAGAGAGAGAGAGATGGAATCTCAGAAAGCAGTTGGAAAGTTGGAGACTGATGTTCATATAAAGGCGACAGCAGAACAGTTTCATGATGTTTTCTGCAGCAGAACCCACCACATCGCCAACGTTTGTCCTGAGAAGATTCAAGGCATTGAGATTCATGAAGGTGAATGGGGTTCTGAAGGATCTATCATCTTCTGGAACTATGTCCATGGTAATTAACCAATTCATCTTTCACCTTCATCATTATCATATATATATAACATCACTTTTGTTTCTTCTTCAAGATCGAACCTCCATATATTGACAGCTATAATAAGAATACAACTCCACTTTTGGTCCGTGGCTCCTCCTCTAGGACAGATATCTCGTTTAAAACTTAAACTCGAGACTTAAAAAGATTTAGAATGACTAAACCAATCCTATGTTGATTTCCGTACGTTGTGTTTTTCTCAAAAATCCATGGCGAAGGTACTATTTAATTGACCATCCATTCTAGATGCCCCACAATGCGGTGGATATGTTTAAATAAAATACTTCTCTAATCCTAAATATAAAATTTAACTTATAGTATCATTTATATTATAAATTACGTCTTATATTTAATACCAGACAAATATATTTTTACAACTTATACAAGTTCTATATTTTTTTTATTATTTTTAATTAAGTGGAGTCGATTACATAGATCCTACAGTGTCATGTTAACAACTAAATAATTATGATACATTGTTAATAAAAAGGTCTTGTTCATTAACTCTATTGAATTAAATATTTTCTTCAGTTTTTTTATCACTTTTTATAGAACTCTATACACTATAGGTTTACCCTCCTATACCGTTGTCTCCAATAACCTTCTTCATGCCTCAACCACACAAAATAATTTTCTATGATTTTCTCTTCATTAGACATCAACAAACTCTTTATATATGTTTGATTTACACCAAAGCCTCCAATGGCTTTTTTTTGTACACGTTTGAACCATCTCAAATGATTTTATATGATTTTTTTTTAATAAATATCATACTAACTCTTTCTCATATATATATTTATGAATTTTTTTTTTATACGACCATGCATCTATTTCAGTGTCCTAAAAAAAATGTTTTGATGACACATTTGGTTTCAGATGGGAAGAAGTGTGTGGCGAAGGAGCTGGTGGAGTCAATAGACAAAGAGAACAATAAGATAACATTCAAAGTGTTGGAAGGAGATCTGATGGAAGACTACAAAAGCTTCAGATTAACAATCCAAGTGTTGCCTCAAGAGGAAGGAAGTGTTGTTCATTGGATCATGGAATACGAGAAGCTCAAAGACCACACTCCTGATCCTCACACTTTGCTTCAGTTAGTCATTGATGTCAGCAAAGACATCGATTCTCACCTCGTTGCTCAACCGCCGGCAGACGAAGGCACGACTGAATCCCAGCAAGCAGTTGGAAAGTTGGAGACTGACGTTCATATCAAGGCGACAGCAGAGCAGTTTCATGATGTTTTCTGCAGCAGAACTCACCATATCGCCAACGTTTGTCCTGAGAAAATCCAAGGCGTTGAGATTCACGAAGGCGAATGGGGCTCGGAAGGATCCATCATCTTCTGGAACTATGTCCATGGTAATTGACCAATTCATCTTTCACCTTCATCATTATACACACACACACATATAACATCACTTTTGTTTATTCTTCAAGAACCTCATATATTGACAGCTATAATAAGAATACAACTCTACTTTCGGTAATTATAACTTTAACTGTGATATTATATTTAAGGAAAACCATTTTAGAGGTACACATACTTTCCCTCATTTAATACATGTGTTGTTTTTCTCCATATTAAATCTTTTAATTTTGTTATGTCAGTACAATTAGCTTCTATAGAAGGGCTAAAAATGATAACTAAGCAAAGTTATAAATTTATGGTTAAAAGAGAGCAAAATTAAAGAACAATCCAACACAAGTACTAAATTAAAAATGGAGAGAGAGTATAGGTATATACATAACGTTTTCCCATATATTTATGAGCCTTTAACATATATGTATTGAGATAGATCCTCTTCATCAGAAATTCATAGTTTCTTTTCAAGAGTATATCTCAGTAACTTATGCTAATGTAACTCTCTAATATGTGTTAGTTGTGTGTGTGTGTGTGTGTGTGAGAGAGAGAGAGAGAGGCCTCTCTGCTTCAAAGTAATTAGGGCTTGATCTTTCAGACATCAGATCTAATTCTTCCTTACGTTGCGTTTTCACAGAAATCAGCGGCGACATGACTCTTTAACAAAGCATTAATTCCATATGCCCCACAATGCTAGGGATGACTTTAAAACAAACATACCTCCATGTCTTCAACTTGTCCAAAAAGTTCCATATCGTTTTTTTATTGTCAACATCAATAAGAAGTCTTGTGTTCCACTAGAGGGGTCAGTTCATTAAGTGTTTTCTACAATAATAATTTATTCTTTTCTTTTATAGAGGACTTCATATTATCTTATTTATACTAATGTTTTCAATAGCCTTCTTTCTATATATTTGAACTACCTCAAATGATTTTATATTATTTTCTCTTCAATAGATACCATATCAATTATTTCTCATATATATTATTCATTATGAATATCATCCTTATTATATAACCACACATCTATCTCAACATATTCAGAAACAAAATGTTGCGATGACAAATTAAATTTGGTTTCAGATGGGAAGAAGTGTGTGGCGAAGGAGCTGGTGGAGTCGATAGACAAAGAGAACAACAAGATAACATTCAAAGTGCTGGAAGGAGATCTGATGGAAGACTACAAAAGCTTCAGAGTAACAATTCACGTGTTGCCTCAAGAGAAAGGAAGTGTTGCTCATTGGATCATGGAATATGAGAAGCTCAAAAACCACTCTCCAGATCCTCACACTCTGCTTCAGTTAGCCATTGATGTCAGCAAAGACATCGATTCTCACCTCGTTGCCCAACCGCCGGCAGAAGCAGCCACGGTGGCCGCCAAATAAATCCATCCTTGCATCAAACTATATCTATAATATATATGGTCAATAAGTTTGATGACGACGATCTTGATCTGTGTGTGAGTGATCGTGAATCTCTTATATATGTTGTAGATTTGGTCGGTGATGGGTGTCAGATGATCGATGTGTCTTCTATATTTCACCTTGTGATCTCTGGTTTGGCTTAAGATTTCAAGACCCTATTGTATGTACTGCGCGCGACCGTGTAATCATGTTTAATGAAATCTTTTAGTCTGTGTGCTATTTTTGAGTGAATTTATTATTATGTGTGTATTGTTTGTGTTTGGGCTAATCCTAAATAAAAAAAACACTTTTTAGTTATGAACCATATGGTAGCGAAACAACTTCAAATTTCCAAAAAGCATTTTATCATGGTTTTCAAGAAGATTTTTTTTTTCCAAAAGCCATACACCACTAAAATTACTTTTTTTCTCTAAAAGTTAATCCAAATATTTTTAAAGTATGAACAGTATTTTAAAATATTTTATAGTTTATCTAACACCATAAAATATTTTTTCAATCGAATCTGCATCTTTAATTATTTTTCTTTTCCAAAAGTATCAGAAATCACATAATCTGAAAATGACGTAGTTCCACCAGAACACGTTCAAAGAAAAATTCTTACTTTTTTTGGCGAGGAAATGCATTGAGTGGATTCAATGTTTGGCAATTATTGGGGTAACACGCAAAACATGTGGACTTGTGAATTATCTTGAGAAGGTTGAAGATGGAATCCCATTGCATCACATCTGATTGATTCATAGTAAATATTTCAAAAAATATTATAATATTCAAATAAAAATAAATAAATTTAAATATCAATCCTTGACAAAGACACGCACATTTTGTTTGTATCTCTAAATATAATTAATCAATTTTTATCGGACAAAACTTATCAAGTCTATTTGTTTATATCCATTAATTCTCTTCAATCAAATCTGTGATTTTCATAACTTCAAACCCATCCTTCCTTTTAATGGTTACATTGAAAACTACTTCTATTAATTATAATCAATACTAAATAGTGGTATTTTGGAAGAAAAATGTAACGATCTCGCCTCAAGATAAGTATAGAACAGAGAAAATGTTGCAACGAGAGCGTCAAATTTATAAAGCTTAAATCCAGAAATTCATATCACAGATGTATGTATGTATGTGTGTATATGTATGTATATCTATGAATTTGATGCAAGGTACGAACACCACTGAAGAAGAAGATGAGTCAAAACTAACAAACTGTTAATTAAAATAGTAAACCAGTAAAAAGTAAAATACAGATTTAAAGACGACAATTAAAGGGCAATATACCAAGACATCAATTCCATAGCCCTACTCCATCTCCATAGCTGCACCCTATATTACCTCCAGCCTGTTACTTTCCATCCCTTCTCTGGCTCAAATCATCTTGGCCCATTTAATATCATTACAAAAAATAATAAATATAAAAGACAAAAGAAACTGGCATCTTACATTTAATATCAAAACAGAAATAAATTTCTTAGTTAACTCCTATATTTAAGATTATGGAGAATACTAATCTAACGTTATTTTTTTTCATTGAGAACATTAAGAGAAAAGTCCTTGAAACAACAGGTATCGATATAACATTATCTGTTGTGTATCTCCTTAGACCTAAAAATCTTCTGTCCTTGCGGTACAACGTTAATCCACAGTCATTAACTGCTACCAATACCTTTTTTCAATAATATTTTATACTTATTGATATATATATAGTTAAATAGCATGATTTATGCCTAAAAAATAATTATTTCTCCTACAGAGAGAGTGATACATTATTTCAACACTAAAGACAATTAGGGTTTGAAAAATATGCATGTGGGTCACTATCGCCACATAATATTGGGACCCGAACAGAAATAATTAATTAAGGAAAATTATATTTGAAGAAGTTGTGAATCCAACATTAGTATTAGCATGGATTGTGTATATAAGATCTATGAAGCTAGCATTCCCTTCCCACACCATACAGTTAGCTAGCTACTTTATAATATGATATTAGCTAGGGCTCTTACTGGTAATTTGGTGAATTTGTTGTGTATTTATTAATCTTCATCTTGTTCTTTTTCTTGGAAGTAACTAAATTACAAAAGATGGATGTTGATGGATGCTCATCTTCTCGATTCCTTAATCTTTTGACAACTTATTGAATCACTGGAAATGAACTTGTAGTCTCTTCACAATCTATCAATTGCATTTATTGAGAGAAAGGAAGATGAATGAGTTTTTCATTTTGATTTTGACTTTGTTATAATATCTTACCGATATGAGATAATATGACTATATATTACTCTCTGCCATTAGGAAGTTTTCTTTGTTTCTCACATGTTTGGCTATTTTGTTTCGGAAATAATCCGGTCATTTGAATTAATTTTGATTATGGTTATAGTTGGTTTATGTTTGACATGATTTGCTTGGTATCGAAAGTTTTTATTGATTGTCAGTTGTTTTCTTCTTCTTCTATTAGTGCAAGGGTGTTTGGAGCTGCTTGTTTTACAGCATTAGCACAAAAAATTGAGGCCTTCTTTGAAGCTAGTCATTAGACTAACACTCTCTGCCGTCTTTTCTTTAATCATAATAGATAGAAATTAGTCATTGCCCTCTTCAATTCAATCCATGGGGTTTAGGTTATATTTGGCTTTGATTTGTCTTTATTTTTTAGTGTCTTTGTTTACTTTGTTGTGTCTAGTTGATACTTTAGTGTTTGTATCCTTCTTCCTTATAATAAAATCTACTTTTTAGATAAAAGAGGAATATTAATATGAATTCATTATGAGGGTTAGATTTAATCATAATTAACTAATTTATTTAATTTTATTAATTTATCTAAATTAGTCAACTAGTTCTTAGATTAAAGAGAGAAGGAAGTGCGTATAAAGTCACACTCGGAGTTTAATAGTGAGTGTGTTGTCCAGAGTGAAAATGGTGCCACGTAATTAGAACAAGTTTGCTGAATCATTCATTGCCCTTGCCACGCCTGAATGAACCTGCCAAACGTTATTGATTGGACATCATTCATTTGTTATGATTTATAATTATTGGCTGTTTATATATTTCAACACAATATTGACATTGATATTAACAAACTGATGGTAAGGTAGTGACATGTAAGCGATTGATTAATTAAGAACAAGTCAGTAGCATGCGACTTCTTCGAAGCAGATGTTATGGAGCTTTACAGAAACTGAATATATATATATATACATTCTACTGTTTACTTTGTGCTTTTATGTTATGTATCAAAACCCGCCCTCTTTATTTTGAGACTCTACTTTGCTCTCAATTTCTTTATCATTTTACCATTTCTCTTTTCTTTTTCATATCTCAATTATTCTTTAGAATGGTTGGAATGCTTAGAAATGGATTATGCCCTCTAATTGTTCATCTTCAAGCTATGTTTTTAGATTTCTTGTCATATAGCACCCCATAAACGAGTTTAATTCTCCATTAGTAACTGGACGTGAGTCGTCTTCCCATGAATTTTTCTAAACATTCCTCTCTTTAGAAGCTTCCATTGTACGTTTATTGCACTTCTAGTTATTGAATCAGGTTCCTGATGGGTTCCAAGTTTATAAAATTTGATCCATTAAGTCTAAAATTACATTACAAAACTTTGTAAGTTAAGGATCCGTATCTTGGTTCTTATTCGAGTAGTCTCACATGGTTTCTAGTGAAAATATGATCTTCATGTAAACTTTTTAGCCATTTATGACATATAAAATTGTAACAAAGCATGGCATATGTGGCTTTACATCTTAACATCCATAACTTGCATCCATTTCCTTATAACAACTATCTCACGCTCATTTACATGCCACTGAAAAACATAAAATAAATTCATTTCAATTCTTTCATCAATTTACATTATCTTAACAAGAAGTCAAAAATAGAAACTCTAGCTTGCTTAGGAGACATATTCATGCTTCTATTATATCTTGCCTTTATCCTTGTTAATGCTTGATCCAGTTTTAATACAATATTTGGGGAGTGAGATTCATATGATCATACAAGCTATGATAAATTAATTAAACAAGCAATCTTTTATAATAACATGTTCAAATATACAATCTACATATCGTATTGGAATAACCATAAAAACTATAGTTATAGCATTCATAGAAACTATTGTGTTAAAGTTGACGAACTTTGTGTCAAAGTCGACGAACTTAGTATCGACATTACACAGTACGGAACATGTTAGCCATCCATTTAAGAAATTATAAAATGTATGAAAGAAAACTACAACCTGAAATTATTATAACTTCAACTGAACTTGTTCAACTTCCAATTTTTCCTTTCACAATGGCCTCTTCATTTTCCTGAGTTTCAAGTTCTTGGTGTTCTTATTTTTCTTTCCCTAACAATCTCACTTTTATGGGAGTAAAAACACTTACGAAGGAATAATGAAATGGCTAACAAAACACATGTATATATAGGGAATTAAATCGGTGCTTCCTAATCAAGAAACATGCCACCTCATGCTTGGCCATATATTTGATCTCAAATTTTGCCACCTAATGCCTTTTCAAGCCACGTAATATATTTCTCCACCGATTCAATTAAATTTCCATGGTCCAGGGACGCAATGGATAGAGATCATGATGGAGCCATTGGAGAAGCAATCGGTAGACAAAGTCTTATGTTAATCCATAATTCGCCACCTCATGCTTGCTTAATCTATCTTGAAATCATGTAAAACAATTCGGTACAAATAAAATTTTCTATGATTAGCTATTGGGATCTTTTTATTTATTTATTCCCCTCTCTTACTTGTTTTGAGTCCCTAAGCTCTTACCCAATATGTTTACCAAAATTTACTACTTGCACCTATAATTTAATTTTTGGGATGGTACCGTATTTGTGTGACATCGATCCTATCTTTCAAGTAGGTTGACTTTGATATCAAATGATATAGATCATCTAGGAATTTGTCTAGAGACCCCAAGAAATGCGAGGTGGCGTTAGAGTAAAACGACTTGAAAGTGCAGAAAATATAATCAGCTAAAACTCTAGAAAAGCTTGTTTTTACATCCTTATCTAAGAAAAAGCTCTGCAATTAGACTCTTGAAACCTAGAAATATTCTATTAAGATCACAAAGTAATAACAAGAAATAATACTTGTCCAAAGAAAATTCTAATTAATAATTAACTTCCTTTGTCTATCGAATGATATGTTTTCTGTTTTTGAAAAATGAAATAGCTAGAGACAATTTACATAGGTAACTTGAAATCTAGAACAAGAGATTTTGATATTATTTTAATGGGATTAGAAAATATTAATGTGGGAACAAAAGCAAGAGTGAGTAGATAGGGTTTTCAACTAATTCGCCCAATAATTCATCACTATAAATTTGATGCTGAAATGTCATCCCTGCCCTCGCTCACCTCATCACATGCTTTCATTATATATAGGGCCATTTGCACCATTTTGTTTAAAATTCTAAGTTTCAGGGGGAGAGAGAGAGAGAGAGAGAGAGGGATGGAATCGCAGGAACTAGTTGGAAAGTTGGAGGCTGATGTGCATATAAAGGCTCCAGCAGGGCTGTTTTATGATGTGTTCTGCAGCAGAACTCACCACATCTCCAACGTTTGTCCTCAACATGTCCAGGGCGTTGATATGCACGAAGGCGAATGGGGCTCTCAAGGATCCATCGTCTTCTGGAACTACTTCCTTGGTAAGTAACCAATTGATAACACAAGATCAGTTCGTTTCTTGTTCAAGAAGAAGCTCATATACATATATATATATATATTGCTACGTTGTGATGACAAATTAATTTGGTTTGTTTCAGATGGGAAAAAGCGTGGGGAGAAGGAGCTGGTGGAGTTGGTAGATAGAGAGAACCACAAGTTAATATTCAAAGTGTTGGAAGGAGATCTGATGGAAGACTACAAGAGCTTCAGATTCATAATGGAAGTGTTCCCTCAAGAGGAAGGAAGTGTTGTTCATTGGACCTTAGAATATGAGAAGCTCAAGGGCCACTCTCCAGATCCTCACACTATGCTTCAGTTGGACATTAATTTGACCAAAGACATCGATTCTCATCTTCTTGCTCAGCAAGCCGACAACCAGCAGCAGGCCACCCCCAAATAAACTATACCTATACATGTGTGTGTTTGTGTTGCAATATAATATATATATATATGGTAAATAAAACTTGATGACGAGGATCTTGATCTGTGTGTGAGAGATCATCAATCTCTTATATTTTGGCTATCAGGGTTGATGATCCATTTCTCTTCTATCTTCACTTTGTGATCTCTGCTTTGGCTTAAGATTTCAAGACCGCATGTATGTATATATGTAATAATGTTTAATGAAATCTTATCGTTTGTGTGCTTAGTCTTCAGTGAATTTATTTTTGGGAGAATTTTTATGTGGTCTCAAGGAAGTAACAAATAAATAATAAATAACATAATCACAAAAAAATCTAACAAATGAATAACATGATAAGTTCTAATATAAGAAATGATAATAAATTTATTGTTATTTATTGTAGGATTTTGTTGTGATTATAATTCTATCGTTTTTGGATTGATTATTATCAAACACCCCATGGTGTATTGCTCTCACGCCTGTGTGGTGTATTGATTATCACCAAGCAACCCCCCACCCCAAATTGTTTTTGAGCAATGTTATCCCAATGATTTCATGGATAAATCTGTCTTCTAACTGATCTGATTTTAGATTTTTGTGATTGGATATAGTTTGTTTGGTTTGTGATGCATTAATTTATATTGTTTGATTTTTGAGCTGTGAATTCTCTCCTAGAGTCACTGTCATGTAAGAATAGCCCCAACCCCCTTTCTCGATGCTTCTTCACTTTCGTCTACATCTAGAGCTTCAGCAATAGAGATTAATTGCATGGCAAGAGGTAAGGGTCAGGTTTAATGGAGGGAGAGAGAGAATTCAACTTTCCCCACCTATCACTTCTCAAATGGTCAACTCATAAACATTTTACACCTGGACACCAGCGTGGCGCCCATTAGAAAAAAGCTAACAGACGTTAGTCCTGGTTAACGGTTGTGTCGTTTTTACTTTGTTTTTTTTAATGTTCATAGCTACTTTTACATCCGAGAAAATAACACTTTATAGATAGATTTATATATTAACCTTAATCTTTACAAATATACGGATGCATTTTTTACTCTAGTGCTTATAAACTTTATTTAAGCAAAAATAATACTATAATGAAGATTATAGTATTTCACAAAATTTAAAAAGTTAGTATTTCACATATATAAAATAATGAGTATATAAGCATATATAAGAAAAAATAATTAGTATTTCACAAAATTTAAAAAGTTAGTTATGTTTCTCAATTATATATATATGTACCGGAGATTGATTTTTTTCTAAAATGTTTCTATCAATAATGAAGATCATTCATTACAACAATCCCAACTACTCTTCTATTTTAATTTAATTTTAAATAGGAGTATATTTGAAAATATGCATTAATTTTACTTAAAATTGGAGGAAGGAATAAATTATAATGGTCCAAATTTTAATGTGAAGTTGTCAACAACCATTGTTAGAAAATATACAACTGTCATTAATTTTATATTGACAAAAACAAAAGAAAGTGGATATTTTTTATAATGAATTAAGCATATATTCCTATCAATGACGATGTGGTAATAATACTTGAATTTAAAAAGGAATAAGATCGTGAGAGATCCATGTGAACGCAATAAAACCCGACATGCAGAATCAAGCATGCTTAATTAGATTTGCTCATCCTTATTAATTACTAATATATATAATTTACAACATGTTGCAAGTATAACTCATTTTTTATATTCCCAAATAAATCTTACTATTAACAAATAATAAATAATTTGACTTACTTCTTAATTAGTTTTTTTGCCAAGATTTATTTCTTAGTTTCAAATTTCTTCTAATGCATAGAAAAATATATCTAGATGATTAAATAATCGAGCAGATTTCTTTAAAAGACAACTTTTTCTTAAGGGGGAAATAGTTGCATTTTGTTTCATGAGGTACTATGAACTCTCTGCCCATGCAATGAGATAACTTTTTTCTTTTTGTGTAAGTTTTAAGTTATTCTAAAATAAAAAACTAAGCAATCTACATCTTAAAATGATTAGTTTCTAAATTATTAGAGGTACCTTCTGGTTTTTACAAAAAAAAAAAAACTGAGAATTACTATACAGAAAATTGTTTTTATTAATTAACATAAGGACAAATGACATTTAAAAAAGTTTTAAGAACATTAATTATAGTTAAGAATGGTCAATTTTAAAAATATAATAAAAAAAGACCAAAATTGTTTGTTGCAAATAAATTTTTTTGTTGGTCTTCTATTTTGGCCAAAAAAAAGTTGGTCTTTCATTGCTAATATTTTTTTCAGTACTAAAAAAGTTAAAAATAAGTATTTAAATTTTAAAAAATGAGTAAAAATCATAAATAATTACATATGACTACTAAAAATATTAAAAAGGAGTACTGAAAAATTAAAATTGAGTATTGAAAATATTATAGTAAATGAGTACCAAAAAAATTAATTTAAAATTTTTTAAATTAACTTGAGAACCGCAGTCTTTTTGTATAGTTTAAAAAATTCATAGTCTTTAGTTCTAAATAATATTCTTAATAGAAAATTATGAAAAACATGCTAGCACCTCGGTCTATTCCTTACAACTCAGTTCATCCACCTCGGAAAACAACAGTTCCTACCACGATCCCCAAAAGGGACCTCAAAAGGAGCGAACTTTTCCTTTGTTTATCCTTCAATCCCCTCTCTGAGCAGTTCGAAGTGTGCTTGCTCCTTCCCCTTTTGCTGATTTTGGTTCTATCTTCTTCAATTGCGTTTCTTTCCCATTGCTCGCTTCTGGATTTCTTGAAGTTGTTAGTGGAGGCCCTGTTCTCGTACAGTACTGGTGGTGGTTAGTAGTGACAGTCTTTTTGTGAACTTTAATGGCTGTGTTCCTGCTTCTTTTCCTAATAGCATTCGCTGTTGCTGCTGATGAAGGTAAGTTTTACTTCTTATGCCGTGTTTCCCTTCTGTGATTTTTATTACTCGTCTTTCTATATCCTTCTGTGAAACTGAATTTTCTGATTGATCTATCTTTCTATCTGTATTCCTTAATTGGTTTGCCCTACTGTAATTATATTTCTGAATGCGGAATATGGATTTCGTGTCCAATTTCTTTACATAACTAGAATATTAGCAGTATAGAGAAAACGGGTGCTGTAGACTTTAAGTTGCTTTGGTGAGTATTATAGTATTTCATAGTGAGCCCTGCAATTCTGCTGGACTGTGTAGTGTGGGTAATTAGTTAATTAAATTCGTAGTCTTATGTTGATCACAAGATTGGTAGTCAAATTGTAGTGTATTGGATATGTTATGGTAAAAATGGTTCTGCTGATGTGTAACCTAGCAAGTAGCTATCATCTGTGAGTATGTTAATCTAATTTCAGTTTGATCCCTGTTTCCTTACTTACATGTAAGTCACACACAGGCTGACAAAAAATTACCTTGAAATTTGTCATGGTTCATGATCAAACATGAATTGTTGTGATGAGTCACTGATGAGTTAATTGGTAGTAGGGAATATATTACTCTTCTGGCCCTTAATGTTAGAGTACTTCTATAATTTGGGTAGATTAGGTAGATTAAGGAAGCTAAATAAATTACTTTAATTATAGCATATGTGACCTGATTTTCCTAAAATATACCCTTGTAACATTAGATTATATATGAGTTTAGAAGTTAAGAAAATTAGTTTGAGGGAAAATGATAAATATGAGATATAAAATAGATTAATGTCTTACAAAGCTCACCTACTAGGAGTACCATCTTGATGAACAATTTGATCATGTATATCTATGTCAGATTGTAATGTTAAAATAGTTTTTTTTTTGGGTGGGGGGGGGGGGGTTCATGCATATTTTTCATGAATACTAGAAGAATAATCCGTTATTTCATTTTCCTTTTTGTCTTAATATGGATTAAATTCTGATTTGTCAAGTTCTAGAAGTTTTCTATCAACATGGCATCTCACTCTTGTCCAGATTACAAACCTTCTCCTCTTGGATGGTTTAGTTATCTAAAATCCTACATTTGTGTCTGCACTTTTTGCTGCAGAAGCTTTTATTGGAATCAACATTGGTACAGCTATTACTGAAATGCCGAGTCCAACACAGATTGTGGCACTTCTTAAGGCTCAGAATATCCAACATGTCAGACTCTATGATGCTGACCAGGCCATGCTTCTTTCACTTGCCAGAACAGGAATCCGTGTAACTGTTTCTGTTCCAAATGAACAGATCCTTGCCATTGGTCAGTCCAATGCCACTGCAGCAAACTGGGTTTCTCGCAATATTGTAGCTCATGTTCCTGCAACCAACATTACCTCCATAGCTGTTGGATCTGAAGTACTAACTACCATCCCGAATGCCGGTCCAGTCCTAGTCTCTGCCCTAACATTCATTCACTCTGCGCTAGTCGCTGCTAATTTGGATTCACAAATTAAAGTCTCTACTCCACACTCTTCTTCTATCATCCTTGACTCCTTCCCACCATCACAAGCATTTTTCAATCGCACTTGGGATCCAGTTATGGTTCCCTTGCTTAAATTTTTGCAATCAACAGGTTCATTTCTTATGCTTAATGTATATCCATATTATGATTACATTCAAGCTAATGGTGTAATCCCATTGGATTATGCATTATTCCGTCCCCTGCCTCCAAATAAGGAAGCTGTTGATGGCAACACTCTCCTTCATTACACTAATGTCTTCGATGCTGTTGTTGATGCTGCTTATTTTGCCATGTCATATTTGAACTTCACCAATATCCCTATTCTGGTGACTGAGTCAGGATGGCCATCAAAAGGTGGCTCATCTAAGTCAGATGCGACACTTGATAATGCAAACACTTACAATAGCAACTTGATCAAACATGTCCTTAACAATACAGGGACTCCTAAACATCCTGGAGTTGCAGTTAGTACTTATATTTATGAGCTTTATAATGAAGACTTAAGACAGGGTCCAGCCTCAGAAAAGAACTGGGGGCTTTTTTATCCTAATGGAGAACCAGTTTATGTCTTACATTTGACTGGTGCTGGTACTGTGTTGGCAAATGATACAACAAATCAGACTTTTTGTGTTGCAAAGAATAACGCAGATATTAAGATGCTACAGGCTGGACTTGATTGGGCTTGTGGACCGGGGAAAGTGGATTGTTCACCTATGCTGCAAGGTCAACCATGTTATGAACCGAATAGTGTAGTTTCACATGCTACATATGCTTTCAATGCATATTATCAGAAGATGGATAAATCTCCGGGGACTTGTGATTTCAAAAGCGTTGCCATTATCACCACCACAGATCCAAGTATGACATCTTCTGTTCATTCTTGGATAAATATTATCTTTTGCATTAGCAGTTCAACTTCAAGGTTTATAGCAAGTTTAATGTAACTGAGATTTGTCATATTATCATGTAGGTCATGGTTCCTGTATCTTTCCTGGAAGGTAAGATCTCAAGTTTACTGTTGATGCAAGCTACTTGTTATTACATTCTGAATTGTCTGACATCCTTGTAATCTGATGGAATTCCACTTAGAATAGCAAATGTAATTCTTATAATATTTAAATGACATGGTTCTTCCTCCTTACAAATCCCTTTTGTAAGGGCAAGTTCCGCATACTTGTTTAAGTCTCCATCACACTTACTCTTTTCCATATTCCTTTATTCAATAATAAATGTTGCAAAATTTCCCATTTGGATGACTGTGCATAATTTGCCCAACTGTTCTTTCTTATTCCTTGTTTTCTTTCTCTGTGTTTATGAGCAACAGTGGTGGTCAAAACAGAACCAGCACAAATGGCACGTCCCTGGCACCATCTTCTAATTCTACATCATCAGCCTGCTTTATAAAATACTATTACAATAGTGAATCCTTCACAAGCTCTTTGGTCATAGGTATGTTACTGTGGAGTGCAATTGTCATGTAAGCTAGCCACATTTGCTCTCTGTGCATTTAGTATTGGAATCATCAGATCCATGGAGCCGTGATCTTCTACTGCTTTTGGATGGTTGCTGCAAAAACCAATTTTGTTTTCCTCCTATTGACGATTTAAAGGGAGATAGGTTTCATCAAAATGTATATTTACATTTATAATGTGTCTCTTCACTTGATTTTTTTTCTTGTACAAACAACCAAAGACAGTTGGCCTCATTCATGGAAGCACCAGGGTGGCTGGAAGCCGCACTGTTTATAGCTCCTTATAAATAGTGCAGCTTCCTCTAGTGTTCATATATATATATATATATATATATATTGATTGTGGATATTGACTAACTTTTATATTGATGATTTGTATTCTTTGATCTGTAATTGTTCTATTTCTCTCATTCGTCTAGATCACCAATGGAATGATTTTATATTTTGCATCTAAGATGCTGGACAGACTCCTTGCTCTCCCGTAATGCTTCTAGAATTTTGCAGGAAATTTTGTAAAAAAATCCTTTTTTAGAAATATTACTGGTTAGAATGACCTAATATGTTCTTACACAAAAAATACCAGTATTAGGAATGATTTCATACACAAAGTACTAGTAATCAATTTAGATACTTCTAACCAATAACAGTTTTAAATAGCGACTTCTCACCGATTTTCCTAGCAACATATTTTTATGAATTGGTATCATCTATAGTTTTAATATTTTCGAAGTGAAAGCATGACACAAGCAGTAGTAATATGTATAGGATCTGTTTCTTCTTTTTTCACCCATTTTCTCACTCCCTTTTACCTCCTCATCACCTAAAGGCATTTTATCAGCACTAGCATTAGAGGAGCCAAATCTTATTAAAACTCATTGTATCTATCAAATTAGAAATGCATGAAAATAAATGAAGGGATTTTCTCCAAATTGAAACACAATATTGACAAAATTAAAACAAGAAGAACTAAATTTAGACATTATATAACATCAGAGGGACTGAAACTCTGAAAGTGTTTTAGAACCCTCTAAAACACAATATCACTGTACAGATAATAATCAACAAAATTTTCATCATAAAGCTGCAAGAGGAATCCAGGGGTTGTATCATTGCACCACCAGTTATTATGTTGCTTGCAGTATGGCTTCTCACAGACATTACACTTTGGAAACTGAAACCAACACTCTGAACACAAGAAATCTGCACCTCCTCCTGCTACTAGTGATCTAATGCATCCACCACAGTTCTCACACCTTGGAATGCAAAAAGTGCATGCCCCGCATTCCTTCCTCTGGCATTTCCCTCTTGGGCAGTCAGAAACCATTCTGACCTCAAAGCACATAGGACATGCCTGCAAATCAATAATCTGATGGCTTTCTTTTGGCTTA
Source organism: Leucaena leucocephala (assembly GCA_037074615.1). NCBI lineage: Eukaryota > Viridiplantae > Streptophyta > Magnoliopsida > Fabales > Fabaceae > Leucaena > Leucaena leucocephala. Next base: position 20,011,279 of record CM073566.1, read on the forward strand.
AAGGCAGAGAAATTGAACCTTTCATTGTAGTAGATAGGGTGTTGTTTTTGAAGCTCCTTTAACGGCTGATTCTTATCTTTTGTAAGGTAAGAAGCAAGTGTGTCAATGTGCTGCTTCTTTAAGTTGTAGATGCCATTTATCCTCAGAATGCTTAGTTTGTGGCTTCCTGAGCATAGAATTTTCACAGCTGATAGTACTCCTTCTGGGGTTATGCCAGTGCATGCTGGTATATAGAGCTGCACAGAAATGAAATGAAGTCAGAATTGGGACAATAATTCAATCCTTGCAATATTTGGGAACATGATCTTGTTAGGGAATTAGGATCCTCAAAATTACTTTTCTGGATGAAATAACAGTGAATTAAAAAACAGAGGATTCATTGGACCACAAGGGTTTTGCTCAAAATGACTTGCGTTTTCTTTATAAAAATGGGAACCCAGACTCTGGATGGATCTGTTTACTCTTATTTTCCTAATTTTATCTTTAACAGATCTAATCTTATTCCACAATACAGTAATTTAGTTATTAATTTTTAATTCACATTATCTTATTCTCTAGTTTATTTATTTAAGCAATTCTCATCCCCTCTTATCCCTGATCATCCAATCCTATCTGGTATGAAAATTACGAGTAGTTCACCAAACAATTAACAAATCGAAACTCTAAAAGATGGGTCTTGTGAATCAAACCTTGTTTATGAAAGGATTTTCTTCAGCGACCGTCCGAAGCCCAATGTCAGTGATGTTCTTGCATTTCATCAGTGCTAGACTAGTGAGCCTACCGTTGGCCTTAGCAGTGATTCTCATGAGAATCTGATCGGTGAGCTTGGAGCTGAGAGGCGCATCGACGACGATGTTCAACCAGGGCAATACGTCGTCGTTTACAGCGTGGTTGAGAGATTTACAGACGAGAGACATGGCGAGGAGCTCGTAGAGAGGAAGGCAAGGGAGGACGAAGAAGAGAGCATCGTGAAGTGGCTCTGAATCAGGGGGTTGTGATTGATGGGAGGCGAGGCTGAGAGTGGAATCGGAAGGCTCTGATGAACCGTCCATGGCTCTCATCTCTTGAAAGGCGATATTTTTTTAGAAGCTGCATTGCATTGGTGCCAGTAATTTGTTTTGTAGTCTTTTAATTTATTTTGTTGACCTTTTCCGGTGTATAATTTTTTTTTAATCTTTTGACTTGAGGTGCCCAAGTAGATCCACTCGAGTTGTAAGCCTGTGAGAGAAGGCCAATAAATGACATATTCCTCCTTTTTCTTAATATAAAAACTAATTTTAAATATAAATTATATTATAAATTAAATCTTATATTAAATATAAAAATATAGTAAATAAAAGCATATACTGAGAAAGAGTACTTTGAGTACTGATTATTTATCACACGTTAATAATTAATGCTTATTCTTCTGATCCTTCATAGATGCACGCTGGGTCGCCAACTGTCAGCTGATTTAGCCTTTTCAACGGAATCATTCGTATTATCTTAAGGATCTCAACAGCGTGAATACCAAAGACGTATTTTTTTTTTTTTATTTAGTGTTTTTTGTTACATTTATTTAGTTATTTTATGGAAATACCCCAATCAATCAAATAAGGCCTTTCGCGGCCCAAAAAGCAATAAGGCTTTCTGACCAACCCAAAAGGGGCGCTCTGTTTTTCACTTGGGCCCAAAGGCCTTCTCTGGGAAATATGTCATTTTTTACTTTTTAAAACTCAATTGATATAAATAGAAAACAAAACAGTTGTTTGATTTCTTTTTCTTTTCTTTTTTTTAAGTTTTCTTAAGATTTAAAGTATCTTAAAGCCCCAAAGAGAACAATTTTCGTTCACAATATTATTTTAAAAACTTGAAACAATAAGTGAATTGATAGAAATATAGTATTTTTGGATAGGATTTTAAAAAAATATTTATGGAAAAAAGGGCTTCTAGACAACTTTTAAAAAAAGGCTTTTAGAAAATAACTTATAGAAAAAAAAAGTAGTTATGAATAAATGAGTGTTTGGATAGTTATTACTAGAAATACTTTTGTGATTGGTAAATTACCAAAAAGGGTATAAGATAAAAAATATTAATTATACATCAGATACTGTTCATAGGCACTATTTATTGTCACTGTTCACATTCTTCTTTTCTCTTCCATCGCTCCATCAGGTCATCTTCTTCTTTCCTCTAATGGTGATGAAGAACAGTAAGTGCATGGCGACCAGCGATATCTTCATCCACAACGAGACAGCAACCAGCAATATCTTCTTCTACGGCGAGATGCGACCACCTTCTTCCGCCAAACATAAGGCAGCAGACTTCTCCTCTATTCCAGCGAGCATATAGCATAGAGAGGGAAGAGGAGAGAGTAAGGAAAAATAGGGTAAAATAATAATTGGGTAGTCCATAAGCTCTTTTACTATTCCAGAACCTAATCTCAGTAGCTTATCCAAAATTTTAGTTTTAAACTATGGCTTAGTCTAAAAGTACTTATGAATAAATATGGTTGTTTATTTTAAAATTTCTTCAAACTAAAATTTGGGCCAAAAGCCCTTTTTAAAACCTTGGTTTGGGAGTTTCCAAACAGGCCCATAATCTTCAATTAATTATTTGGACCCTAATTGAAATGTGGAGAGAGAGGGGGGGGGGATTTTTGGATTTTTAGTGAAAGAAAGTGAACATGGATTTAAAAGACTAACCTATGGAAACTGCTGAAAAGGTAAAACTGGGATTTCAAAAGATACGAATAAAAGAAATTTAAAATCTGAATATGCAGCAAATCATTAAAATATGGGGAAATATTCAAAACAGTTTATACATAAAATCCAGATGGCCCAGATTTATCATCTATGGTTGGAAAATCAGAATCATCACATGTTATGGTTCCAATGACAGCAAATTAGAAAAGCAAATCCAATGTCCAAAAGTCAGATTTGATAAATAATATCCAAATATGTCTTCACTTTTTAATTTGAAGAAGGGATTTGGTAATTCTTTTCATTAGTTCAATAAGATATCCAAAGACCTACACGCACATATATATATATATATATATATATAAATAAGGCATCCTCAAACATCCTTCAGCATCATATTCTCACTACTCTTATATGCTATTGATTTCATTCACAGAGAGACCAAAATATGAATATGACTGAGATCAGTAAGCTCAAGTGTTTCCTGGTGGTTCTTCTCTTGCTTTTAGGCTCCATATCAGAGGCCAGACCCTTCACAAGGTCATCAGTGCCGCCTAATTCTGAGGGTTTTCTGGGCATGCTAGATCTGAGTGGGATCAAATATTCTAGTCCAAGCCCAGGTGCTGGACATGGGCATGCACCTCCCCAAATGGAAAGACTTCATAATTCCGAGGGTTCTTTGGACATGTTGGATGTAAGTGGGATCAAAGAATCTGGACCAAGCCCTCCAGGTTCTGGACAAGAGGATGAACCGTCCCAAATTAAAGGACTTTAGAGTTCTTAACAGCGTTGGTAAGGGTAGGGTAGGGTGGGTTGTAGATAGATGTTAAGAGTTTAAATCCTCCTAATGTAATCCAACAAAAATAAATAAATAAATAAATTATGCTTCTCTCTCTGTATTTCTCTCCTCGATCATTACCTATGCTTTCTTTTAGTAACAACGAGATTTAACACCCGTGACGGGATATTACTTCTGTCAAGAAAAGTTGATATCCCATACAATAACTAACATTTGTTTATATGAAATTGCACTCATGATGATATGCAAAAATACCTTTTTAATCAAGAGATTTTGCAAAAATACCTAATATAATCAACTTAGGTTTGAATATATTAGGTAATTTGCTGATTGAAAAATAAAAAAAATTACCATGTTTTAATTAATAATTAAATATAATACTCTTGAATTTTATAAATCACTATAAGTCTAATTAGGGTTAGATATCATTGAAACAACGTTCATATGCCGGAAAGAATAATAATAATTTTATCATATGTAAATCAAAATTATTTAATTAAAATTTACTAATTAATTCAAAATAATAGTACAATATAAATATAATTTTAAGATTTACGTACATTTCATCAGAGTTTAACATGAAATGATGTATTAATCAGTTTAATGATGTCTCTGGTTTTCATAACATAATATATGTATACCCAACAAAATACAAAAGTGAATTTATTCCTTTTATGTAGGAAAGGGTGAGTCAATTGCGCCGTTGAAGAAGAACAAGAACCACTGTTTTCAACTCAAATCTAAAATTTGGGCAATTTTTTCTCCCTCACTAATTTTGTTGTTCAACCGGTCAAACTCTCTGGTCAAATCCAAAATATTCAACTAAACTTTTTGGCAGCAGACTATTGCAAGTTGCTTATGAGTGGGGAAATTACCCTTAATTAATGATGAATGGTATCGTGATAAACATATCTAATTATATTAGAAATCTTCAGATTTTAAAATTATTATCCAAACTTATACTAATTAAAAACTCTAATTATGGGGAAAAGCTATATATAATATCTATAAACATTCGTGAACACATATTCTTTAGTTAGCTTTTGAAAATTTTATTAATTAAAAGAATTTAATATATTTACGTATACAAAAAATATTAATATTTAAATTTATGTCTTTCAATCAATAAAATTTTTTAATAGAATTTTTTTACCGATATTTTCTTAAAAATGGGTAAATGGGTTGCTTGGCATCAATTTCTCCCATGGGGACCTTGGCCGCTACTTTTTCTATTGCATATCACTGTCTAATAATGGGCTTCAGACATTTAATTATCCTAATCTAGATTATCTTCATACTTTAATAATACTTAACCTTTTAAATTAATACTTCATTCAATCCTTAATATAAGAGTTAGTTAAATTTTTTAGGTAGATTAAGGAAGTAAAAAAAATCAGTTAATTATGATTAAATCTAACCCTTCAAAATAAATTATATTATATACTCTTAAATATTTTTGAATTAATTAATTAACTGTTATATTAAAGACCGAAAGAGTATATATATCGGTTGGTTTCTTTTGTGGGTGTATATTTAGTTCAAGGATTTCTCCTTAAATCTTACTGTCCCTACTTTAAGAATTGCCCTGGTCTCCAGACTTAATTACTTTATTATGACTTGACTCAACTCAAGACCTTCTTTACACATTGGGCAAATAAAATCGAGTATGTTCTGATAGAGGGGCAGTATTTAGGACCTTTTGGCATTAAATGAAATAAAAAAAATTAAATTAAAATATTGGGTGTGTCAAGTTTTTACCAGAAAAAGATTATTTTCAAGACATCGTTGGAGCGAGTAATTCAGGGATTATGTAAAATATTAAAACAATTTTAAATAAAATATAAACAATTTAAAATGATTTAGTTACTATTTTTTGATGAAAAAACAATTTTATTATAAAGATAAAACGATATTTAGTTAATAATTAAATTTTAATATAATATTAACTTGGACTTGAACAATGGCATGTTGTAATTACACACAACATTAGCTGAGAAAAATGTAATTCCACGCAAAACTTGTACTTTTTAGCTCTTACATATATCTTTGAGAGCTCGAAGTTCCAACATAATGCACCGTCCGACAAAAGAGGCAATCCACCATGATAACCCAACGCCTTCATCTCCTCTTCCTCCTCCTCCTCGTCGCCGCCTCATTTCACTGTCTCCGTCAATCCGCCGCGTTCACCGTCGTAGTTGACTCCACCGCCGACTTCAACCCCAGCGCCACCACATTCATCCGCACAAGCTGTAACGCCACCCTCTACCCCGGCATCTGCTACTCCTCCCTCTCTCCCTACTACAATGCCATCCAACAGAACTCCGGCAAGCTCGCTCGCGTCGCCATAGCATTGACCCTCACTAAGGCCCACCGCATGGCCTCCTACCTCTCCGGCCTCTCTCGCGACGCAGACTACAGCACCAACTCACGCGCCGCCTCTGCCCTCCGCGACTGCTTCACCAACCTCGGGGACGCAGTCGACGAAATCCGCGGCTCTCTCAAGCAGATGCGCCAGCTAGCTATCAACGGTGGTGCCGGCGGCGAGCAATTCAGGTTCCAGATGAGCAATGTGCAGACATGGATGAGCGCGGCGCTGACGGATGAGGACACGTGTACGGACGGGTTCGAGGATGTACCGGACGGTGCCGTGAAGGCTGATGTACGTGATCGGATGACCTACTTGAAGGAGCTCACCAGTAACGCCTTGGCGCTGGTGAATAGTTACGCTAACAAGGAAATGCGTTATTAGATATTACTTTCACTAATTATTAATAATTAATAATTTGTAGTAATAGTGATTAGGGTTCCAATTTTTCCTCTGAAGTTTCACTGTTCGAATATTGAGTTTCTGTTCTTGTTTTGGTGAACGGGTGATAAGTGTTTCAGTATTTGATTAGGTCAAATGTTAATCTTCTCCCCTTCTTTTTCTCCGAAATATATATCGTAGTTAAATTAGTTGTTGTCTGACATTTTTGTTTCTTTTGAAATTATGAATTACATAACAAGTACTTAAGTAACGCGAGAGAAAAGGAAAATCCCTGTAAAGAGAGAAGGGAAAATCAAACATAATACCCCACCAACCCCTAAAATAATTTTCTTTGTACCATCTGGTGTTCTTGGGAGATGTGAGAGCAATAATTGCGCCGATGAACGCGTCACCCATAAGTCTCTCTGCTTTTCAAGCTGTGTGAAAATTTAATCCAACAACAGGGTTAAGGTTAGGGCTCTTATAATATATTTTGGATAGAATTGTTTTTAAAAAGATGCTTACACTTGAAACAAAATTAATCCAAAACCTACTAGCTTGCAAAAGTCTTCCGCGATGGACGTTAGAGAATAAGATTTTAGCCTTTGATGAGGACGAAATGTTATATACTGTGTGTCTTATTCAATGAAATTGCCTTAGTTTGGCCTCTCTGATTTAGATTTTAGTGGATGGGAAAATATTAAAAAGTTCAATTTTAAAAGTCTAAATAAATCATTTTAAACACTCCAAAGGACATTAACTCAGTTCCCACGGTCCCCTAGTGAGCACTAAAATGTCCATATAGATTATAATTTTCTTATATTTCTAATTGTGATATTTAAAAAAATATTTTAATTATTAGGTGTCTAAATTTATGTTTGAGGGTAATAGACGGATCGCCTTACTTGATATTGGTATCGCCTAGAAAGAATTGAGATTTCGTTATGCCTTTAAATCTTAGATGAGCCTAGCCCCTTTTTAAAAAAAATTTACAAAAAAAAAAATAAAAGAAAAGATTTTAGCTCTTGTATGGCTGGCTTTCAACTTGTGAACTACTATATGAATATTTAATATGTGTTAATTTATTTAAAATATTATTTTTAATTATGTACAATGTAACTATTATTTGATAAATTTTTTTTATTATATGCAATCAATAAAAATATTAAGAGAAAAAATTATAAATTTAGGAAATAAAATAGATTAAAATTATATATTTAGAATTAAAATAAATATTTTGTCAAATTTTTATATTTAAAATTAGACACAGAAGATCATTAATATTAATAGAATTTCAACTTTTGAAAAAAAAACACGTTGTATTTGTTTTCATAACAATTTATTATATAATATAAACCATGCTTGGCAAGGATGTTCACTTATATCCTCAAAGTAGTTTTTGATAAATTTTGTCTTGCGTTAGTGTTATATCTCTCTCGCTACGCTTGACTTGGAAAATAATAAAGATTATTTTCCCCATAAGCATTAATAATAGTTACATACGAATTTAATTCCTACTACTGTTATTAAATTTTTTTTAGTAAGTATACTCGTAACTCCCATATAAATATTCTTTAAACTTTAGGCTATGCCTAGTTTTAATAGAAGATCGATACTAAACTTACATAAACTTTTTTATACTAAAAAAATAATAAAGATTATTTTTATTTGGCTGTTATCATAATTCTCAAACATTGTTTTGTTATTTATTACTCCTCCTGTCATTAATATATGACTTAATTGAGAATTTGATATTAATCTTAAATATAAGATATATTTTTTATATTTATCAATTTTTTTTAAATTATCTGTATTGACAAGCTTAATAATAATTAAATAAGAGAGGAAGGTATGAAATTAAAAAAGATTATTAGCCCATCGTAAAAAAATATTTTATATTAATTAAATTAATTAATATTTTAATATAATTAAATTAGTCTACATTAAAAAATTGGGAAGGATTATTTTGTCGTTGATAGGAAAAGCTTACAAGTTATTAAAGAGTGAAATACAAGTTATTAAAGAGTGAAACAGAGGGTGTAGCCTCCTAGCTAGCCACCTCGCTCTTTAGTGACTCTTACTATTACTTTTACGGTAAAGGAAAAGAAGTCTCAAAAGCAGTGGGTATAATTATGAAACTTGAAGAAGTTTCATATTCCCGTCAACAAATCTCTTTTGTATTTCTTACTATTCTTCACGCCAATCAAAGCTGCTCTTCAAAGCTCTAGCTCTTATGGCTTTGATTCATCATTTCCCTTTCCCATGGGATTTCCCCGTTACTTTATTTTCATTTTTTCAACTTATTAAACATGTTACTTGATAGTAACCAGTGTTAATTATAGTAAAATTTGTCTGTTTGAGCACGAGTTTAATTAAATTTATATGAATATAAAAAATAATTTTAAAAGAATTATTTTTAATTAGATTTAATAATATTTAAATATAAACTAGTTAAATACTGGATGCCTTGAGCTCTTCAATCCTCTCCCATATGGCAAAATGATAACGATCTCATGTAGGAGACCACACGACCTTTACTCCCTCCGGTCACATTGGATTTTGTTTTTTCTAAGCTCATATATTTTGTAAGAAGTACTATCGGACGCTATAAATGGAGAGTGATCCGCCTTCGAACTTAGAGTCAGTTCATCGGGCAACCAAATTAATGGCAAAGGAATTATACTAGAGAAGAAAAAAAGACATAAATAAAAAACAACGTGGGTGTAATGTAATAGTTATCTCATTTAATCTCTTAACTAAGTGGTGTGGGGCATAAAAAACATATTATGTCCAGTAGTTTACCCTTAAGTAGAGGTCCCGTAGTGAAAAGTTTAGTCATTTTTTTTTGTTTTTGATATAAGTTTTGTCATTAGTTTTAATGATATATATATATATATATATATATTTTTTTTTGGTACAAATGATAGATATATTGATTTGTATATAAAAAAAATAAAAAAGAGACAGAAATAAGAAAAATGAATTGGCCCAACGCACCTCCCTTGTATTGAAAAAGGTCCAAATTTACTCAACATGGGCTTTACACAAGCCCATAATATGATATGTAAATTTTCTTAACGATCCACCTACCTTAGCATACACGAACACTATACAAGTAAACATAGATTTTCTGTCGAGGGAATTGAATTCTGAACCAACGGAAGTTGGTCCAAGTGATAAGCGGCTCGATATTACTTGAATGAGATTTTGAGTTTGAGCTTTGGCGTATGCAGAAAATTTTCGTTAGGAGACTCACCCACCATAGCCAGGTGCACGACGCGGGTCGAATCCGGATATAGTCGGAGCAAAGTTCCAGTGAATTAGGTGGGCAATAAAAAAAAAAATTCTAAAGGTTTTCTCCTGGAATTTTCTCGTGAAAAGCAAGTTATATACCAAAAAAAAAATTAGAAAATAAACTAGAGAGAAAACCAGCAAGAACACTACAAGTCTACAACTTGTATGAATATAGCTTAATGCATGTGGAGCTAGTTAGCCCTCCATTGCATGTCCTACCTAAAGCGTGATATATAAGCTCACTTAAGTGCTGCCTACGCGCCATAAGAAGAAATGGTTGGGTTTACTTGACTCCCTTCAACTTCCTCTGATCCATTTGTCCAAATTCAAAGTTCTCTCCGTCAAACATTTGTTCGTCATTAATTCTATATTCCCTTTCTTTATATTATTAAATTTTTTATATGAATACATAATTTTATTTTTTATTTATATATTATTGCATTAATTTTATTCTCATGAGGTATTAGTTACAAAATTGTTGAATTTAAAATTTTTTATTAGTTTATGTAAAATATATTAGAAATAACTTATAAATACGATTAAATAGGTATTCTCTTATAACATTGAATTCGTTTTTGTCTTCCACGACGCCCAACTCACGCCTTTCAGCTTTGAAGAATTGAAGTCATGTTTGAAGCAACAGAATTCATGGAAGAAGCTGCCATTACTTTAAGCTCGTAAATAACTATTGTCAACGGTATTTCCCACAAAAGCCATAGGGTAATATATAAAGGAACATATTAAAATTATTTGCTAATATATACTCTACATATATACATAGAACTATAGAAGTGTCTTCAATCCCTTGTTCACTGAACATATGGAAGAGACACATTCACTGCTTCTCATTGAAAGAAATTAATAAATTTTTTTATTTAATCAATGATATATTAATTAAAGAGTTAATAATTTAATATTAAGGACAACCATCTACACTAATGTACAAATCCTATTAAATCTAATGTTCATCTTTTAACTATTTAGATTATATTCAAGCATTATTATTTATCATGCTTAGTTAGGAATGTATCTCTTAAAGTTATTTTTTATATTTATACGGATTTAAACTCGATTCCTTGCTAATTTTTTATTTATTAAGACAAACAAGTTGGTATAATCTTCATCTTTCATTCAACAAGCATACATCATCCCACAGTTGTTTTGAATTTGAGTTTTCCCCCCCTCGTAAAGTAAACTTGTTCTAAACCTGTTCTAGGGGAGTCTTCAAAACGAGACTGGATGGCATTATTATAATTTTGTACAATCATAACGGGCAAACTAGATTTTTACCCAAAATCAAATCCTATTTAAACCCAACTACTTCGATTCTATGAACCGAGAGTAACTAACCATGAAAGCCCCGAGTCCTCAGCTCCTCTCCCTCCTCCTCCTCGTCGCAGCCACATTCCACCTCCTCCCTCAATCATCAGCCGCCACCGCCATGACCAAAGCCCCCGCCCCCGGCCCCGCTCCCGGCTTCGCCGATTTCATCCGGTCAGTTTGCAACAACACCGGCTACGCTGACCTCTGCTACTCCTCCATTTCTCCCTACTCCAAAGTCATCAAGCAAAATCCCGCTGCACTGGCTCGCGTCGGCGTTGCTGTGTCTCACTCAGTGGTCCGTGGCGTATCCACCGACGTCTCCGGTCTCTCCGGCGAAGCCAAGGGCAGAACCGCGGCCCTGATCAGCGACTGCATTTCCACACTTGGGGACGCCTTAGATCAAATAGGTGACGCACTAGGTCAGCTCCGACAGATAGCTGCCAACAAAGGCGGTGATGTCAAGTTCGCAATGGACACGGTGGTGACGGAGATGAGCGCGGCGCTGACGAACGAGGATACGTGTACGGACGAGTTCGAGGATGAACCAGAAGGTTCGGTGAAGAAGAAGGTAGTGGATCTCGTGACAGAGGCGAAGAAGTTCACAAGCATCGCGTTGGTGGATTATTGCGCTAAGAATGGTTCGCCATAAGCCGTTGGTTAGTTCCTGAAACTTTCTTGTATTCACTTTCTCGGAAAATTACTGTTTTGAGTAAACGAGTCTCAGAAAATCAAATGTGAACTGGTAATTTTTTTTCTAAACATATGTATTACTTGAAATTGATTAATGATCATCCTGATAGGTCAGATAGTTTCCTATATATATAAATACTTGTCTAATTGTTGATGAACTTTTAGAACTCAAATCAATTTTGTTGTAACAAGAAAATTACTAAAAATTGAAGACAAAATTTAGCCAACTAATTTTATATTGAAGTAAAAATTGTTCAAGAGAGTTTCCATTACTCCTCATCTCATATTTCTTTCTCAATTGGAGGGTTGACCACGTCAGGTAGAAATAGAATGAATCATTAATTTCCCTCTAAATTTTGCAATTTCTTGGTGACTTTTTTTTATCATACGTGGATTCGTAGTCAATATATTAAAAAAATTAGATAATTCTCATGAAGGAGTATTAAGAAATAGCCACTCGGTTTCCGAAGATATTTATTGTCATTAATGAGGAGCATTAAATATGCAATTAAAGAAATTTAAGGTGTTACAATGCAACTTATTACAATTTCGCAACAATACTAATAAATAAGGAATCAATAATTTCAATATTAAGTTAATTAAATTCATGACTAAAAACGTATGTATACATTTTCCTATCAAGGCAATATATATATGGGAAATTATTCAACTTTCATCCAAAAATGCATGCATGTATACATTTTCCAATTTTATAGATGATTGAAAACCTGACAATTGACATGCCCAAACTTCTTAAAATAAAAAAATAGTATAAATATAGATAATGGATTAAGTAAAATTGACTCATTAGGAAAAATATTAAAAAATCATGATAACAAAAATTAAATAAAAAGTCATATGAATTTTCAGTGCCTAATTAGTAATTATAAATTTTCAAGAATCAAGATCAAATTGAAAATTAAGTGAATTAGATTAAAGATAAGTTTTATTTCTTTTTTTAAACCTCTTTGTATTTCATGTGCCAAAGGATGCTTTAGTCACAAAAATTATGAAAATATACGAGATATTTGGGATGAGAAAGACGAGCAAGAGAATAGAGAATTTGGGAGGAGGGAGTAATTCTTATTCACTTAGATGTGTAAAATGTGCATTACTTAGAATCTCAACTAAGAATTATATAAAATAAATAACAAAACTAATTTACATGTGAGTGCACAATTTGTAACCTTTGAATTACGAAATGAAAACTCCTAAAACCCATCTATTAGAGCGGTTATGGAGTTCAGAATTTTGTGTGATGTTCATAACCTTCCAAAAGTTATCTTTTGAGATTTTACACTTAAAGATATATAGTTAAAATGTTATATATTTTACAATTATGTAAATTTATTTATTTTTAAGAACTATTAAAATAGAATTGAAGGGCCTATTTATAAATACTGGACATATATTAGATGATCGTAAGTTTGAAGTGAATGAGCCCTATTTTTCCTCTAATTTTTTTTATCTCTCATCTCAATTTCTTGTATTTTTCTTATTTTCATAATCAATATAATCCATTCCATGGATTAGGACATATATGCGGTTCTAATTAATTATCAACCGTTATTTGTTTCGAATGCGTGTTTTTTTCCCCTTATAAAGTCCATAAAGTTCAGTTGTTCTATGGAGCAATTCAAAACTAGACTGGATGGCGTTACTGTAATTATATACAATCATAACTGGCAAACTGGTTTTCCACGCATCAAATCCTATTTAAACCCAACCAGTTCCATTCTAATCTCTATTAAACGAAAGTAACTAACCATGAAAGCCCTAAGCCCTCGGCTGCTCTCCCTCCTCCTCATTGCAGCCACATTCCTCCTTCTCCCTCCGTCATCAGCAGCCGCCACTCCTGGCACCGCAGATTTCATCCGGTCAGTTTGCAACAAAACCGGCTACCCTGACCTCTGCTACTCCTCTGTCTCTCCCTACGCTAATGTCATCAAGCAAAACCCCGCGGCATTGTCTCTCGTCGGCGTCGCTGTGGCTCACTCAGTGGTCCACAGTGTAGCCGCTGATGTCTCCAGTCTCTCCGGCGACAGAGCTGCCGGCGCGATCAGCGACTGCATTACCACCCTTGGGGACGCCACAGATCAAATAAGTGACTCACTAGGTCAGCTCCGAAAGATAGCTGCCGGCAAAGGCGGCGATTTCAAGTTCGCAATGGACTCGGTGCTGACGGCGATGAGCGCGGCAATGACGAACGAGGATACGTGTTTAGACGAGTTCCAGGATGAAGAGGAAGGTCCGGTGAAAAAGAAGGTAGTGGATCGCCTGACGGAGGCGAACAAGTTAACAAGCATCGCCTTGGTGTTTGTGAATTATTACGCTAAGAATGGTTCACACTAAGACGTTGGATCGTGAATTAACTCCTGAAACTTTCTTTTTTTGATAATCAATTCCCGAAACTTTCTTCTATTCACTTTCACCGAAAATTACTGTCTTGAGATTTCTCTTTTCTGATTGAATGAAATGGCTCTTAGAAAATCAAATATAAATTTGAAATTAGTTATTCAGAGTTGTTGTACTCCTATAATAAGACTTGCTACTTTAAAAATAAGGTTTTATTTTGTTTGAATTAGAGCTTTACATTATTTTTTTTATCTTCATCGTTAATCTTATTTTGTTCAAATCTGATCTTTCAAAATTGAAGTAAAAATTGTTCAAAAGGGGTTTCATTAGCTATTACTCCCTCATTTCATATTTCTTTCTCGAGTAGAGTCAATTGGAGCGTTGACCACGTCAGGCAGAATCAATCGTTTTCCCTCCTAATTTTGCAATTTATTATTCTTTGTTTTTATCACACGCGGATTTGTAGTCAATATGTTAGAAAAATTAAATACTAATTCTCATGAAGGAGTATTAAGAAATAGCCATTTTAACTAACATGGTATTAGTGAAGTGGACTTTGGCCGCTTAAAGAAATTTATTATTCTAAATCTGTCACTTTGTTTAAGCTTTTGGAGTACTTAACGATGTAATACAAGAACAGACGGGGAAGAGATCGGAGAAAAAGAGAGAGATATCAGAGAAGAACTGAGAAGAGAGTCAAGGGAGAAACTATAATATGAATAATTCAATCAATAATCCAAGTTTTCAACCCTATGAAATAATAAATAGTAATAATAACAACTAATATCCTGAAAATAATAAATAAAAGGTAAGGCTAATTAATAATTGAGAAAACTAGATAATAATCCAGAAATAATTATAAAATAATAAAATATAAGAATTAATCAGATACTTCTAAATCATTATCCTTCATCCCATATCCCATCACTTAATTTAGTACTTTTCTCCAAAAAAAAAAAAAGAATCCCTTCTTTAAAGAGTGTAAAAAGAATATTTTGTGATGAAATAAACTAACTTGAAAATGAATAGAGGTATATGGAGAAGAAAAAGAATAGAGACAAGAGAAAGAGTCTTCTTATATTATTCTATATCTCAATACAAATGGTAAAACCTTAACATATAGATTAAAAGGTTCCTTCCATGTTAAATAATGATAATTAATGGATAATAAAGCCCATAAATGAGAGTGTTACAAAAATATTATTGTACCCTAAATCCTAAAAGTGGTCCCAAATCTCGTGTACAATAATGTATGGAGGTCAAGAACGATTGCCTCTCTCATTGTTGAACAAATTTTTTGTATATCATCATAAAATGTGAGTATCGTTCTTGTTTTCCATGCAAAATGTCTTTGTACATATTTTCAACTTGATGAATTTTTTTATTGATATCAAAGACAATGATCAGTATTAAGAAAAAATTACTAACAAAATCTGATACAATTGATAATTGATAGATTACATGTGTCTCTTAAAATATAATATTTTGAATTCGAATCAGATTATATAAATAAAAAATATTTTGTTGGGAGTTAGAGATAAAATCCACTTTAGAAGACATCATCTAGTTTCTAATTAAAAGATATTAAAAAAGCTAATTGAGTTCAAAAACTAATGTTTCTATAAAGATGAACATTGATATACTTGATATGAGTATAATGATTCATGCAAAATCAAATTAAATTGCAATTTTTTTATACATTTGAAGAATTTGAATGTGAACTCTGAGACATATATGTATACCAATACCAGACCACATTTCACGTCTCCTACCTCTTGACATATCTCAAGTAGCGGATTCAAAATATTTTGTTATAATAAGATATTTTTGTGGTAAGCGAATATAGAAATAGAATCAAATGTGGACAAAAGGGAAGATCTTGCGGGATTGTGGATATACACAACACAATTTAAAATGACTCCAATTGCTTCACCCTCTCAGGCCTTACCAGGGCCCAGAGCATGGCCTTCTACATCTACAACCTCCCCCGGCAAGCCAACAGCAACGCCGAGCCCAGCACGGCCTCGGCCCTCCGTGACTGCTCTTACGGCCTCGGAGTCGCCGTTGATAACATCCGCGGCTCACTCAAGTGGATGCAACAGATGATTGATAACAGCGCCGTTGACGGAGAGAAATTCAGGTTCCAGATGAGCAGCATTCAGACTTGGATGATCGCAGCGATGACGGAGGAGCAGGCGTGCAGCGATTTGACGGCGGTGAAGAAGTTTATCAGTAGTGCGGTTGCGCTGATGCATAGTTACTGGGATAACGTGAGAAAACCCTAATTAAGATGCTGATGCAGCTGATCAACTTTTTGTAGAAGAAAAACAAGAACTATATATATATGAAGAGTGTTGTATGTTAATGTGTTGTGTTAAGTTAGGATACATATGACAAATGTATGAATCTATGATAATAATAATAATATAACGAGTGTATGATGTTAACGTGTGAGTTACACATCGGGAGTCTAAACTTGTTGAGTATGATTTAAATTTCTGAAGGATAAAATATGGTTTGGTGTTAGATCCAATTCCAGTTCTCATCTTTAGGCTTTGATGTTTTCGTCTGTATCACTTATTTTTTAGCACGACACGTGCATATGTGGATCATATATCTTACATGTAGCTGCTCTGATCTCCCCATTTAAAAATTTAATATTTTTTTATGAATGAAAGCTAACAAGAGTTGAGCTTATCAAGTCTCTATTAGAATATAGAGTTAATAAAATCCAATTTTGTCCACAAATTGTGTTAGAAGTTTTTTTTTTACTTTAATATCTAAAATAAGTAAAGTCATCTTAACCGTTAAAAAATTAATATTGATCGTTAATATTTTGAACGTCTAAGAACGATATTGCTTCATTTTTAGTACTTCCAAGATAATATTAAATCATTTTTTTTAAAAATAATATTACTCCTACGTAATAACTTCTAAATAATATTAGACTTTAACTTTAGAATATATTCATAAGTCTTATATTGACTAAGTGACGAATGAATTGAAGGTATATAGTCATAAGATGAATCATATATCAATGGGGGTTAGTTTGAGTGGTAAGCGGCTCGATATCGCTTAAGCGAAGTCTTGAGTTCGAGCCTTGGCATACTCAGAAAATCCCCGTTAGGAGACTTACCCACCATAGCCAGGGAGTATGCCAAGGCTATGGTGGGTAAGTCTCCTAACGGTACATTTGAAATTGTTAACTTCTCCATTTTCTTCTATTTCTTATTATCTTAATTTTGAGACTAATCCCTCTCAACATTTAAAATATAAAAAAATTCTCATATATCCTAATAAATATATTTTTCGTAATTTAAAGTTATATTTTTTTTTTACAAAAATAAAATTATTTATCATTTTAATTAATAACTTATTGACCATTTTTTCTCTGTCTCACACACATGCATTCATCTAGGAACTTAAATGTTACTATTACTTTTTTTTTTGCCCACCCGGTTCACCGGAGCTTTGCCCCGACTAAATCCGGATCCAACCCGCATCGTGCACCTGGCTATGGTAGGTGAGTCTCCCAACGGGAATTTTATGCATTCGTGAAGACTCGAGCTCTAGACCTCGCTTAAACGATACCGAGCCGCTTACCACTCGAACCAACCCCCGTTGGTAATGTTACTACTACTACTACTAATTGCTTGTTTCAGCAAAATTTAGTTAATAAAAAATATACAAATTCTTATGAGTATACAAATTCCAAAATATACAATAAATTCATATAAATAAATGAGAATACTCCTTAATGAACAATGCGAATTCTTCTTCTTATTTTATATATATAGAGAATAGATGAATGTAAATAAAAAAAATAGTATTTTTGTTAGGTCATTTAATTACTTATAACATTATAAAAACTGAATGCACAGTTTTTTTCTTATTATTAGTTACATGACTAAACAATTAGAATTATAACTTATTAACATACATTAAATTATATTATTGAAATAGCCTGAATAGTCCAGAAATGTTTTCAGCTTAAATAAAATGATTTAAATAACCAACAAAGTTCAGCACAGCTAATAAATAGTTAAACATGATATTCTAAGTTTGAATAAGGTTAATTAACTCAAAAATCATTTTCCCATAAAAAAAGTAGTGCATTAGGCTGTCATGATATGTTGACTAAACAAAGAGAAGTTTGTCTACTAGAAGTTTCAGTCGCAGGTTCAATATTCCATTGGCCACA
Organism: Leucaena leucocephala; assembly: GCA_037074615.1. NCBI lineage: Eukaryota > Viridiplantae > Streptophyta > Magnoliopsida > Fabales > Fabaceae > Leucaena > Leucaena leucocephala. The sequence goes on from CM073566.1 coordinate 20,029,368, forward strand.
AATATCTTTTTCCAATGTTTTCTTGTTAGTTTCATTTCATCCTGGCAACAAAGATTCCAGATCGAGATCAAGAACAGATCGAAGGACCTAGGTGTACCATATCTTCTGTGGGTGCAATGTTTTTTTTATTACATGCAAACTATTTTCAACTATGTGTAAAACAAAAGACATTAACATATAATATATTGCACACAATTAAAAAAAAAAGATACCCGCCGATGATGAGTTGTATTCACTAAAAAATCTGGGTACCTTTGTTAATGAATTTCCCAGTGAGATTTTTCAACCTTTTTTCCAAAAATTTACTAAAAATAAAGACTTAAAAAATTAGCTGCTATTTGGAACATGCATCAACCAAAACTCAATTCAGTAGCACATCAAAATTAGAAGGTCTTCCACTCACGTGCCTTTATGCAGGGGGAAAAAAAACCATATCCAGGTACGCTGTTCATAAGATTGCTGGATTGAATTTGAGAAAGATATGGATAAATAAACATGACAAGACATGCCTCAAGATATCAGATTCAGCCCATACACGTGTTTATGTGATGACTGTTGGAGCAGATCGACCGGTGAGTTCTTGCATCTTAGAAAGTTTCAGTGCAACCTCCACCTGTATTTGATAAAATTGTATTTTAGTCAAAAAGGAGTTCAAGATCGGCAAGGATATTATTATATTTATTTTCATTTAGATATCAGGGTTTAGGGCCGTCTTACAAGAGGAGCAAGCGCTTCTTGCGAAAGTCTCCCAGTTTTCCATGGATCCTTCTCATATTGCTCAGTGTACAGACGAATTGTCGCTCCTTCAGAATCAGTTCCAGAGAGACGGAAAATCTAGGGAAGTATTTTTATGGCGAAGAAAAATTAGTGAGCCTTAAAACAAAATGCAGGCTAGTTTTAATGTCAAAGACAGCTTGTCCAATTTCAAAGAACGTTTGAGTTCAAGGAAACAACAACCCTAAGTAAACTTTACGCAATCAAATTCCTTGCAATTGGAATTAAGAGTATATGAATTTATTACTCCCTTCAGTCATTAATGTAAAAACCAGATAACAAACTTGTAAAGATTAAGAAAATTTAGTTAATTATTTATAAAGAATGTATATTGGTTTTATTAAAATACTCTCTAGATAGAAACCCCCTTAATATGTTAATCAATATAGATAGTTTGAGGAAAAAATTATAAATTTAAAAGATAAAATAGATTGAGGTCTTATATTTAAAACTAAAATAAACCCTCTAACTAGCTCTTACATTTAGGATCGGAGGAAGTATATGATACAAGAATAAAATGCATTACACTGGCTTAGTTTTTCATGAAGGACTTGATTCAAGTGAATCTAAACACACTCCTCCAATTAAGATAGCAAGAAATATGGCAGAATTAAACTTACCAATCGTGATCCATCCTCAAACAAATAACGGATGCCCTGGTGTGATGAAATGGAACCATCCACAGGATCTTTGTATTCAAATTCATCAGCATGGACAACATTTGACACAACTGACCTTACTCCCTTGATAATCCTAAAAGAAGAGTGTAAAATTATATTGTCACAGGCATCAGAGCACGACTCAACCCTCCAATGAATAAGAAATGCATCGTCCAGTATTCATAATCTCAATTTTATGCATGGAAAAAAGCTTTCAAATAAATGGGAAAATATAATTAAGAACCTGAACACAATCTCAAAATAAAAATTATGTTGAAGTAAAGTTCACATACTGATTGACTTCAGAAAGCGAGGACTACAGTTTGACCAAATATGCCATCAGTTCCTTTGCTGCACCTGCATCCACATTCTTCAAGAAACAAATTTGACCAGGTTATGCTATTTTTGAGTTGAATTATACAACATAACAAAATGCAATCACAGCATACTTCATAGTCATATCGAGTATAGAAATGGCGCCCATAAGTAGCCCAATGCTGAACAACTATATCTTCAACTGTCACGAGTTTGTCTCCACCAAGCTTATCTTTATTTTTATATGCAAGAATAGATAACCAGGCCAGAACTGCCCAGATTCCATCTTTCTCACGAATATGGTCGGAACCTAGTCACAAACACATAGTAAACAATAGTCATGAGATATAACTGTTAGAGATTCCTATTAAAAGCCTTTATATTATACATCGTTCCTAATGCAACAGCAAACACTCACCAGTTCCGAAGCTTTCTTCACCACATACTGAACATAATCCAGCATCCATTAAGTTACCAAAAAACTTCCAACCAGCGGGGACCTGGATTTGACGAAAGAATTATAGGTGTCCAAAAGCAACCAGCAAGCATCTACTAATTTACAGACTTTTAGCAGCATCTTTACCTCAAAAAATTTCAGGTTCAAATGTTTGGCTACAACATCCAGGGCAGCAGATGTTGGCATACTCCTACAAATACATACAATTTAAAACTTTAGCATAGGTGATTGGTTCACAAATTTAGTATAAATCAGTAATATCGAAGGTGGTAAAATATATTAAACATTGGACAATTTTAAGAGACAGGTAGGCTGAGTATATTGTTTATCTTCAAAAACTCGTAAATCTCAAATGTAACTAATTAAAGAATTACACTTAGGTCTGAAGTGTTATCAGGTTTTTCATTAGAAATGTGACGTGCAGAAACTTTAAGGGTCACTAATGATGGTGCACACGTTATAACTTTCACTGTAGAGTCTGACAGGGAAACCTAATCAACTATACCCAAGTCTTGTCCATTAGATAATTAATTGCACCTGTGGTTAACGAGTCATTTTGAATAATATTGTGGTAAGCAAGTCCTCGAGTTTATTTTTCCCTAAAATAGATCGGCACATTCTATCAGCACTAACCTATATGCGAAAGATCATAACATTTGTCTGTTCGCATTTATATACCTCTGCAACAAAGTTCTCTTACAAAAAAAGATTACCAAATGTACCAAAAGATTAAATCAATCGAAGTTATATATGCGCATATTATGCAACTACCCCATGGCATGAATAAATGTGCATAAGCATGTTTGCTTGCACATATACACATGCACCCACAAAGATTGGCTTAAAAATATGATAATACCTGGCAACTCCCTTCAAGCCACTGGAAAAATAGGGTATAGCTTCAACAGAATTTGCAGCAATTATGGCTACAGAATCAGATGGAGTGACAAAAAACCTAATAAAAATATATATATGTTTAAATTGCAAGCTTAAAGATTGATAAGATTCAAATTTATATTAACCAAGGGCTTTAATACCTTTTCCCAAGTATCATGTTCTGCATCACCATCAGCAGCCGCACCAAATTCTGGTGGCTCATCATGAGGTTCTGCTTTGCTCAATCCCATGCGAGCGAGCAACTCCTTCGCATAGGTCAAATTGGGATCTGGGTGCCCTCCACCAAAGTCTTCCTGCACCCAAGAAAGCCATCCACTAATAAAAAGTAAATCATCACATGCATTGACAGAGTTACAGGTGATTCTTGGAAAAGGAACAAGAAAAAAGGACCTTTGGTGTACAGTTGAGTAAAGAGCTTTCTTGTGCCCCAAGCTCTTCCACAAATATGCGCTTTGCATAAGCTCCCGCAACACCATGCAGTGCATCATAACTTCATGAAAGTTGAAAAAGAATCAAGATATTCAGGAGGAGGAAAAGAAGAGAATATTTGAAATAACAGTATAAACTAACAATAGCCAAAAAAAACATACCAGAATGTGAATTTCGGAGATGATAACAGTTTCCTGATAGACTCAAAATCAAAGATTGACCTGGAAATTGAAAGATAAAGTTAAAGGATTGAATGACTAAAAGCGAATGCTACACAATTAAGGTTTAGAATTCTTAGTCTCATCAAGATTATGACTTGTAAGAACAACTGACCCATTAATGACTCCAACAATCTGACATTCCATAAACGAGAAGTGTAAGAGACATGTTTGAAAGGGAAAAAAAAATTTAGATACTTAGCTTATATGTTAAAGGTACTATTCTCCAATCAAATTAAGGCCAACAGATCCTTTTTATGAATCACTCGGCATGTGACTAGCTCTTGTTATTAACACTTTTTAACTTAATTTTGAATTTAAAATCCACCGGTTCTAATTTGATTCCAAAAAAATGCCTTAAGCATATAAGCTTAAATACGTAAGTTTTATCCATATTAAAATCAAATATTACTGTGAATAACTGATGCTCCAGAAATTTTCTCTTTTAAATTGTACAGTTTTTCCAGGTTAGGCCCCATTTTGACGTGATATACTGTAGTACAATGTAAATCCACTTTTATGAAAGTCTACCTTATTAATGCCAAATGCAGATAATGTTAATCAAGTAAAGAAATCTTACTTCATCAACTTTACATAATCACTTGCTGAATCAAAAACCTCAACATCAAATGGTCCTTCGGGACCTGTAAAGTTTGTAACACCTGTTGTGGTTATATCCACCTGACCAAACCAATGGTGAATTAGAAACAAGATTTTCATAGAGGAAACACAAAACAGTCTTGATTAAAAAATAGGAAGGGAAAATAATGAAGACAAAAGAAGGGGAACATTTAAAGCCAGGCCAGGTAAGAAAGTATTACATCAGGAAGATCTTCAGCAATGAAGTACTCCTTAATCGTTGTTGTGTTCTCATAGATCTTGTTAGTAATTCCCTCTGGAGCTGGCCCACCATTTTCCATGTTATATTTAATCCCAAAATCCTGCATTGAGGAAACAAGCAATAACAGCAACAATCATTCAGACCAACTGTTATTTTTAACAAGGACGTCTTGCTTGTCAATCACAAAGTTATCAAGACAAATCATTAAAAGTTAAATATGACAACAGGAAAGCCTCCATTGTAAAACTTCCCCAGAACCAATTGTGACAACAATATCTTTCAAGGACAAGAGCGGAAGTTCATTCGTTAAATTTCAGAAACAAACAGAAAAAACATTTAGATGTTATGAATCAAAGTCGATTTGTGAATATGTATTCACTTTGTTCTGAATCATCTGAGGTCAAAAGTACACCCATTTTCCTCTTTGAAAGACTAAAGAAGGACTTCAAGGCTAAGTATCACTTATCATGTTATGGCCCAACTAGCCCAACACAAGAAGGAAAAAGAATATGAAACTTTTGCCATGTGATAGAATCCAGTAGGCAAAAATTAAGACAAATATAAATTAGCCCTCGAAGAAGCAATAAACATATTCTATCATCCTACGCATATTACACAACTGATTCATGAAACAATTGAATTGCAACCTAGATATGAAAATTAAGAGGTCAAACTACCAGCACAGCATCAGCCCCTTCAGTTCACTAATAAACAAGCCCCTTCAGTTAAACCACCAAAGCAGATATTACCATAATCAGTAACCCAAAATTCACTGCTTCATAATTGACTAAAAGTAAAGATGGGAGTACTCACCTCATGAGGTCCACCAGGATTATGACTTGCAGTGAGAATAAATGCCCCTGTTGCTCTGGATCCCTGGTGTAAGAATAGAACACAGATCCATCATTTCCATTGACCCAGACAAAAAGATCGCTAATTGTACTGTCATCAATAAAATCAATGATTTGACAGTTTGAAGTATAAGCACAGCAAATCGCAGAAGAAATAACTTACATCAACCCCAACTCTTTCACGTATCACGGCAGATACAGCAGGAGTTGAAAGCAATCCATTTTAACCAATCCAAACACGTCTTACTCCATTTGCTGCCGACATTTTCGTGATAATCTGCAAATTAAATAAAACCTTTAAATATATATTGCATGATATTGACATTATGAAGACATATTCTATGTGCAGAGAGAACCATATACCCTTTTCCATTAGATTATAATAGGATTAATGATGAAGAGGCAGAGCCATATATTCAGCAAAATATCAAAACATGATAGGACTACATTCTCCTGAATAGCAAGTTCATTTCTGACCTATCATAAATATCACTGCATAACCTACAAGAAGTTCAGACCTCAAAACAACAATCTCCAATCTAACAATGCTAGAAAAGCCAATAACGTGAAGTCTTTCCTTTCACAGTTTGAAATCCTAGAGGTGATAAAACGTATATTAGGCTCTGTATCTCTATTACCTCATTTTCTTAGCTTAATTTCTTCCCCATTCTAAAATAAAAGGAACAATAAATTTCAGGACCAAGAATTTAAACTCTGTGCAAACCATGATAAGTGAATACAATGGTGTAATTGACAGCTTAGGCTGCACAGTACTATACAATGCTATCCAATCCTAAGCCAAAGCAACTCATCACAATTTGAGATTAAACAAACACCATGGCCCCAAAAAAATTCAACAAAAGAATTTCCAAGCGCCAACATATGGAATTAATGTGTGAGGTAATAGCTTCCTTATTGATAAATCAAAATACTCTAGCCACCAAGAAGTTAGTCCCACCCAGCTCATGTATGTTGAGTACATTTGGAAGAAAGAAAGTTAATTATTAAAACGCACCTGAATTGCTTCCTTTGAAAAATAGCGACCATCCCCTGATACAACTAGTGTAGCACCTGTATGCATAATGGTTATAGGTTATTATAGTCCACCACATGCAGCATACTTCATGAAAAGGAGACAGAAAAACAGATATTAAAACAAAATATATGTAATTCCACGAACCAATATCCAGCATAAGAAAAGAAAATACAAATTCTCTTCATTTTTTTTCTAAAGTAGAGCATTAAACAAAATCAAAGTTTATTTAAGCAAAATATTCATTGCCACGTAAAGGAAGCCCAGGTAGGCAGAAAAGAGGAAGCCAATAAAATTGAAGTTTCAAACTAGATTTACTGCAGTCCTCCAGATGCAACAAGTACCGACAATCACTAATACAAATGTAAGGTCATGATGACATTCTAACTCACAACATATTAATCTTGGTGAACTGACCTAAATTTCCTTCTAGATAGACAAACTAATTCTTCAAACCACTTTGGTACTTTTTTATTTTTTGGGGGAGCACTCATTTCTGAGAACCTATTAAGGATACTCACCAAAAAACACCCAACAGGATAAAATAGATAGAAACTGACCTCTAACTTTTTCTGAGGTCAGGGCATTGAAAGTTGACTGAACAAAATTGTGCAGGTAATTTGGCTGAATGAATACTTTCACCTGAAACGATCCATCCAATCTATATATTAGATAGAAAATGGAAAAAGCCACAGAGTATATACAACTTATCATGTAAAAGTGATTCTGCAGCAACAAAATTCATCCAAACTCTAATTATCCTGTCTATCAGTCCCAAGCAATCAATGCAAATCATAGTAACTAATCTTGTTCACCATAAATTTATCACATGGAACTTGTAACTTCGGGAAAAGGAATCTACAGCATGTACACATTAGCAAAAAGCCCAGGCACGATTGTGAATCTAAAGCCCATCCACATAAGTTAAGTTGTGTTGTTCATAATTTATAAATAACGTGGCTCTTTATATATTTTATCTAATATATTGATGTCGATATATGGATGCCTAATACCATCATCCAAATCTTCAATATAAGTTGGACTGATTCCTTGCAAGCACTGAAATTCATTACTCCCTTTCATTGCTCTATTTAACTCTGTATATACGAATAAGTTGTGCAAAACATGCAGCATTCTTATGGCACGGAAGATTCCCAACTAAGTCCTGCCTTTATCAAGATTCATCTCAGTTAAATTTTTCAAGATAACATACAAGCATTCAGCTACCAATCAAATCAACATGATCAGATACACATCAAATTCATATGGGCTCGTTTCTCGATAGGATCTAGTAATTCAGACCGAAAAACAGAACATACAGAGAGAATGAGAGTCAAATCCATTAAAGGATGAAAATTCAATAATAAAATCACGGAAATGATCGGACAAATGATCATTCAATGAAAACAGATGAAGTTGGAAACCATGGATCAGACACGGCAAAGGAGAAAGAGGGAGACAATATATGAAAAGGAGAAGAATGAGACCTTCTTACGGAGACCAGAAGTTGCAGGCTTCTGGCCGTCAAAAGGCGTGGTTTGTACTCGGGAAACCTTGAAGATCACCATATCTAACTCCTGAACAACGCGAAATTCAGACACTCAAATACAGAGAAACAAATCTAGTGAAAGAAATCAAAGAGTGAGAGAAGGAGAAAGATGAAGAGAGCGAAGCGAACGAGAAGAGGGATGTACCTAAGGAGAGCCTCCGGTAACTTCAGTATGTGGTGATAGCAGAGAGACAACTTCGCGAGAGAAACTATTCGGTATGGTGTTCCGGTCTTGACGAAGAAGGTTTATATTTATTTATTCTTTAATCTTTTTTTTTAAAAAAAAATACTAAAAAATACCTATTTAAATTTTTAAATTTTTTTTACTACATTTTATAAATTATTTATAATTTTTTTAAAAAATTTTGATTTAAAATTTTAAAATTTAAATAGATATTTTTTTAGAATTTTTTCTTTTTTTTCATTTGTAAATTATTTTTTTTAATAAAAAAAATATAGATAAATTTATCACCTATTTCCTACTAAAATTAAATCATAGAGAAGAACTGCAGCATTTCTTTTTCATGTGATGCCTATGAATATGATCAGATTAATGCCTGTGTATACAGCATACATTACGTGAAGAAAAGATTATGCCATGAGTTTAGGAAATATATGTAAAAATATTTTTTCCCTAATTTAACACGTACCTGAATTTATTATATTATATATGACATAGTATTTTTATATTAATAAATTTATGAATTTATTCATGTTAAATATTTTATTCTTTAATTTTTATTCAAAAATGGAAATAGCAAAAAAATAATAACATGTCAAAAATAGATCAACCAAGGGGAGAAAGTGAAAAAAAAAAAGAACAATTATTAGTCCTATATATTTATTTTGCCTGATATTTGTGTAAGAAAAATAATTCTTTTTAAAAACCCATTACTTAAGAGATCAAAGTGACCCTGCCCGTCAACTTTATGTCATATTTATGATACATAGAATATTAAAAACATAAAAAAAATATATAAAAGAGAATCCTTTTGAAACAAATATTATGTAAGCCTGATTGTATGTTGTTTACGTGAGGCGAGTTTGGGCCAGCAAGGCATGGGCTTGCACGTGGCTGCTGGCTGATATTTTGTAGTTTGGTAATATTCCAACCTTCTAAGGTTTATTCCTTCACGTCCATCTCTTTGTCCTTCATATCCTTTATGAATTTATCATTTATTACTAACAAAGGAGGCAGATGGTTAAGTCATTTGAACATGATATTTTGAATTTGAATTAGGTTGTTTATATAAAAGAAGATTTTGTGGGGAGGGATAAAATTGGAAAGATTAGCCTCAACTATTAGCTAAGAGATACTACTTAAATTTTAGGAAAAATTATGTGATTTTTAGAATTGAATAATTTCCTCAGGAAAACAAACAAACGCGCATGAAGAAGGCCACAATTGCCATTGGCATATAATAGTAAAACATGACAGTTGCATGCTTTAATTTCCTTTCGTAGATGAAGCAAACCCTTTGTTTGATGCCATTGAGGCAAGGGCATGAAGTGATAATGAACAGGAAATCACTTCTTCTTTTTTATTCGAGTGGCAGGTTGTGGTGGTGAACAATCCTGATCAAATTTCCTGCTTTGGGCTACAGAGAGCATATAATAATAGTGCGAAAAAAGAAGCTCTCACACCCTAATCCTAATAATAGAGTCTCATTCAAGCTCAAATATATTATGACTCCAATTCATATTAACATTATGCCCATAGTTGTGCCGATACAAAATAATGAATTAAAATTTAAATCTCTATTAGAAGAGATATCTACATTTAGTATGTAACAATATCTCAAATAAATAATAGGCTCAAGGGAATAGCTTATAGGCTGTTCAATGACCATTTTTATCCATATTTTTTCCATTCTCTCCTCTTTCTCCTCCCTTCCGTCTCTAGTCTTCTCCGCTGGTGATCTCCTTCCGTCCTCGCTAGAGTCATCGTTTGTTGTCCTCGCTGGTCGTAGTCATTCTAACTTCAGATCTGCAGAGGAGACAACGACGACAAGCTTCGTCCTGTCATCGTCATTGACTTCAGATATGTCATCCTCACAGGTCGTTGTCTAGCACTGTCGCCCCGTTCCATCTTCAACTCCGTTGGGCATCATGAAAAGTGATCTAATGTCCAGATGAACAGTGATCGCAACTATTTTTTTTCCTCTTACCTTTTCTAATAATTTACCAATCACAAAAATCATTTTAGTAATAACCATCCAAACACTCATTTTATTCAAAATTACTTTTTTCCCATAATTTTTTCTCAATAACAACTAGCTAAACCAAATAGTGCCTATGACTAAAAACTATGATTCAAGTCTTATATGAGTTTGTATGAATTTCATTAAGACATGTCCTGTGATCCTCACCATGAATGGCCCATGTAATACAAAAAATGGATTCAGTTGATAGATTCTTTCAGGGAAAAACTTTACAGCCATTTCGCTCAATTCTCAACATCCCTTCTCAATGGCCTATAGAGTGGCAAAAAAACTAACATTTACGTAACTTTATACAAAATGAATGAAGAACTAATAAGAGAATACGAGCCTAACCCTCATCAATTACATGTTTTCCACGTGAGTCTAATTCTCTGGAAGCTGAGGTGGTTGCGGTCATGGTTGTGGCGGCTGTGACCGCCGTTGCGGTTGACCTAGTGTCGTAGATATTGCTTGAAACACCTGTATGTGTACTAGATTCACTAGAACCACTACCAACTGTGGAAGACAATGCATAAGGATTACGATTGTGATGCTTTCGGTATCTCGAGCTACCCGGCACGCCAGGTCTTGTCGGTTCTTCCAAGTGGCCCGGCTTTTTTGACAACACCACCACCACCCGGTGCATGGTGGGGCGTTGGTTGGGGTCACCTTGAATGCATAGCAGGCCAAGTTGAATGCACATTGCTACTTGTTCAGGCACTGCTGAAGCTGCTATTGCAGTGTCCATGATTTCTAAGCTTCGCCCTTTTTTGTAAAGCTTGTACGCCTATAATAGCCAAAAACAAAATTCACCACAAAGAATTTTAGTAATGTCACATATAAATGATAGGTCGTTTCATATCTAAGCCTCATATGCTTAATCTTGTGATGAACTAAGAACATATTCAAATCTTACCCAATCAATAAGGTTCTGTGCATCTACATCCAAGTTGAATGATAAGTTTCGTTGACCACTGATGATCTCCAACATCAGAACTCCAAAACTAAATACGTCTGCTTTTGTCGATAAACGGCCATACATTATATATTCTGGAGCCATGTATCCACTGTCGAATCGATAAGTTTTGTTACAACAGAGCTTTCTTCATTGAAAGAAACCCTCAAAAAGTAACATATTACTTGATCAACCTCAACAAAACAATATATTTTACATGCGCACACAGAACCAAAACTTACACTCTATAATTTGTTTTAAAACATGGATTAATACTAAATATTCATTTCTATGTATAATTTTGTTTGAACACAGGTTGGTTTTAGATTCTCTTCTCTGGAATAATAAGTAAATAATGAAGCATTATTACAAATGATAAGGTATAGTTCAAAAGTTGAAAAGCGTATACATACTTGGTTCCAGCGACACGAGTTTTGACATGGGTTTCATCTTCAGGGAAGAGACGAGCCATGCCGAAATCTGCGATCTTAGGATTCCATTTATCGTCAAGAAGAACATTGCTAGCTTTTATGTCTCTGTGAATTATGCAGTCATGAGAATCTTCATGAAGATAAAGCAATCCTCTAGCTATTCCCATTATTATTCCAAACCTCTTTTCCCAGTCGAGCACTTTTCTCCTATCTGATTCTGCAATCATTCATATGTATATGCTAATCACACTCCATTCTATGAAGATTAACTAGCTAATTACATGCACATTATACAATTATTTATGCAACGTTAGAGATATATATATAAAATTATTTTTTATATTCCAACATTTTATTGAGGGCAACGTATGCATCATTTGGATTCCTTCAATTGAGGGATATGAATCAAGGGCTTGTTTGGATTGACTTTTGTAACATTAGAAGCTCCTCAAAAGTTAGTTTAAAAGCTCACAAGGCTGGTTGAGCTAAAAAATTATGTTTGGATTGGTATTGGAGTCAAATGAATTTTTTCTCAAAAGCCAGTTAGAAGGAAAGCCACATTTCGGAGTTTTTAAGGTTATAAAAAGCTAAATGGGTATTCAAATTAACCGTCGTACAAAAATATATCTAAATAACCTATATTAAACTAATTGACTTTTACCCTAACTTTTTTTTTAAAATATAGTTAGAATAAAAGTAACTTTTACGAACTATCAACTCAAATAAGCCATCAATGGTGTTGAAGGGAAAGTTACAACATTTAAAAAAAAAAAAATAGATAAAAATATTTATCTCAACACCGTTAGATTATGATAGGATGGTTACTTGATACTTGAAAAAGGAAGAAGGGGGGCAATTGGTGGAGAATATTCAGGAAATATAAAAGGCGACGTCATCATGGCTTGGCTAAGATGGGTCAAAAGTTGTGTTTGATTTAGGAGATAAAAAAATAATCAGGTGCAACGAATGGTATTAATTTATGGAGGAAAAGTCAAGGTCATAAGTGCAGTCACCTTCAGAGGATCAGATAAAAAAAACAATATCAGTAACGCTGAAATTCTGGAGGTGCGTAAATATATTAATTAATCCTTAAGTTGGAAATTGGAACCAAAAAAAAAACATTCACACGATTCTGCAAATATAATTAAATCTTATCTCTTCGGGTCTACGTATGAATCATGAATCCATCCTTATAAAAGAAGAAGGTGGTCTCATCATCAATGACAAGCCTCGTACGCAAGCTACACATTCAAACTTGGTGTTCTTTTCTTTCTTTAAAATATCATTGCATTTTTCAAATACTCTCTCTCTCCATAATAGATATATAAATTAGACAATTAATTTAGAAATTAAAAAAAATCAGTTATTTATAAAAACATTTATTAATTTCCTCAAATACTCTTTAATGATTTGTATTGAAAACTCCTATACTAATAGAAACCCATTAACATGTATAGATAATTTGAACTAACAAAAAGTTAATATAACAGTAGACTTCGTTAAATCCCTATAATTCTTGAGGAAGTCTCAGAAAAGATATTTATGCTAAAAGGAGCAATCACAACACCTCAAAACTCCTGAGAAAATGTCAAATACCAATAGATAAGATAAAAAATGAGAGATAATTTGAAAAAAATTAAAAATTTAAAAAAATAAAATGAACTAAGTGTTACATTACGATTAAAAGAAGTTCACTAACTAACTCCCATAGTAGTTTATTCAGACTTAAATAAGAGAATTTTGATTGGAAGAGTTATTAAATTTCAACTATTTATTTATTTGATTCCGATTACTTCAACAAAAAAACAACAATTAAAAATTGATATTTAATTTCATGCTCTATTTGTTTTTGAAATATAAATAAAAGTAAACAATTAAAAGTCGTTAAAGAAAGGCAGGAAGGAAGATTAAGAAGAGAAGGACTTACTGAAGAGAATTTTGTCAAGGCTCTCATGAGGAACATACTCGTAAACAAGAAGCTTCTCAGAACCATACACACAATAGCCCCACAGATTCACAACATTGCGGTGTTGCACACGCGCCAACAATTTTGCCTCATTTACGAACTCCTTCTTCCCTTGGTTTGATCTCACCGATAGCTTCTTCACTGCTATCTCTCTTCCATCTTCTAGCTTCCCCTGTTCATTAATCCCAATTTCTCAGATTAATTACTTCAATCCACAAGAAGGGAATCTAAATATGACATTTTGGGTTTAAATTCCCAATGAGGACCTCACAATTAGCCAAACCTAAGAAAACAAAGCTCAAACTTGAGCTGAATCATTGTCTTATATCTGTTTCGAGATCCTCAACTTCACAATAGAAAAACAAGTTTAGTTATTTAAACTACTTAATTGGTTTTAGGATTACCCAATTGAATGCTTTTCTCAGACATGGCAAGAATGAAGTTTTCCCAGCAACCGAACACAATAATTAATAAAATTTTCTCCAAGATCTTGCCTTGTAAACTGGTCCGAATCCTCCCTCGCCCAGCTTGTGATGAGGATTGAAATTCTTCGTCGCCGACACTAAGGTTTCGTAGGAAAAGACCTTCTGCTCCCTGGCGGCAATCCGCTGAACGTCCTCTTCGTTCTGCCTCTCTGTCATCACCCAGAAAATAGGCTGAGAAAAGAAAAGAAAATAAGGGGAAAACTCGAACTGGGTTTTGCTCTTTACCTCTGCTTGACCCGAATTTGAGATGTTTCATAATACTTTGAAGAAAGCTTTTGGATTTGATCATAGTTTTTCTTGCACGACGCCTGAGAACACTAGCCCATGAGGCAGAAACAGAGGACCAGTTGTTGATGTTTGTGTCGCTCCCCACCAAAACTGGTTTCCGAGAAAATGAGGAAGCGGTGGATTGAGATGGAGGAGGAGAAGAAGGAGAAAGAAGCGTGGGATATCAAGTTACTTCCGTACAGAAACGAGATGTCCCCAAATGTGAAATGTCAAGTGAGTTCACCAAATAAAAACGAAATAAGCAAGCTTCTTGTTGACCTGTGACGCCTGCTTGACTTGCTTTTGCTTGTTACTAATATTTCGTTTCAGACAATAAACTTCACTTGTTCTTCAACATCCTAATTATACAAATAAAGACAATTATTACTCTTTTATTATTCATAAATTAAATAAATAAATTAATTATAATTAATATTAAAATTAGTTAACTAATTTGAATAAATTAAAAAATATATGATATAAATTTATCTTAAGTGATTAAATTTTATTATAATTAATTAATTTATTTAATTTATTAAAAAAAGTTAACCGTATTTTATATTAAAAAATATAGACAGTAAATAATTCACTAATCGTTAGAGAAAATGGTATTGGGAACATTCAAATATTCGTAATTGACAAGACCTTTTCTATAATTCTAAGGCTTTAGATTCAGCTCCTAACTCCATTTTACCTAAATCTGCACGAGAATGAACAATAGACAAGAGAAAAGTCTAGATTTGCATGCCTATACTTTCTACATGGTTACAATTTTCCTTGGCATGATGAAATCTAAACCTTTAGATGGGTGAAACTGTAAACTCCTGATTCTCATCTTTTTTTGTGTCTACTGTAAGAGATTAATTCTACATTGGGTTTACCCAAATTGTCCCAACTTTTCCCGTTTCCTTTAGCCACATCAGCATCGTTACGTGTCAAAAAAAAGCTTGCTCAATGATCTTGTTTGTTCAAATTTCAATTGTATCTTATAAAAAGATGTCCCTTCACTATTTAAATTTTTTTCCCCAATCACTCGCCACTTAAAAGTGATGTTTTATTGGCTTCTCATTCCCTGAATTCTATTATGCCAACTCTGGGGGTATTTTTTTTCTCTTATATATATAATTGATGTTTTTATAAAAAAAAAAAGGAACATTAAAATATTTTGAAAAATTGCAGAAGGCTAATAAACATGTTTTAATATCAAAATGTATATACAACCCTAATTATTTTAAAGCATAAGTAATAAAAAAATATGTATATATTATTATATTATACATGTTTTTAAGTGTACCATTTTGCGGTTTACAGGCACAAAAGTTTTTCTTGGAAAGTTCAGACTTTAGAGCGAGAATAGGCTATACTTTAAAGCTTTTTTTCTCTCTCTCTCCATTTTTTTAAATTAAAAGAATAAATACTAATAACTTAGAGTTATAAATATAATTAAACATGTAATTTTTTATTTATTAAAAAAATTTCATGGTCATGCCTTTTTCTGATTTCATGAAAGTTACATTTATGTTTTTGGGTTGAGAAAATGATCTTCCTATTTGCCAAAGTAGTTACTATTGGCTTCAAATAAGTCACAAGTTTGCCTGGCGAGAAGGGTACTCCCAAACCCACAGCTTCAGAGACTTTTTTTTTTTTTTTTCAAAATTGAATTAAGCAAATTGTCAAATAAGCATTACTTTGTTCGGAGGAATAAAATATCCATAATCTTTTTGAATATAATGCAAGCGGAACTGATATTAACAAAATATTTTTTTAGTTCTTAACATAAGATATATTTAACTAATTTAATTAGATTAAAGAAATTAGTTAACATGATATATTTTTCTAAAATAGCATTATCGTCTTTCTTAACTCATACCATCCCTCTTTTACTTGATTATTGTTGAGTGAATATCAATAAAAATAATTTAAAAAAATAATAAATATAAAAATGAAGTCAGGAGGAGGAGTAACAAAAGAATCTAAGGAAAAAAGTCAATTGTCTTTTAATTATCATCCACCACCCAAATAGAAGGTGGAATATGATCAAAGGAACGACAATTCAACACCATCTAATCCCTCCCTAGCTAATTGATAGGCGCATGTATTACATATTTACAGTTATTATAAATCAGATTAATTACAACCTTGGAACAAAAACAAGAACATGTAGCCAAATTAATTATATCTTGGAATGGAAGAACAGATTAAATTAATTGAGAGTATACTTTTTTGTGTGTGTAGAATTCCTTATATATTTGACTGACTTTAAAGAAAAGGGACAGGTCAAGTTCAATCTCCTTTAATGCAAGCAAATTAAATTCGTTGATTATTAAATTTGGCTCATTTAATGCATCCAGAAGGATTATTTATGAGTTGCCGTGTAAGATGTTAGAAAGAGATGTTTGGGATTTTTCTTCGCAAAAATTAGTTAAAATATTCAAATTTGCAGATCAATTAATAATTTTTTTTGAAGATCTTTTGAAGTTTAATTGCTGATTTTAAAATCTTCAATCATCCTCATATCTTGATCTTCCCTTTTTCTTCCTTTTACAAATGGGAGGAGAAAATACCTTTGGGTGAAGCAGATAATATGACAACATGGCAAACAACGTTTTATCTTTCCAATAAAATTAAACCAATAATTAACATACTATAATACAATCTGTACATTCTACCCTACACACACATACACAATCATCATCGTCCTTCACTCCCAAGAAGGTGATGATGATGATGAACACAGACCACAAAAGAGAAAAGGTGAACTTGATTTTGTTGTCCACCATCGTCGTTAACACCCGACCATACAGGATACTTCCCCTTCCCATTAGGGAATGTCCTCTCACATCTTTTTTACTTTCCTTTTATCTCCAGCTGGACCATGTAATACTATTCATGTGCTTCTTCACTTTGAATTGCATCTTGTGGATCATCTTCAACATTACTCTGTCTGCAATTAACGACAACTTTCCAGATCAACAAAATGCTATCCCAAATCAGAATTAATATAAGTTTGGTTTTAAGTTGAAAAACCTTTTAAGATCAGGGTTTGGTAATTTTTTCAAATGGGAAAACACCCTCTAGTTTTTGTTAGTATATTTTGAACATATTGACATTCTTTCTATAATACTCAATATGTTACTTAATGTAAGAGTTAGTTGATTAACTTAAGTAAATTAAAGAAATTAAATAAATCAGTTAATTATAACTAATATAATAGATGGTTAGCTAATTTGGGTAGATTAAATAGTATATAATATGAATTTGTCTTGAGGGGTTAGATTTGGTTATAATTAACTGATTCATTTGTCTTCGTTAATCTACCCAAATTAGTCAACTATCTCTTATATCAGAGACTGGAAGAGTAACTTAGTATTCAACAGCAACAGCATGATTTCATTCTAATTGGTTTTCACATTCTATAATCACTAAAATGAAACTATATAATCTTTGAAAATCAGATATTCAACAGGATTTGAAAGAAAATAAAACATAGTTGAGCGCAGAACCTCACCTATTATCATCATTGTGGCAAAAATGAGCAAACAAAACTAGTTATACAGCAAGATCACCCAAGTTCTTAACTCTGAGATCCACATTCCTGAGATCATGAAGATATTGCAAAATCTCTTGAAGAACAGGTAACCCTTTGTCCCCTTTCCTCATGGAACTAATACAATGCTTTAGAAACTCTCTATCAGCTTCTAGTGCTTGTAATCTCTCATAAATATCATCCAGTTCTTCTTCTAAATCAGTCTCTTCCATTGAATTCAAATTCAAATCCATCATCCCATTATTGTCTTCTTTCCCTATCGCTTCAAAAAGTGGAAGAAGCTTCTTCCCTTTTTGACCCATGATTTTCCTCCCACCATTAATGTTGGAATGGCCATTTGAAAATCCATTCACATGGTTGTTATAGTATCCATTTCCATTCTCATGACAAACATCTTCTTCTTCATGATTCATCATGACAAATTTTTTCTCCATCTCCTTGAGCTGTTCTAGAATTGACAACCTCTCTTCCTCAAAGTCTGCTACAGATTCCTCCAAGAAGAGGACAGCATCTACCGGCGTGTTCGTGTTCTGTTCGCCATGGAATCCGTTCTCTTCCTTTGCTTCTTTATTCAAATCTACAGATAGGCCATCACTATCTTCCTCATTGCTGCAAGAAACTGATGAGCTTGAGTTTGACATCGATGGTTTTTCTTTAACCTCCAATTCCTGGAACTTCTTTCTGTATATTTCGAGCTCTCTCTCGAGATCTTGCTTCTCCGTCTCCCTTTTAACCATTAGATCATTCAGAAGCTGCAACGCCTCGTGATCGTACTCGGATTGTTCTTCCATCATTCTTTGATACTGAAGAGCTTCCATCTGCATAGCTGCTTTCTCTTCCTGAAGCCTATTTATCATTGCCATTGTCTGATTTGCTGCTACTGCAGATGCACTTCTCTCTTCTTCTAGTTCTGCATACACACTACTCAAGACCTTCCTTTCAGCTTTCAACGCTGATTTTAACTTCTCAACCGTGAGCTCGCCGGGTTCTATATCGCTTATCGTGCTGCTTCCATCCAAGGATTCTTCTGTTCCCGATTCTTTCCTTTCTACAGAAGTAGGTGTATCAGGAATATTCTCTGCTTCATTCTCATTGAACTCCAAAGATGAATATTCCAAATGATTCCTTAGTAATTTTGGCATGCTTGTCTCAACAGATATGGTTTGAAATTCTACAAAGTCTTCATCCTTATCACCACCTAGTTTTGTTTACATTCAAGGAAAAAAAAAATCAACTTTATCACTCTCCAGAAATATCAAATCAAACAGAAGATGAAGTTCTAGAAGAAGGTATATATATACTTACCACTTTCATGTTGGACATGAAATCTGACTGAGCTAGTAGATGGATCTTCTTCTTGCATGTGTTGATTTGAATCCTCCTGAAGGATAATATCATGGATTTGATACTCATCCACTTGTTTATGATCAGGAATTTCAGTTCCTATGGACACTTCTGTTTCAAACTCATTTCCTTGCATTTCTGTAGCTTCTTCTGAGTCTGCAAGTACACAAATTTATTAGAACTATGCATTAGAATAGAACTCAAAGTAAGAAATTATTACAACCTTCTCTGTTTTCCCCATGAGCTTCGAGATTGTGATTCCTAGGTTTTTCTTCAATTGATGAACCAATTACATTCTGCTCCAACTTTTCTTCAACAAGTGATACTGATACTGAAAGTGATTTCGGTTTTCTCTTGCGACAGGAAAAATCTATGACACTATCTCCTGAAGTGTGCCAATTCTCGAAAACTGGTTCAGTTTCTGCACCACCAGAAAGCATGTCAAAATCCAGAATAACATCTTCATTCCGATCATCTGATTCTGGTTCTCGACCCTCTGCCATCTTATAAGGATGTCGGCTTTGTGTCTCTGTGGCGGCTGTGGTGTCGGAAGATTCAATCAGTTCGAAAGGAATCAAGCTACAATTATCGCCATGGATGAAGAACTCAAGATGCTGAGGTGGAATTTCCCTAGTTTTTTGCTCAAAAGGTTGATCAACAACATTGGACACGTGGTGAGTTTCCATGGTTTCTTCATTAGCGTTTTGATCTTCTTCATATTCATGATGATCAAATGCAGAATCCGATCTACTACGATCACCTTCATCAATCTCTGCATCAACTTCAATCAGATTCTGCATCTGGGTATGATCCAACGGCTCGACCACAAAATAAGGAGCGCATAATCTGCTTTCCAAGTGGACCCCGCAGCAAGAACACTCCAAAGCTTTGCGATCATTCATAACTGTCTTCTGATTCATCCATGGAAAGAAACCAAAGCTCTTTGAAATCTTAACATAATCTAATTCAGATGAAGAAGAAGACGAGCAATCCTCACACATATCCTCGGATTCAGCGAGTTTGCGATGATTATAGCAGTAACCCAGTTTAGAAATCTCAGAGGCATGAGATTCACAAACAAGATCTCTGAAACAAGACTTGTTCGTCCACTTTTTGGGCTCGATGATGTGCTCGATCCTAGAACAACATATGCAAGGCCTCTTGAGGCCAAAGTAATCGGCGAATTTTAAGATTAAGTAAGAGAAAAGAGAGTTCAGAAGAAGTAGAACGATGAGAATCCATTCAAGAAAAGCGTAGACAAGAACCAGGGTCGCTTTGTTGCTGTTCCTGTGTAACATTGTTGCAAACTTGTTGGCAGCCATGGCTGATGATGATGATGAAGATGCTCTGTTTTGTGGTATTTACAGAGAAAGTTATTCTCTTTTTTTTTTTCTCGGGGACACGAGTGTGTGAGATTGGAATTGAAGCTAAGGAAGTGTTAGAAAGAAAGAGAAATATGGAATTTGGGAGAGGTGGAAAACTGGATCGTGTGGAAATGAGAGAGAGAAGAGAAGGAGAGGGTTTTATTTTAGAGTGAGGGAAAGAGAAAGAAAGTGTAGGAATGGAATTTCAAGGTGAAGGGAGAAAGAAGATGTGCTTGAGTCAAAGAAAATTAAAGAATGTTTAATTGTGTAGCAGCATCCAAGATTTAACTTTTTTAAGATAATCTCTTTTTTTCAAAAAACAAGAAGAAGAAGAAAGTCTCTAGCACATTCCAATACCATAGTTTCCAATATTTTATGGGAATATTGAGTTATTGACCCCTTTTTTTATGTTTGAATTTATATTTGATATATTGAACAGAACTTTTGCGGTGCAATTCCATCATTTTGGTTTCCTTTGCTACTGTTTGTAACAGTCCAATGGCTTCATCCGGGCTGTCTAAACTAATAACACTAAGCAACTTTCTTAAATACGAGGTTGAGTTTAGAAAAGCTTAAACTTAATTTATTAAACTTATTTCTTCATTTCAAATAAAATAAAACATTTAAAAAAGAAGATTAATAATAATAAAAAAGTATAAAACTTGAATTTTCTGAGTTAGATTTCAATAATTGTATGAAATAATTGGATTTATGTGCTGTTATTTTTCATAATTCCGGATTTTTTTTTTACGATTCACCGGTATTTTTGGATATTAGATTTATCCAGATTTGAGGGAAAATAATACTGACAGCTCCTCTTCGTATTTTCAAGGCTGGCCCACCGAACCACACACATGAGCTGGTGGACCACTCTTAAAGTGAATGGTGGGCCCACTTGCATGCCCTTGTTCATTTCATTGTGAGGGCATGTTTCCTAAGAAACTATTATTTTTATGTATGAAGATTAGTTAATGAGAAAAAAAAAATAATTATAAAAGAAGGAGTGTTTAAATAGTTATTATTAAAATAATTTTTTATAGATAAATTATTAAAAAGAGTATAAAGTAAAATAATAAAAAAAAAATATAGGTAAAATACTTATTACACAACTTAAAAATACTTCTGCTATATAAAAATTATTCTCAATAACTTATCTGAGATTATAATTTTAAATCATAAATTTTCAAGCATTTGATATCTTAAAAATACTTTAGAAACCATGATTTAAAAAAAACACTAAACATGCACTATATTAATAGATAGAACTGTATAGAACCGAAAATGGAAATTAAAAATTTTAAGCCAAATAAGTATATTTCGAGATCTCAAATAAATTTTATTTTTTCTTGAAAATTAATTTTAAATTTTTAATATAAAATAGATCTAATTTAATTTAATTGTACCGAAAGCCCCTCTAGTATGTATAAAATAGAAAATTATAATGAAGAAATGTCTTTGATGATAAAAATAATATTTGTACCCTTTAAAATTAAAAAAAAAAAAGAAATAAAATCCACTACCAAATGAAACATTATTTTTTTTTTCACACATAAAACTTAATATATATTTTCAAGTTGTGTACAATGCACAAAATTTGAAATCTAGCCGTGTATGTATACTTACTAAATCTAATTGTAAGATAATTGCATGACTTTTCATTAATAGAGAGAATATAAAGTTTATAAAAAATCACATTATTTATAATCAAGTAACGAATAATATCATGTATCATGCATGCAAATGCATATGTAGTTGATATATATAACTTTTTTGACGAGGCTGTTAAGTGTCAAATTCATCATGCAAGGGAGAGAAAGGTCTCTTCCAATTAATCTCAATCAATCAAGGAATTGATTTTGCTTCTGATTTCTTTTGAATTCTTTGAACATGCATCGTGGAATGAGTCACTAATTAGGTCATCTATCATTAATCTTAGTACCCAAAAATAGTAAAAAGTAGTCTGAAGAAGAAGCTGATAATAGTCATCTAGTCTTCCTTGTAAGGCTCTCAAGAGTTTAATATAACTTAGGTTAGGGCTGCACCGACTATAACCGACGTCTGGCATCACACTCTTTAATTTCTTCCCACGTAATTTGTGATTTATGTTGATATATTCTAAATTAGGTATAGAAGGCATTAAAAATTAGATTACTCGTTGAACTGGTTGATGTAAAACTCAATAATTAACAGGTCAAATGAGGTTAAATTGGGATAACCTAATTATCATTAAGATAATATAATTGAATTAAAATATATAAATATATTTATAAATAATTATGAAAAGAGTACTACGTAAGTAACAAAAAAATACATTATTAATCTATGAATAAAGCAGTATTACTAAAGCATAATTTGAAGAATTGCTATTTTTTTAATTCAAAACGATATTATTTTAGGCTTAATAAAAAAAGAAAAAAATATAAAATCTAATATAATTTATCCGTTCAAAACTCTTAACTAAATCAATTAGAAAACTGATTCACTATATCACTGGTTTGATCAACCGACCCAAATTAAGTTTTAATATCATACTTAACTTAAATAGTTAAATATGTTATCAATAAGGAGAGGGAATTAAATAAAAAGTGTAATATGGATTATGATCAGATTGGAAAGTAGTCATATAAACTGAGATGTGCATGACCTAGAGGCTAGAGATTGGAGGGGTCTCTATACCTGTTAAAAGTATGAATGATTAATGTTAAAGATAAAAAAACATATATGTCTATTAATAAACTGAAAGCCATTAATGCTGCTTCTTTTAGGAACCATAAATAACATTAAAAGGAAAAATAAGAATAAATTGTACAAATTTCTTTGAATTTTTATTCATATGTAAACATACATGTTCTTTAATACGTAACTTTAAAATTTATATAATTAATAAAGATAGTTTAAAAAAAATATAAATTTAGGAGTAAATTAGAATTTTATCTTTAAAACTAAAATAAATCTTTTAATTAATTTCTATATTTAGGACTAAAATTTAAAAGAATTGATTGATGATTCTCTTCAATTTAACTTTGGGGGAGAAAATATACGTGAAGTCATCCAATCTTCCAAGAATCAAAATAGGCTTTTTAAAAAAGAAAAATACTAATTAATAGCTCCATACATTATGAGATTCATGTACTTTTGAATAAAAAATGATAGATACACACATACATTTAATTTGCATATTTTTTTTTTTTGAAGGAATGCAAAGTGAATGTTGTGCTTTGGCCCTTCTTCATATATGTTGCTTTTGCTTTAGTCAAGTCCCAGCCCCCATTAGTATTTCAGTGTCTTCAATAATTGGCCCTACTCGTTATCATTCACTAGATGCTTCCCCTATGCTAATTCATTTCATTTAATTAAATTACTCTTAATTAACATTCTTAAATTTTGAGTCATGTATGTATAGATACTTTCACTTTTTTCTTAGTTTGTCTGTCATTAACATATCAAAGCATTTATTTATACATAACTAAAAAGTTTAGAGAAATTATCTGCACATAAACGAACTTTTTAAACAGAAATTATTTGTACAAAAAATGTAATACGATGGATATTGATTACCAATTATCAATATGAATATTATTTACATAAATTTAAGAGTTTATTGCCAAATTTTGAATGTCAAATCAATTATTCTCAGAAGATTCGAAATTCAAAAAATGTTGTATAATTTAACGTTAATTCAATCAATTAACTTAATTAAACTGCCATTATCAAATTCGTGGATCGAGTACAAACATGTCCCCTCAATGGGGAGAACAAAATCAAAAGGCAGCTAGATCAAACTTTTGTACCTCTTGATCGATGAACCAATTAATTTGAACCTATAGAACAAAAAATTTGAACATTGAATATGGCACAAATTTTATCCCCAGTCAAATTTTAAGCATGTATTGATAATTATCCTCCCGCTTAAGAATCTGAAATATGCAAAGAATCTATATTTATTTGTTTGGTAAGCTATTTATTTTTATGTTTCATACAAAGTTTCAAACATAATTGAAAGCAACACCTTTCAAACCTGAAAATCATGTGGATTGTTAGTTTGATCAAATGACTTATATCTCACAAGGTATATGAGTTTGAATCACAAGGAGGATTTGATTAATGTTGATAATTTGTGAGACCTATGTTAATTCTTGTGAGTCTTTAAGACCAATATATTCATATAAATTTCTTTTCTTTTTTCTTTTAGAAGAAATGCTCTCATTGGATCAAGCCTCTTTAGCAATTGTAGATTCAAACTAACCATAAATTTAAAAAAAAAATTAACATTTTATAAGGCCCCTTAGAAATATATATATTTAAAAAATTAAAGTGATTTTTTATTATCAACAAACTCAATTAAACATATCAATTTTATTTTGTTAAGAAAAATGCAAGTGGACAACAAATATAAATATATTAAAAGGTTGCTTTAAAAATTATTTAAAATATATTAAAGGTACAGTTTCTTTCTTGGAAGGAACATCGATCAAAGCTAAAGTTAATTGACTGGTGGGAGCCCTCCATTTCTCTTTAATCACAAATTTCCTTGCTCTGATCCAAAGTTCTTCAATTTTAAAAGGGATCGACCCATCATCTTCAAATTATAAAATATACTCAAATTGAAGAGAATTATTGAAATAATTTTTTATTTAAATTTAAATGGTGACTTTTTCTTCTTCCCTCTTTACGAATTCTTCTATACTAGTAGAAAATCACTTTAAATCAATCATCAATACATTCATTTCAAGTTTCATCATGAGCCCACTATGATTTAAATCTAAATAGAAAATTCTGTTTTTTCTCCATCGCCCTTGATCTATCGAAAAACAAGTCATATTGGGGTTATTTTCCATAATACGTAACATTTAAACCATATACATTTAAGTGTTTTTTTGTTATTTTGACATTTATTTGAAATTAAACAGAGTACAGAATTAAAAAAAAATCTCTTAATCATAAACTTTCAAAACAAATAATCAGAAATGAAAAATAGTTATATATATATATATATATATATATATATATATGAATCATTATAGTTAGCACGCTTCAAACCGACCATTCATACCTTACGCTCCATTTCAAAGCCTTAACCTTTTTCTTAGTCTTCTTTCTTAGGCTATGAACATAATATGTGACCAATAGAAAATTAATTGTGAAGCATATATAACTCGTCAACTTCAACTCTTCAATTCTAATTAACTTCAGACTTCAACTCTTCAATTCTAATTAACGTTCAGATCACTGAATTTGAGATTAAAAAGCTTAGGTTATTCAAAAGATTAGCTAGGTTAATTACTTGGGTCCACAAATAATACAACTATAGTATAGTATTCTGAAATCTTGATAATCACGGATCAGTAGTGCTTTATTGAAAAGTTCAGATTAATTTGAGGACTTACGAACTCAAATGGATTACCCAACAAAACAAACGATATCAAATATGAAACTAATAGAAGAATCTTAAGTTTTTGAGTCGTTTTATTTTATCTATTTTGCTTAATTAATCTTGTATGCCAATTAATCATTCATATGGATCCTATTTTCCAATTCAAATGATAAATAATAAAGCCTAGTTCAAGCACATCAAAACTTTTAAGATCTCATAGGTGGCTGAGGCTCATATTGGGCATATATATTATCATGGAAAAATGTCTTTTTTTTTTTTTTGGTTAATTTACGTTTTGTATAATCGTATAGCTATATTATGTGCTTTGTAACTTCGATTTAGAGACGTTAGATGTACTCCTGTCCTTTATAAAATCTTCACGCTTAACATTTTTATCAAATATTTGTTTAAAAGATTTTTAGACTAAATTATGGTTTAAAATGATAGTTTTAGATAAGCTATTGGGAATAGTTTCTAGAATAACAAAAGAACTTATGTACTATTCAATTATCATTTTATCCTTATTTTTTTCCACATACACTCTCCCCTCTCTTCCCTCTCTTCCGTTTTCCGTTGCCATTAATGTTGAAGCTCCAGTCCGTCTTCGTCATCTAAAAGCTCTCTCCTATGCTAAAAGTCTGTAGTCGTCGTTGTCAGCCCTTCTGTCATTTTTATCTCCTCCGTCATCGTCCAGATCTAGACCAAGGAGAAGTAGACTATGGAGGAAGAGGAAAAAGGAGAAAAGGAAGATGACGGACATGCATCGTCTTTAACATCTGTGGGCTGTGTCTCTATGCATCGTGTCATTGTGCATAACAGGACAATAAACAGTAAATGAATGGGGAAAATAATTAATAACAAATAAATAAATATTTATTTATCTCATAATAATTCTTTTATCTCATACCTTTTGTAATAATTTATCAATTACAAAAATCCTTTTAATAATAACCATCCAAATGCTATTTATTTATAACTATTTTGTTTTATAAACTCTTTTCCAGAAACTCTTTTCAAAAGTCTATCTAAATAAACCTATAACTTCTATAGGATAATCTTCAATGGACTAATATGTCAGGAGATTAAAATAAATGATATATTAGCATCTCATCTATAAAATTTTCCTTAGAATAAATATGATAGATTTATGCTTTAATTTTTTTTTGAAAACTTATTTATTTCCCCATATCATTATACATAATTAATATTATTATAAAATGCAGATTATTATATTTTGCACAAAAATACTACAAATAAAACATTAAATATATATAACTAAAATAATATACGAAAATAGTTTTATCGTAAAGAATTCAAGAATCCGTTAGGTTTTCAAACATAGTCAATTAGGTTTTTGTAATGTTGGATAGATGAATTCTTTCAATGGATTATAATATTTTGCATTCTTTTCACTAAAATAATAAGTTTTTTAAAATCATCCGAGTCAATATCTAATTTTATTCAAAATAATTATTATTGTCAATCTAATATAATATTCAAGCAAATATTTTTTCCAACACACAAAAATAAAATAAATATTTTATTAATTATTGATTGCATTCCATTCATAGTTATATATGTTTAATTTCTCTTTTTATTTATTTATATATTATTTATTAGCATTCATATACGTCTTTAAATTTTTAATTTCTTATTTCTTTTTTATTACTCCTTCCATCCTTAATATATGAGTTAGTTGAAAGATTATATTTGATCATAAATATAAAATCTTAATCAATTTTATATTTACCATTTATTAATTTTTTTAAAACTAATTTACCTAACTTAATTAGCTAACTTGATATCTTAAATTACACTACAAACTATACTTTATATTTAGGACTAAAGGAGTAATATATAATCTAATGTTATATATGATAATATGAATACTTTGGGTGATCATGTGACTTTTTTATAATACACTAATTTATTTGATTTCTATAATTTATCCAAATTAATCAATTAGTTCTTAAACTAAGGATAAGAGAGAATATCTTAATTGCCTATTTTTTAAGAACGGATGTTTTTATTTAAAAGTTATCAATTAAAAAAATTATATTTGGAGTGTTGAAATTATATTTGGACAGATGATGAGCACCATGATCCTCATCACTGTCTCAAGTTGGAAGGCAAACACTAATCACATCTACAATAATTAATTACGTAATTAAGAGATTACACATCACATACATCCAATACTTTATTTGTCTAACTAAACTCAAACAAATGTTCATATTTATATCATTTTGAGTGTTACATCTACAAATAAATGAAATATTCTAATCTCAACAATGAGCTCACGTACAAAGTGTAAGAATAAATATGAATGCTCCTGGGGTAGCTACATCTGAGATATGCATGGATACATTATTAGAACAAGCCCGTGCTTCCAAATGAATTGTTATTTTGTGGGTGTGAAACAGGATTGTTCTTAGTAAACTCTCTATAAGGGATTGGCTGGGTTCATCATATGTTGCTGTTGAGGCTGAGAAGCTGTGTAAGCACCAAATGGATTCGCTTGAGGTTGAGCCATGGCTGCCATTTGATGGATATTGCTTGATGGAGTAGATGGATTGTCACGTGGTTGAGACATGGAGGCCATTTGGACAGCAGCCTGTGGAGGACCGTTGCTGATTGACGGAGCAAATGGATTCGCTTGCAGTTGAGGCATGGCGGCCCCTTGGACGGCTGACTGTGAAGGGATGATGTTGCTTGCTGGAGAAAATGGATTCGCTTGAGGTTGAGCCATGGCTGCCATTTGATGGATATTGCTTGACGGAGTATGTGGATTGTCACGTGGTTGAGCCATGGCGGCCCTTTGGACTGCCGACATTGGATAGTTGTAGTATCTTGTTGGAGCTAATGGATTAGCTCGCGGTTGAGGCATGCCGGCCATTCGGACAGCAAGCTGTGAAGGGCCATCGCTTGGTGGAGCAAATGGATTCGTTTGCGATAGATTGTCACGTGGTTGAGCTATGGCGGCCCTTTGGACGACCGACAGTGGATGGATGTTATTTCTTGTTGGAGCTAATGGATTAGCTCGCAGTTGAGGCATAGCTGCCATTTGGACAGCAGGCTGTGGATGGCTGTTGCTTGATGGAATAAATAGATTCTCTTACAGTTGAGGCATGGCAGCCCTTTGGACGATTGACGATGGAGAGATGATGTTGCTTGCTGGAGCAAATGGATTCGCTTGAGGTTGAGCCATGGCTGCCATTTGATGGATATTGCTTGATGGAGTATATGGATTTTCACGTGGTTAAGCCATGGCGGCCCTTTGGACTGCTGACAATGGATAGTTGTTATTTCTTGTTGGAGCTAATGTATTAGCTCGTGGTTGAGGCATGGCAGTCATTTGGACAACAGGCTGTAGAGGGCCTATGCTTGATGGAGCAAATAGATTCGCTTGCAATTGAGGAATGGCGGCCATTTGGACCGCTGACAGTGGAGGGATGATGTTGCTTGCTGGAGCAAATGGATTCGCTTGAGGTTGAGCCATGGCTGCGATTTGATGGATATTGCTTGATGGAGTAGATGGATTATCACGTGGTTTTGCCTTGGCGGTCCTTTGGACGGCTGACAGTGGGTGGATGTTGTTTCTTGTTGGAGCAAATGGATTAGTGTTAGGAATTGGTATTGGGCCTTCGGTCCAAGGCCCATTTGTTATATTATAGGTTTCGTATGATAGTATGTTTTGTTTATATATAGGGTTCGTATATGGATCAATGTATGTATTCAAAAACATATTCATGTTTTAGATAAAAATATAGATGGATATTTTTTGTTGAGCTCTGTATTCACAACATGGTATCAGAGCACCCCGATACCGGGAATAGGGCCCAAAATCAAGAAAACCTAAGAAGACACCATAATTCTTCTGAACGTACAAGAATACTGGACTAGTTATGCTTTGAAAACGTGACGGAGAAAAGAATCCCAGAAAAGAAGTCTTTTAGTCGTAGAATGAACAATGATGTTCAAGAGCATTCCTGCCAGCAAAAGTAAAGGATTCCGATGGAGGATCCTGTTGATCAGAAATTCTGAACCACACACCATTCTCAGAACCATCCACGACAAGAAAAGCAATATGATCTCCCGCAGCATTACTTCGACAGATTCGTCACACTAATAGACACCAAGAGAGAATTGAGTAATCTTTCAGCCGATAAACTCACTTTCACCCATCCTTTATTTCTTCATCCGTCAGAAACATAGACCACCATGATTGCCTAACATGTACTGACTGGAAGCACAAATTATACGGTATGGTCTCGTGCGATGCGGATCGCCTTAAGAGGAAAAAGAAAATTAGGATTCATCGACGGCTCTCTGACCAAGGATTCTCAAGAAGAATCCCTCCATGAACAGTGGGAGCAGTGTAATGCGGTCATTCTTTCTTGGCTACTCAACTCGATTTCAAAGGAAATCACGAGCAGTGTAATCTTCTACCAAGATTCATACCTCGCATGGAAGGACCTCAAAGAAAGGTTTGATAAGGTTACTGGTTCTAGGATTTTTTGTCTGCATCGAGAGATAAGGAACCTCCATCAAGAATCACTCAGCGTCTCAGCATACTATTCTAGGCTAAAGGAATTGTGGGAAGAACAATCAATGTTGTTCCCCATCCCTTCCTGTAGATGTGAAACGTCCAAAATCTACTTTGACATGATACAACAATAAAAACTATTGCAATTTTTGCTTAGACTAAATGATTGCTTTGGGATAGCTAGGAGCCAGATTTTGATGATGAGTCCCCTACCCTCCGTGAACCAAGCATTCGCCGTGGTGGTCGAAGATGAGGCACAAAGACTTATTACCAGTTCATCGAGAGACATTCTTGTTGAAGGGGTAGCGATGAGTACCAGAGGAAGGGGACAAGGACGCAGAGGTCGAGGAAATAGAGGCCCACTTCCAGAATGTACCCACTGCCGAAAGAAGGGGCACACCAAAGATGTGTGTTGGGAAATCGTGGGATATCCTGTAGATTTCAAGGGAAACAAAAACAAACGCAGGCAAGAGGACATAGCTAATCAGGTTGGAATCTATAGTAATAATGAGGAAGAAGCCTTGACTGACACTGCAGTGCCTACCTTTACCAAGGATCAATACAATAGGCTCCTGGACATGCTGAAACGCGATTATGAGGCAACTGTACATGCTTTGACTGGTACTAAAATAGGTTTGCTTAATCCACTCAAAACACTCACACACATAATATATGGGTAATAGACTCAGGAGCCACAACTCATATGATAGGAGATTTGTCACTCTTTCTTAATTATAAGAAAAATGATGGTTTTATAAAAATAATTCAAATACCAAATGGTAAAAGATTAGTTGTCACTCATATAGGAATTGTTAGGCTCACTAATGAAATCGTGCTAACAAACGTCTTGTATGCCTCACAGTTAAAATTTAATCTAATCTCAATCCCTAGGTTAACTAGAGAACAAAATTGCATTGTAGTATTTTTTCCTGACCACTGCAGCATACAGGACCTTCAGGATGGGAAAGTGAAGGCGACTAGTAGACTTCTGCATGATCTTTACATATAAAGTTGAGACTAGCATCAGATTTTCTGAACTCCACTACACATAACCCAACTGATATATGGCTACTGCACAATAGACTAGGACATGTACCCATGCCTATATTGAGACATTTACATATTGTACATGACAAAGAAGTGTTGACAAATAGAGTCTGTGATGTTTGTGTTCAATCAAAGCAAACTAAGCTGCCTTTCAAGTCTAGTTCCATTAAATCTGATTCTTGTTTTGAGTTAATTCATATGGATGTGTGGGGGCCATATAAAACACCCACACATCAAGGTCAACAATATTTTCTTACAATGGTAGATGATCATTCAAACTCCGCCTACGCATGTAGCCGGTCCCAAGCCCGGGTGAAGGAGGAGGGTTGTGTTAGGCCCCGACAGCCAACGTAAAACCTGTCGAATCTTATGAACATGGACATACGAAGAAATTGCGCTATTACTAGGTCGTTGCCCGTAAGTAACGCGCTGTATGGCTCGAGTACAGTGAGAAGTGAGCAAGGGCCGCTGCATCGTCGCCCGGATGTAGTGTTAAATGAGCAAGGGCTACCGCTCTCTTACGGACGGAGGCGGCTAAAGAAGCTAGTTCAGGAGAGAAAGATCAGATTTGGCACTTGGAATATTGGAACTATGAACGGAAAAGCATGGGAGGTGGTGGGCGTAATGGTAAAGCGAAAGATTAACATCTTGTGCCTTCAGGAAACTAAATGGGTAGGAGAAAAATCTCGGGAAATCAATGAGTTCAAATTTTGGTACACAGGTAAAACAGGTACGAGGAATGGGGTTGGTATCATTGTGGATAAAGAGTGGAAGAAGAATGTGGTGGATGTTAGAAGGATTGAGGACAGAATTATATCTTTAAGAATACTTGTTGGAAGGGATACAATCAACGTTATTAGTGCCTATGCACCTCAAGTGGGAACAGAAGCACATCTTAAGGAAAAGTTTTGGGAAGATTTGGAGGGGTTGATTCAAAGCATACCACATACTGAGAAGATTTTTATTGGTGGGGACCTTAATGGTCATGTTGGTAAGGAGACGGGGGAATATGCGGGGCCTCATGGTGGTTTTGGTTTTGGAGAGATTAATAATGAAGGACGATCTATTCTAGAGTTTTCCTTAGCTTACAATCTTAAGATTGTCAACACGTGTTTTAAAAAGCGGGAGGAACACTTGATCACTTACAAGAGTGGGGTCCACAGGTCACAGATTGATTTCTTTTTGGTAAGGAGTCATGACATAGGACTTTGTACAAATTGTAAAGTGATTCCAGGGGACGGAGTGACAACCCAGCACAGGTTAATGGCTCTTGACGTGCGTATTAAGTGCAGTAAGGAAAAGAGCCAACGTGTTTTAAATACAAGAGTCAAGTGGTGGCAGTTAAAGGGGGAGAAGAGGGAAACTTTTAAAAGAACTATGTTAAATGAAGGGGTTTGGGAGGCGCAGGAAAATGCTAATATCATGTGGAAGGAAATGGCTGACAAGGTACAAACGGTTGCTAAAGTAATTTTGGGAGAAGCTAAAGGTTTTGGTCGACGAGATAAGGAGACTTGGTGGTGGAACGAAGACGTACAAGAGAAAGTTAAGAACAAGAGAGACTGTTTCAAGGCTATACACTTATGTGATAATACTGAAAATTGGGAAAAATATCGTTTAGCGAAGAAGGAAATGAAGAAGGCGGTGATTGTAGCTCGTTCTAAAGCTTTTGAGGAATTTTATAAGGAGTTAGGGACAAAGTCGGGAGAACGAAAGATTTATAAGATTGCAAGAGACAGGGAAAGGAAATCGAGGGATTTGGATCAAGTACGATGTATTAAAGATGAAGAAGGCAAGGTTTTGGTTGCAGATGGTGATATTAAAGAACGGTGGGAGACTTATTTTTACAAATTGTTTAATGACGAGGGAGGAGGGTCGAGTTATGAGTTAGGAGATTTAACACGAGAAGTTGAACCAAATTTGGCATTTTACCGTAGGATCCGTGTTGGCGAGGTTAAAGAGGCGCTTAAGAAAATGGAAAATAATAAAGCGGTTGGACCTGACGGGATTCCTATTGAAGTTTGGAAGTATTTAGGCGAAACGGGGGTGATGTGGCTTGCTAAACTTTTTAATGTGATTTTAAGTTTTAAGAAAATGCCTGATGATTGGAGGAAAAATACTTTAGTTCCTATCTATAAAAATAAAGGGGATATTCAAAATTGTGCAAATTATAGAGGGATAAAGCTTATGAGTCACACTATGAAGTTATGGGAAAAGGTAATTGAACACAGGTTGAGATTAGAGACTGATATTACGGAGAATCAGTGTGGTTTCATGCCAGGTAGGTCTACAATGGAGGAGATTTATTTATTAAGGGGGTTAATGGAAAAGTATCGGACCAAAAAAAGAGACTTGCATTTGGTCTTCATTGATTTAGAAAAAGCGTATGATCGAGTGCCAAGGGAGGTGCTTTGGAAAGCTTTGGAAAAGAAAGGTGTACGGATAGCATATATCAAAGCAATAAAAGATATGTATGAAGGGGTAACTACTACTGTAAGAACGTCTGGGGGAGAAACAAAGGATTTTCCCATAAAGATTGGTCTACATCAGGGATCATCTTTGAGTCCTTATTTATTTAATCTGGTAGTGGATGTTCTAACTAAGCCTATTCAAGACGAAATCCCTAAGTGCATGCTTTTTGCGGACGATATAGTTCTTATGGCGGAGTCAAGAGAAGAGATCAATTTTAAACTTGAGTTATGGAGAAGTACTTTAGAGTCGAAGGGTTTTCGTCTGAGTAGAAGTAAGACTGAATACATGCATTGTAATTTTTCTAAGAGGCAAGTTAGAAGTAATTTGGAGGTCAGATTAGGAGATCAAGTTATTCCACAAATAGATAAGTTCAAATATTTGGGATCAATTATACAGAAAGATGGTGAAATTTTGGAGGATGTTAATCATAGAATCCAGGCTGGGTGGTTTAAATGGAGAAAGGCTACTGGGGTTATATGTGATCGGAAAGTACCAGATAAATTAAAAGGAAAGTTTTATCGTACTGCTATAAGACCAGCAATGCTTTATGGAAGTGAATGTTGGGCTTTAAAAGGACAACAAGAGCATAAAGTTGGGGTAGCCGAAATGAGGATGTTGAGATGGATGTGTGGGCATACAAGAAAAGATAAGATTCGTAATGAACAAATACGGGGAAGCGTTGGAGTGGCACCTATTGCGGAGAAAATAGTGGAGAACCGTCTTAGGTGGTTTGGACACGTACAAAGAAGGCCAAGGGATGCACCGGTGAGGAGGGTGGATCAAATAGTATGGAGTCCGGTTAAAAGGAGTAGAGGAAGGCCAAAGAGAACGCTCAACGAGATCATTGAGCGGGATCTCCTGGTCAATAACCTATCCAAGGATTTAGTTTTTGACAGAGCACAATGGCGTCGTATGATCCATGTAGCCGACCCCATTTAATGGGAAAAGGCTTTGTTGTTGTTGTTGTTGTTGTTGGTAGATGATCATTCAAGAGCTGTATGGATTTTTCTCATGTCAGCTAAAACAGAAACTAGTGTTTATATTAAGAAATTTATTGCATATGTTTCAAATCAATTTTCAACTAGAGTCAAGAAAGTCAGAACTGATAATAGAACAGAGTTTGTTAATATACAGCTTACACAATACTTTAGAGAGGAAGAAATCCTGCATGAGACTGCATGTCCATACACCCCCCAACAAAATGGGGTTGTAGAGCGAAAGCATAGGGTCTTAATTCAAGTTGCTAGAAGCCTAATGTTACAATAAGGAATTCCAATTGAGTATTGGGGAGAATGTGTAAAGATGGCAGCCCACATAGTTAATAGAGTGCCTTCCAAGATTCTTGGATACATGACACCTTATGAGAAGATTTATAGAAAGAAACCCGAATATGACAACTTGAGGGTCTTTTGTTGTTTAGCTTATGCCACAAACTTAAGAGTCACTGACAAGTTTCTCCCTAGAGCTATACCTTGTGTTTTCTTAAGATACCTAACCAACCAGAAAGGTTTCATGCTACTTAACCTTAAGATAAGAGAGATCTTAGTCAATAGGCACATTATATTTTGTGAAGATAAATTTCCTTTTAAAGAATTAGAACCAACCGAGCAAGGGGGAGTAAATCACCAAATAATTAAAGATCATTTTATAGATCACTTCAATCACGATCCCATAGAGATTTCCTTAGGAAAGCCACATAACCTGATAGAGGACAATAATATGAATAGGGATGATGAATTAGTCTATGCTGACCAGCATTATATAGATAGACCACATAAAAAGAGAAGGCCGCCCATATGGTCAAAAGATTATATATGTAATCTAATCACTTCTGCAAATTCCGTTGCTTACAAGAATAAAAATAAATGCCCATATCCTATTGAAAATTATATTTCCTATTCTAATATTTCTGCTTCATATATGTGCTGTCTGTGTTATATTGACTCGGTTACAGAACCTTCAACTTATGAGGATGCTGTAAAAGATGCTAAATGGGTTGAAGCAATGAAATCAGAGATTAATGCATTAGAAAACAATGGAACTTGGGAAATTATCTCATTGCCAAAGGGCAGAAGGGCCATAGGATGTAAATGGGTGTTTAAAATCAAATATGATTCAGAAGGTAAAATAGATAAATATAAAGCAAGATTGGTAGCTAAAGGTTATAGCCAAAAGGAAGGAATTGATTATCATGAAACATTCTCTCCTGTAATAAAAATGACAACCATTAGGACAATAATTAAGCTGGCTGCTTTGCATAACTGGAATTTATACCATATGGATGTCTATAATGCCTTCTTGCAAGGGGATCTCGATGAAGAGATATACATGACTATACCCCAAGGTTTCAATGACAAAGGGGAGAACTTGGTGTGCAAACTCAAGAAATCATTGTATGGCTTGAAACAAGATTCTAGACAATAGAATACTAAATTGTCCATGGCTTTGATTCAAGGAGGATTCATTCAAGGTAAACATGATTATTCTTTATTTTACAAGTAATCTGGGAAAGAAGTAGTGTTTATATTAGTCTATGTTGATGATTTATTGATCACAGAAAGCTCAGAAGTAAAGATAAAGGAAGTAAAGAAATATTTACGAGATAAATTTAAAATCAAAGATTTGGGAAAAATGAGATATTTTCTGGGTTTTGAAATAGCTAAATCTGAAAAAGGTGTAGTGTTATCACAGAGAAAATATATATTAGATCTGTTGGCAAAAACAGGTATGAGTGGATGCAAACCACTGGCAATCCCAATGGCTCAGAATTTGAGGTTGATGGCTTATGAAGAAGGCAAAAATAAACAATCTGATTTGCTGCAAGATCCCGAGAAGTATAGGTGATTGGTAGGTTGATTAATATATTTGACTGCCACCCGTCCTGACATTTCTTTTTTTGTGTAGGTTCTCAGTCAGCATATGGCAAATCCCATGAAAGAACACACGGCTGCAGCAAAGAATGTAGTCAGATACTTAAAGGGGACTCCAGGTCTGGGGGTATTAATCAGCTCTTCTGGTGACTTGGAGCTTGATTGCTTCTGTGATGCTGATTGGGGAGCTTGCGGGATAACTAGGAGATCGGTAACAGGGTATTTATTAAAGTTAGGAGGATCACTTGTCAAATGGAAAACCAAGAAGCAAAATGTATTGTCCTGATCTTCTGCAGAGGCTGAGTACAGGGCGTTGGCAGCAGCTGTTACAGAAGTTGTCTGGTTTGTTGGATTGCTCAAAGAAATTGGTATTGAACATCCTGGACCAGTAAGAGTGTACTGTGACAGCAAGCCAGCAATTCATATTACAACAAGCCCTGTATTTCATGAGAGGACAAAGCATATAGAGATTGATCTTCATTTTGTTCGAGAAAAACTTCAAGATAAATTGATCAAGTTAGTATATACGAAGTCAGAAGATCAAGAAGTTGATATCTTGACTAAGTCAGTAGGAAGAACTGTACAGTTAAAACTACTTCAAAAGTTGGGAACAATAAATATATTTAGCCCCCAACTTAAGAGGAGTGTTAGGAATTGGTATTGGGCCTTTGGTGTAAGGCTCATCTGTTATGTTATAGGTTTCATATGACAGTATGTTTTGTTTATATATAGGGTTCGCATATGGATCAATGTATGTATCCAAAAACATATTCATGTTTCAAATAAAAATATAGATGAATATTTTTTGTGAGCTCTGTATTAAAAAAAATTAGCTCGCGGTTCAGGCTTGGCGGCCATTTGGACAGCAGGCTGTGGAGGGCCGTCGCTTGATGGAGCAAATGGATTCACTTACGATTGAGGCATGGTGGCCCTTTGGATGGCTGACGGTGGAGGGATGATGTTGCTTGCTAGAACAATAGGATTCGCTTGAGGTTGAGCCATGTCTGCCATTTGATGGATGTTGCTTGATTTAGTAAATGGATTGTCACATGGTTGAGCCATGACGCCCCTTTAGACGGCCGCCAGTGGATAGTTGTTATTTCTTATTTAAGCTAATGGATTAGCTCACGGTTGAGGCATAGCGGCCATTTGGACAGCAGGCTGTGGAAGGCCGTCGCTTGATGGAGCAAAGGGATTCACTTGCGGTTGAGGCATGGCGTCCCTTTGGACGGTTGACGGTGGAGGGATGATTTTGCTTGCTGGAGCAAATGGATTCGCTCCTAGTTGAGCTATGGCGAACATTTGGACAGTCAACGGTGGGGGGATGTTGTTGCTTGTTTGAGTAAATGGATTTGCTTGCATTTGAGCCATTGCAACCATTTGAGGTGTTGTTTGATGTAGCAAATGGATTCACTCGCGGTTGAGCCGTGGAGGCCATTTGGAGGGCCGGCGGCAGAGGGATGTTACCTGATGCAGCAAATGGATTCACTCTTGGTTGAGCCATGGCAACCATTTGGACGGCCGACAATTGAGCCACCGGGGCAGCTGCTCCATCCATTGCCTTCTGATTTGCAGATCCATATAAGCTTTTATGAGTGAGCGTGTGGAATCCACCAGCCTAACATTCATGAACACCAAAAATTAGTAAAACTTCTGAACCAAGAGAATATATTATGATTGCTCAAAATCCAACAAATTCTCTTTATGATAGCAGAATCTGAATTATTTGAGCTTCTATATATGTTGGTATAATAGTGCCCTACAAAGGACACTTGAACTCAAGACTTACCAATGGCCTCTGATTGACTGAATAAATATTGTTATTTGGAGTAGTTGGATCAAAATCTGTTGTTTGAGTAACACTTGAGTCAAAAGATGAAGCTGCTGTTCCTATAGACATCCATTATTAGCTACTGAACAAGCAATAAACTAGGACCATGAAGTAGAAATTTTAAGGAGAAACTAAATGGCCATTCTCTATCCGATCCTATTTTCAACAAAGATACCATGAGTTAATGAAAGCCTTCCACATATATTCTTCATATCAACGTCATATTATATGATAGGGTTAAACTTACTCCAAATCCTTACTTATTTAACTAGTTGTAGTTTTAGTCTCTCTATACAAACTATATCAATTCTAACCATCATTTGATGTCAATCTACTTAATCATATGAACACCACATTAATGAAGTTAACACGATTAATCTTATATATAAATCCTTATAAAACTATAGTGACTAATGTTCATAACTAAAATAAAATATAAAAAACATAATCAAATCTCATTAAAAGTATAAGATCTTAGAATGAGTTAAACTCTATATTTTAGTTGGAATGACTGTCTAGGTAATGAGATTTTATATTATATCCAACACAAATTAATAGCTAGGCTCTGGATTTAATTCCTAATGGACCTATGCAAAAGAAAACAAGGTGTGGTGATCTTGAAACATGCACCTTTGTCAATTTCCTAACCCTTCTCATATAAGATATTTCTATTTACCAAAGCAAGAAACAAAAATTTCTAAGAATTCAAGACATATGCAATTTTGCGCAGAAGATTCTTACCCCCGTTTTTGCTGCCAAAACTATTCTTGCAGCCTTTGCATCCGCACATATCAGAACATCCACCTTTAGCCTTTCATTAAAAAAGAAAAAATATTAATAAAACTTAATTCTGAATTTGTTACTATTGTTTTAAAAAAATAAAAGATTCAATCATGCCATTGGATAGTTAAATTTGATAACAAAAGTTCAATAGAAAGCTCATTACCTTATAGCATGGGCAGTATCCATTTGAACATACAGTTTTTATGCAGTTGCAACATGCTTTTGATTTTCCTTGATCGTCAATTTTGTCCTACAGAGATCACATTAATGAAATCATTGACGCAACGAGTCAAGAAATGAACCGGGTAATGTGTAACAATTTGTTATATCTTCACGTTCATCCAATTGAGAATTAAACTTACAAATGCCGATGGATTATGACTTAGGATCTTGTTCCTTTTCTCCCTGATATTTGTGGTTTCATTTTCCAATGTGTT
This sequence comes from Leucaena leucocephala, assembly GCA_037074615.1. Lineage (NCBI taxonomy): Eukaryota > Viridiplantae > Streptophyta > Magnoliopsida > Fabales > Fabaceae > Leucaena > Leucaena leucocephala. Next base: position 20,069,308 of record CM073566.1, read on the forward strand.
GAAGCAACCTTCGCAGCTACAATCTTGGCCACATAGTTTCCCATTGGCAAAACATTCACAATAACTACAACAAGAAGCAAAATAAAAAAAAATGTAAATAGATTAATAAAACAAGGATTGATGATACAATAATTATTAATACATACTTATAAAGTATACTTACCGCTTTAGACATTGGCTTTTCTTACATTTGCATTGCTTGATGCTTGATATCTTCTGCCTATAAAGATATAATTATATATATATATATATATATAATTAGTTTGAAAAACAACTAAACATTTGATCATCCAAGGAAAAGAAATAATAGAAAAACGAGGAAAAAATTAATGATTTAATCAATTCAAGATTATTTCCTTTTTTTTTAATTCTTGAACTCAAAAAATAAAAGTTAACAATTTAGTCTTCAATTTATTTTTTCATTTTAAATAAACCTCAACACTAAAAATAATATTAGAGCAAATCAACAAATTTTCCTTGAGTTTTTTCTCCTTTTGAGAAATATACTGTGTTTAGAAATTAACCATGAAATTGTAGAGAGAGAATGAATAAACAGAATATTTGAAAATTTTTAAACTGGTATTTTTCACCGATTTTAAACAGGTATTTTCGGATGCATAAAAGAAACAAACCTCTTATTTGGGGGAGATGGTGGAACACCTTCATCCATTGGAAACATAACTTCAATGGGATAATCTTCAATTGATGTGTCCTAAAATTGAAATAAATGATAATATATTAGCATATCATCAATATATATTGCTATTATACAACAAGAATAAAAAAATAAATTTAAATATACACACCCACCCACACTCCCGCGTTGATCTATAAAATTTTCCTTAGAATAAATATGACAGATTTATGCTTTAATTTCTTTTGTTTGAAAACTTTTTTATTTCCCAATATCATTAATATTAGTTGACTTTTTTAAAGATATTAAAAAAATAAAATAGATTAGTTATTTATAACTAAATCTAAACCTTCAATATGAATTCATATAATATATTATGTTCATTAATCTATCTAAAGTATTCGACTAATTCTTATATTGATCATAATTAACTGATTTATTGGGTTTCCTTAATATATCTAGAAAAGTCAACTAACTCGTATATTAAAAATCGGAAGAGTACATAATTAATATTACTATAAAATTCAGACTATTATATATATTTTGCACAAACATACTACAAATAAAACATTAAATATATATAACTAAAATAATATACGAAAATAATTTTATATTAAAGAATTCAAGAATCCATTAGGTTTTCAAAGAGAGTCACTTACGTTGACCAGTTGGGCATGGTGATGTTGACTTGAATCTGGTGTATGGATTCTTGCAAACTCATCTTCACCATTAGAGCCACTCAGATAAATTTCCAGAGCTTGATCAAAATCAATGGGGGGCGATGATGGTGGCGGATCATCACCCATTCTAAAGAAATCTTCACCTGGGTCCTAATTAAATTAAACAAATAATTCTCCTATATTAATACCTCATCTATAACATTAATTTGTAACAAAAATATACCCAAAAAATACAAGAAAATATAAATAAAAAGAAGTACGTATACTTACTTCTAAACCACTGATGGCAAGATTCTCAGAATTCATGACCGCTTGTGTATGTAATATTGTTCTTGTTGGGATTGTGAAAAGGATGGTAGGGCAATTGAATATAGAATTAGGGTTCTTGAGTCAAATTTAACGATCGATGGATGAGCATTTTATATTGGTTAACAAGCATGGACCGTTATATCAGATAAGATAATACAAGATATATTTTATCTAGATCGATCTATTAAGTTTCGGTAGAAAAAAAACTAGATTTATTAAGTGGATTACAAATAAAATGAAATATAAATATCAACTTATAAATTTCAATTGTTTAATATATTAGAATATTGTATGTTCTTTTCATTAAAAATAATAATCCATTTTTTAATAAAAAAATTGCATCACTCAAATCAATTGAAATGAATGATAATTTTTTTATATTTTAAATACTCGTTAATTTTTCTCGAATATGGATTTTTTTATAATAGAAAATATATAATCTTATAATAAATCATATTATTCACACTATTAAAAATATATAGTGTATCAACAAACCATGTAAATAGGTGTCTTATCTATCTAATATTATTGACCAAACCACTTACATCTAATAATCTCTTTAATACATATCCCAATTATGGAGGACGCATATCTAGATGTCAAATCATTACTAACTTTAAATAATATTTGATCTATAGGTATTAAGTGGACTATAAATGAAATGAAATAGTATTATCAATTTATAAATTTCAATTGCTCAATATATTAGAATGGTGTAATTATTTTCATGAAAAATAATAATAATCCATTTTTTTAATAAAACAATTGAATCACTCAAACCAATTGACATGAATGATCGAATTTTATTTTAAATACTTGTTATTTTTCTCTCAAATACATAAAATTTAATATAAAATATAAAATATATAATAAATCATATTATTCACGTGATAAAAATAGTGTAATTTATTGTTATAGGATGGTTGTTTTATTTAAGAGGAAAAAGTTATAAATATTCATAAAGATCCGTAACTGATTTTGCTTTATAACACTGTAAATTAAATGAAATACATAATTCCTTCCATAATTTGGAGGCATGAATTCTTTCAATGGATTATAATATTTTGCATTATTTTCACTAATTTTTTTTTAAAAAATAATCCAAGTCAAGATCAATTTTTATTCAAAATAATCATTATTTTCCATCTAATATAATATTCAAGAAAATATTTTTCCAACACACAAAAAATAAAATACAAATTTCATTAATTATTGTTTGCATTCAATACATAGTTATATATGTTTAATTTCTCTTTTTATTTATTAGCATTCCTATAGGTCTTTAAATTTTTAATTTCTTCTTTCTTTTTTATTACTCCTCCCATCCTTAATATATGAGTTAGTTGGATGATTATGTTTGATCCTAAATATACAACCTTAATCAATTTTATATTTACCATTTATTAATTTTTTTAACACTAATTTAACTTAGCTAACTTGATATGTCAAATTGCACTACAAACTAGCATTTATATTTAGCACTAAAGAAGTAATATATAATCTAATGTTACATATAATAATATGAATGCTTTGGGTGTTCATGTGACTTTTTTTTATAACAAACTAATTTATTTAACTTTTATAATCTACACAATTAATCAACTAGTCATTAAACTAAGGATAAAAGGGAATATCTCAATTGTCAGTTTTTTAAAAATTGTTATTTTTATTTAAAAATTATCAATTAAAAAATTTATATTTGGAGTGTTGAAATTGTATTTGGACAGATGATGAGCACCATGATCCTCATCACTGTCTCAAGTTGGAAGGTAAACACTAATCAAGTCTACAATAATTAATTACGTAATTAAGAGATTACATTTCACATAAATCCAATACTTTATTTGTCTAACTAAACTCAAACAAATGTTCATATTTATATCATTTTGAGTGTTACATCTACAAATAAATGAAATATTCTAATCTCAACAATGAGCTCACGTACAAAGTGTAGGAATAAATATGAATGCTCCTAGGGTAGCTACATCTAAGATATGCATGGATACATTATTAGAACAAGCCTGTGCTTCCAAATGGATTGCTATTTTTTGGTGTGAAATAGGATTGTTCTTAGTAAACTGTCTATAAGGGATTGGCTGGGTTCATCCTATGTTGCTGCTGAGGCTGAGAACGTGTGTAAGCACCAAATGGATTCGCTTGAGGTTGAGCCATGCCTGCCATTTGATGGATATTACTTGATGGAGTAGATGGATTGTCACGTGGTTGAGACATGGAGGCCATTTGGACAGCAGCTTGTGAAGGACCGTTGCTGATTGACGGAGCAAATGGATTCGCTTGCAGTTGAGGCATGGCGGCCCCTTGGACGGCTGACTGTGAAGGGATGATGTTGCTTACTGGAGAAAATGGATTCGCTTGAGGTTGAGCCATGGCTGCCATTTGATGGATATTGCTTGACGGAGTATGTGGATTGTCACGTGGTTGAGCCATGGCGGCCCTTTGGACTACCGACATTGGATAGTTGTAGTATCTTGTTGGAGCTAATGGATTAGCTCGCGGTTGAGGCATGCCGGCCATTCGGACAGCAAGCTGTGAAGGGCCATCGCTTGGTGGAGCAAATGGATTCGCTTGCGATAGAGGCATGGCGTCCCTTTGGACGACTGACGGTGGAGGGATGATGTTGCTTGCTGGAGCAAATGGATTTGCTCCCAGTTGAGCTATGGCGAACCTTTGGACAGTCGACGGTGGGATGATGTTGTTGCTTGTTGGAGTAAATGGATTTGCTTGCATTTGTGGCATTGCAGCCATTCGAGGGATGTTGTTTGATGTAGCAAATGGATTCACTCGCGGTTGAGCCATGGAGGCCATTTGGAGGGCCGGTGGCAGAGGGATATTACCTGATGCAGCAAATGGATTCACTCTCGATTGAGCCATGTTAGCCATTTGGATGGCCGACAATTGAGCCATCGGGGCAGTTGCTCCATCCATTGCCTTCTGATTCGCAGATCCGTATAAGCTTTTATGAGTGAGTGGGAGGAATCCACCAGCCTAACATTCATGAACACAAAAAATTAGTAAAACTTCTGAACCTAAGAGAATATATTATGATTGCTCAAAATCCAACAAATTCTCTTTATGATAGCAGAATCTGAATTATTTGAGCTTCTATATATGTTGATATAATAGTGGCCTACAAAGGACACTTGAACTCAAGACTTACCAATGGCCTCTGATTGGCTGAATAAATATTGTTATTTGGAGTAGTTCGATCAAAATCTGTTGTTTGAGTAACACTTGAGTCAAAAGATGAAGCTTCTGTTCCTATAGACATCCATTATTAGCTACTGAACAAGCAATAAACTAAGACCATGAAGAAAACATGGTGTGGTGATCTTGAAACATGCACCTTTGTCAATTTCCTAACCCTTCTCATATAAGATATTTCTATTTACCAAAGCAAGAAACAAAAATTTCTAAGAATTCAAGACATATGCAATTTTGCGCAGAAGATTCTTACCCCCGTTTTTGCTGCCAAAACTATTCTTGCAGCCTTTGCATCCGCACATATCAGAACATCCACCTTTAGCCTTTCATTAAAAAAGAAAAAATATTAATAAAACTTAATTCTGAATTTGTTACTATTGTTTTAAAAAAATAAAAGATTCAATCATGCCATTGGATAGTTAAATTTGATAACAAAAGTTCAATAGAAAGCTCATTACCTTATAGCATGGGCAGTATCCATTTGAACATACAGTTTTTATGCAGTTGCAACATGCTTTTGATTTTCCTTGATCGTCAATTTTGTCCTACAGAGATCACATTAATGAAATCATTGACGCAACGAGTCAAGAAATGAACCGGGTAATGTGTAACAATTTGTTATATCTTCACGTTCATCCAATTGAGAATTAAACTTACAAATGCCGATGGATTATGACTTAGGATCTTGTTCCTTTTCTCCCTGATATTTGTGGTTTCATTTTCCAATGTGTTGAAGCAACCTTCGCAGCTACAATCTTGGCCACATAGTTTCCCATTGGCAAAACATTCACAATAACTACAACAAGAAGCAAAATAAAAAAAAATGTAAATAGATTAATAAAACAAGGATTGATGATACAATAATTATTAATACATACTTATAAAGTATACTTACCGCTTTAGACATTGGCTTTTCTTACATTTGCATTGCTTGATGCTTGATATCTTCTGCCTATAAAGATATAATTATATATATATATATAATTAGTTTGAAAAACAACTAAACATTTGATCATCCAAGGAAAAGAAATAATAGAAAAACGAGGAAAAAATTAATGATTTAATCAATTCAAGATTATTTCCTTTTTTTTTTAATTCTTGAACTCAAAAAATAAAAGTTAACAATTTAGTCTTCAATTTATTTTTTCATTTTAAATAAACCTCAACACTAAAAATAATATTAGAGCAAATCAACAAATTTTCCTTGAGTTTTTTCTCCTTTTGAGAAATATACTGTGTTTAGAAATTAACCATGAAATTGTAGAGAGAGAATGAATAAACAGAATATTTGAAAATTTTTAAACTGGTATTTTTCACCGATTTTAAACAGGTATTTTCGGATGCATAAAAGAAACAAACCTCTTATTTGGGGGAGATGGTGGAACACCTTCATCCATTGGAAACATAACTTCAATGGGATAATCTTCAATTGATGTGTCCTAAAATTGAAATAAATGATAATATATTAGCATATCATCAATATATATTGCTATTATACAACAAGAATAAAAAAATAAATTTAAATATACACACCCACCCACACTCCCGCGTTGATCTATAAAATTTTCCTTAGAATAAATATGACAGATTTATGCTTTAATTTCTTTTGTTTGAAAACTTTTTTATTTCCCAATATCATTAATATTAGTTGACTTTTTTAAAGATATTAAAAAAATAAAATAGATTAGTTATTTATAACTAAATCTAAACCTTCAATATGAATTCATATAATATATTATGTTCATTAATCTATCTAAAGTATTCGACTAATTCTTATATTGATCATAATTAACTGATTTATTGGGTTTCCTTAATATATCTAGAAAAGTCAACTAACTCGTATATTAAAAATCGGAAGAGTACATAATTAATATTACTATAAAATTCAGACTATTATATATATTTTGCACAAACATACTACAAATAAAACATTAAATATATATAACTAAAATAATATACGAAAATAATTTTATATTAAAGAATTCAAGAATCCATTAGGTTTTCAAAGAGAGTCACTTACGTTGACCAGTTGGGCATGGTGATGTTGACTTGAATCTGGTGTATGGATTCTTGCAAACTCATCTTCACCATTAGAGTCACTCAGATAAATTTCCAGAGCTTGATCAAAATCAATGGGGGGCGATGATGGTGGCGGATCATCACCCATTCTAAAGAAATCTTCACCTGGGTCCTAATTAAATTAAACAAATAATTCTCCTATATTAATACCTCATCTATAACATTAATTTGTAACATAAATATACCCAAAAAATAAAAGAAAATATAAATAAAAAGAAGTACGTATACATACTTCTAAACCACTGATGGCAAGATTCTCAGAATTCATGATCGCTTGTGTATGTAATATTGTTCTTGTTGGGATTGTGAAGAGGATGGTAGGGCAATTGAATATAGAATTAGGGTTCTTGAGTCAAATTTAACGATCGATGGATGAGCATTTTATATTGGTCAGCAAGCGTGAACCGTTAGATCGGATAAGATAACACAAGATATATTTCATCTAGATCGATCTATTAAGTTTCGGTAAACAAAAAAACTAGATTTATTAAGTGGATTATAAATAAAATGAAATATAAATATCAACTTATAAATTTCAATTGTTTAATATATTAGAATATTGTATGTTCTTTTCATTAAAAATAATAATCCATTTTTTAATAAAAAAAATTGCATCTCTCAGATCAATTGAAGTGAATGATAATTTTTTTTAATTTTAAATACTCGTTAATTTTTCTCTAATATGGAAATTTTTTTAATATAGAATATATAATAAATCATATTATTCACACGGTTAAAAATATATAGTGTATAAACAAACCATGTAAATAGGTGTCTTATCTATCTAGTATTATTGACCAAACAACTTACATCTAATAATCTCTTTTATACATATCCCAATTATGGAGGACGCATATCTAGATGTCAAATCATTACTAACTTTAAATAATATTTTTATCTATAGGTATTAAGTGGACTATAAATGAAATGAAATAGCATTATCAATTTGTAAATTTCAATTGCTCAATATATTATAATGGTGTAATTATTTTCATTAGAAATAATAATAATCAATTTTTTAATAAAACAATTGAATCACTCAAACTAATTGACATGAATGATCGAATTTTATTTTAATATAATAAATCATATTATTTACATGATAAAAATAGTGTAATTTATTGTTATAGGATGGTTGTTTTATTTAAGAGAAAAAAGTTATAAATATTCATAAAGATCCGTAACTGATTTTGCTTTATAGCACTGAAATTAAATGAAATACATAATTCCTTCCATAATTTGGAGGCACGAATTCTTTCAATGGATTATAATATTTTGCATTATTTTCACTAATTTTTTTTAAAAAATAATCCAAGTCAAGATCAATTTTTATTCAAAATAATCATTATTTTCCATCTAATATAATATTCAAGAAAATATTTTTTCCAACACACAAAAATAAAATACAAATTTCATTAATTATTGTTTGCTTCAATACAAAAATAAAATAAAAATTTCATTAATTATTGTTTGCATTCAATACATAGTTATATATGTTTAATTTCTCTTTTTATTTATTTATATATTAATTATTAGCATTCCTATAGGTCTTTAAATTTTTAATTTCTTCTTTCTTTTTTATTACTCCTCCCATCCTTAATATATGAGTTAGTTGAATGATTATATTTGATCCTAAATATAAAACCTTAATCGATTTTATATTTACCATTTATTAATTTTTTTAAAACAAATTTACCTAACTTAGTTAGTTAACTTGATATCTCAAATTATACTACAAACTAGCCTTTATATTTAGGACTAAAGAAGTAATATATAATCTAATGTTATATATAAAAATATGAATGCTTTGGGTGATCATGTGACTTTTTTATAACAAACTAATTTATTTAACTTCTATAATCTACACAAATTAATTAACTAGTCATTAAACTAAGGATAAAAGGGAATATCTCAATTGTCAGTTTTTTAAAAACTGTTATTTTTATTCAAAAATTATCAATTAAAAAATTTATATTTGGAGTGTTGAAATTGTATTTGGACAGATGATGAGCACCATGATCCTCATCAGTGTCTCAAGTTGGAAGGCAAACACGAATCACGTCTACACTAATTAATTACGTAATTAAGAGATTAAGCTTCACATACATCCAATACTTTATTTGTCTAACTAAACTCAAACAAATGTACATATTTATATCATTTTGAGTGTTGCATCTACAAATAAATGAAATATTCTAATCTCAACAATCAGCTAACATGCAAAGTGTAGGAATAAATATGAATGCTCCTGGGGTAACTACATCTGAGATATGCATGGATACATTATTAGAACAAGCCTGTGCTTCCATATGGATTGTTATTTTGTGGGTGTGAAACATGTTCATAGTAAACTCTCTATAAGGGATTGGCTGGGTTCATCATATGTTTCTGCTGAGGCTGAGAAGCTGTGTAAGCACCAAATGGCTTCGCTTGAGGTTGAGCCATGGCTACCATTTGATGGATATTGCTTGATGGAGTAGATGGATTGTCACATGGTTGAGCCATGGCGGCCCTTTGGACTGCCGATAGTGGATGGATGTTGTTTCTTGTTAGAGCAAATGGATTAGCTCGCGCTTGAGGCATGGCGGCCATTAGGACCGCAGGTTGTGAAGGGCCGTGGCTTGATGGAGCAAATGGATTCGATTGCGGTTGAGGCATGGCGGCCCTTTGGACGGCTGACGGTGGAGGGATGATGTTGCTTGCTGGAGCAAATGGATTCACTTGAGGTTGAGCCATTGCTGCCATTTGATGGATATTGATTGAAGTAGTAGATGGATTGTCACGTGGTTGAGCCACGACACCCCTTTGGATGGCCGACAGAGGATGGATGTTGTTTCTTGTTTGAGCTAATGGATTAACTCGCGGTTGTGGCATGGCGGCCATTTGGACAGCAGGCTGTGGAAGGCCGTCGCTTGATGGAGCAAAGGGAGTCACTTGCGGTTGAGGCATGGCGTCCCTTTGGACGGCTGACAGTGGAGGGTTGATGTTGCTTGCTGGAGCAAATGGATTCGCTCCCAGTTGAGCTACGGCGAACCTTTGGAAAGTCAACGGTGGGGGGATGTTGTTGCTTGTTTGAGTAAATGGATTTGCTTGCATTTGAGCCATTGCATCCATTTGAGGTGTTGTTTGATGTAGCAAATGGATTCACTCGCGGTTGAGCCGTGGTGGCCATTTGGAGGGCCGGCGGCAGAGGGATGTTACCTGATGCAGCAAATGGATTCACTCTCGGTTGAGCCATGGCAACCATTTGGACGGCCGACAATTGAGCCACCGGGGTAGCTGCTCCATCCATTGCCTTCTGATTTGCAGATCCATATAAGCTTTTATGAGTGAGCGTGTGGAATCCACCAGCCTAACATTCATGAACACCAAAAATTAGTAAAACTTCTGAACCAAGAGAATATATTATGATTGCTCAAAATCCAACAAATTCTCTTTATGATAGCAGAATCTGAATTATTTGAGCTTCTATATATGTTGGTATAATAGTGCCCTACAAAGGACACTTGAACTCAAGACTTACCAATGGCCTCTGATTGACTGAATAAATATTGTTATTTGGAGTAGTTGGATCAAAATCTGTTGTTTGAGTAACACTTGAGTCAAAAGATGAAGCTGCTGTTCCTATAGACATCCATTATTAGCTACTGAACAAGCAATAAACTAGGACCATGAAGTAGAAATTTTAAGGAGAAACTAAATGGCCATTCTCTATCCGATCCTATTTTCAACAAAGATACCATGAGTTAATGAAAGCCTTCCACATATATTCTTCATATCAACGTCATATTATATGATAGGGTTAAACTTACTCCAAATCCTTACTTATTTAACTAGTTGTAGTTTTAGTCTCTCTATACAAACTATATCAATTCTAACCATCATTTGATGTCAATCTACTTAATCATATGAACACCACATTAATGAAGTTAACACGATTAATCTTATATATAAATCCTTATAAAACTATAGTGACTAATGTTCATAACTAAAATAAAATATAAAAAACATAATCAAATCTCATTAAAAGTATAAGATCTTAGAATGAGTTAAACTCTATATTTTAGTTGGAATGACTGTCTAGGTAATGAGATTTTATATTATATCCAACACAAATTAATAGCTAGGCTCTGGATTTAATTCCTAATGGACCTATGCAAAAGAAAACAAGGTGTGGTGATCTTGAAACATGCACCTTTGTCAATTTCCTAACCCTTCTCATATAAGATATTTCTATTTACCAAAGCAAGAAACAAAAATTTCTAAGAATTCAAGACATATGCAATTTTGCGCAGAAGATTCTTACCCCCGTTTTTGCTGCCAAAACTATTCTTGCAGCCTTTGCATCCGCACATATCAGAACATCCACCTTTAGCCTTTCATTAAAAAAGAAAAAATATTAATAAAACTTAATTCTGAATTTGTTACTATTTTTTTAAAAAAATAAAAGATTCAATCATGCCATTGGATAGTTAAATTTGATAACAAAAGTTCAATAGAAAGCTCATTACCTTATAGCATGGGCAGTATCCATTTGAACATACAGTTTTTATGCAGTTGCAACATGCTTTTGATTTTCCTTGATCGTCAATTTTGTCCTACAGAGATCGCATCAATGAAATCAGTGAGGCAACGAGTCAAGAAATGAACCGGGTGATGTGTAACAATTTGTTATATCTTCAAGTTCATCAAACTGAGAATTAAACTTACAAATGCCGATGGATTATGACTTAGGATCTTGTTCCTTTTCTCCCTGATATTTGTGGTTTCATGTTCCAATGTGTTGAAGCAACCTTCGCAGCTACAGTCTTGGCCACATAGTTTCCCATTGGCAAAACATTCACAATAACTATAACAAGAAGCAAAAAAAGAGAGAAAGCAAATAGATTAATAAAACAAGGATTGATGATACAATAATTATTAATACATACTTATAAAGTATACTTACCGCTTTAGACATTGGCTTTTCTTACATTTGCATTGCTTGATGCTTGATATCTTCTGCCTATAAAGATATATATATATATATATATATATATATATATATATATATATATATAATTAGTTTGAAAAACAACTAAACGTTTGATCATCCAAGGAAAAGAAATAGTAGAAAAACGAGGAAAATAATATTAGAGCAAATCAACAAATTTTCCTTCAGTTTTTTCCCCTTTTGAGAAATATACTGTTTTTAGAAATTAACCATGAAATTGTAGAGAGAGAATGAATAAACAGAATATTTGAAAATTTTTAAACTGGTATTTTTCACCGATTTTAAACAGGTATTTTCGGATGCATAAAAGAAACAAACCTCTTATTTTGGGGAGATGGTGGAACACCTTCATCCATTGGAAACATAACTTCAATGGGATAATCTTCAATTGATGTGTCCTAAAATTGAAATAAATGATAATATATTAGCATCTCATCTATATATATTGCTATTATACAACAAGAATAAAAAAAATAAATTTAAATATACACACCCACCCGCACTCCTGCGTTCATCTATAAAATTTTCCTTAAAATAAATATGACAGATTTATGCTTTAATTTTTTTTTGTTTGAAAACTTTTTTATTTCCCCATATCATTAATATTAATTGATTTTTTTAAGGAGATTAAGGAAATAAAATAAATTAGTTATTTTTGACTAAATCCAACCCCTTAATATAAATTCAAATAATATGTTCATTAATCTACCTAAATTATTCAATTAATTCTTATATTGATCATAATTAACTGATTTATTTGGCTTCCTTAATCTATATGTAAAAGTCAACTAACTCCTATATTATGGATCGGAGGAGGAGGAGGAGTACATAATTAATATTACTATAAATTCAGATTAGTATATATATTTTGCACAAACATACTACATATAAAAGATTAAACATATATAACTAAAATAATATACAAAAATAATTTTATATTAAAGAATTCAAGAATCCATTAGGTTTTCAAAGAGAGTCACTTACGTTGACCAGTTGGGCATGGTGATGTTGACTTGAATCGGGTGTATGGATTCTTGCAAACTCATCTTCACCATTAGAGCCACTCAGATAAATTTCCAGAGCTTGATCAAAATCAATGGGGGGCGATGATGGTGGCGGATCATCACCCATTCTAAAGAAATCGTCACCTGGGTCCTAATTAAATTAAACAAATAATTCTCCTATATTAATACCTCATCTATAACATTAATTTGTAACAAAAATATACCCAAAAAATACAAGAAAATATAAATAAAAAGAAGTACGTATACTTACTTCTAAACCACTGATGGCAAGATTCTCAGAATTCATGACCGCTTGTGTATGTAATATTGTTCTTGTTGGGATTGTGAAAAGGATGGTAGGGCAATTGAATATAGAATTAGGGTTCTTGAGTCAAATTTAACGATCGATGGATGAGCATTTTATATTGGTCAACAAGCATGGACCGTTATATCAGATAAGATAATACAAGATATATTTTATCTAGATCGATCTATTAAGTTTCGGTAGAAAAAAAACTAGATTTATTAAGTGGATTACAAATAAAATGAAATATAAATATCAACTTATAAATTTCAATTGTTTAATATATTAGAATATTGTATGTTCTTTTCATTAAAAATAATAATCCATTTTTTAATAAAAAAATTGCATCACTCAAATCAATTGAAATGAATGATAATTTTTTTATATTTTAAATACTCGTTAATTTTTCTCGAATATGGATTTTTTTATAATAGAAAATATATAATCTTATAATAAATCATATTATTCACACTATTAAAAATATATAGTGTATCAACAAACCATGTAAATAGGTGTCTTATCTATCTAATATTATTGACCAAACCACTTACATCTAATAATCTCTTTAATACATATCCCAATTATGGAGGACGCATATCTAGATGTCAAATCATTACTAACTTTAAATAATATTTGATCTATAGGTATTAAGTGGACTATAAATGAAATGAAATAGCATTATCAATTTGTACATTTCAATTGCTCAATATATTATAATGGTGTAACTATTTTCATTAGAAATAATAATAATCAATTTTTTTAATAAAACAATTGAATCACTCAAACTAATTGACATGAATGATTGAATTTTATTTTAATATAATAAATCATATTATTCACGCGATAAAATAGTGTAATTTATTGTTATAGGATGGTTGTTTTATTTAAGAGAAAAAGTTATAAATATTCATAAAGATCCGTAACTGATTTTGCTTTATAACACTGTAAATTAAATGAAATACATAATTCCTTCCATAATTTGGATACATGAATTCTTTCAATGGATTATAATATTTTGCATTATTTTCACTAAATTTTTTTAAAAAAAATAATCCAAGTCAAGATCAAATTTTATTCAAAATAATCATTATTTTTCCATCTAATATAATATTCAAGAAAATATTTTTTCCCAACACACAAAAATAAAATACAAATTTCATTAATTATTGTTTGCATTCAGTACATAGTGATTTTGTTTAATTTCTCTTTCTATTTATTATTATTCCTACGCGTCTTTAAGTTTTTAATTTCTTCTTTCTTTTTTATTACTTTCCTTAATATAAAAATTAATTAGAGATTATATTTATTTCTAAATATAAGATTTTAATTCATTTTATATCTAATAATTATAATTTTTTTTAAATTTTTTTAATTTATAAATTAATATATAATCTAATATTATATATGAACACTTTAAAGAGATAATATAATATTAGTTATAACTAATTAATTTATTTAAATATTTTAATCTACCCAAATCTTATCAACAAACAAGCCATATCCAATTCCAAGATGAAGCGACGCTATGTGGGGCTATTTTAGTTTAGACTCCAAAACGTTGTCGTTTTGTCCACAACGTGTATGAATATTAGCGCCACCGCGGTAACTTGAGAACTGAGATATCGATGGATCCAAGCAGAATTCTATATACCATCAAACAATTATTACATTCTCAAATGTTGATCGTAATTTTTACACGGCAAACAGGCACATACCATTACAAAAATCATCAAAATCCAGCAACAAACAAGCAAAACCCCTGCGACATTTTACTCACACTGCTGAATTCACCAAAACCAACTTCATTCATTAAATATTTTACACCTCCAGGGAAAAAAAGGAAAGGAAAGCAGTGTTACGTTATTATAACAAGCCAGTGCTTCCAAATGGATTGTTATTTTGTGGGTGTGAAACAGGATTCATAGGAAACGCCCTATAACCTGCATCACCAAAGGGATTGGCCGGGTTCATCAACATGTGTTGCTGCTCAGGCTGATAAGGTGTGAAAGGACCAAATGGGTTGACTTGCTGTTGAGCCATAGCAGCCATTTGGACGGCCGGCGGTGGAGGGATGTTGCTTGATGGTGCAAATGGATCTTGCACTTCGAATGGATTCGGGGCAGGTGATCCGTACATTGCCTGCTGATTTGCAGATCTATATGCCGCTTCATCGTATAAGCTGTTAAGAATGAGCGTGTCCATTCCCCCTGCCTAACATTCATGGACACCAAAAAAATAGTCAACCTTTTGAACCTAGGGAATGTATCTCTTATATTTGCCAGTAAAATAGTACAATCCTTTGGTCACCAATGGACACATGGAAGTCGAAAGACTTACCAATTGCCTCTCATTGACTGAAGAAATATTGTTGCTTGGAGTGGTGACGAGGGCAAGCTCCCACCCAGTTGGATCATAATCTTTTGTTTGAGCAGCATTTGATGCATTTCCTATAAGCACAAAAGACATCCATTACCTACCCAACGATCGATAAACTAGAAGATGAAGCAGAATTTTGAGGAGAAACAAGAAAGCCAAAATATTACCAGTTTCTGTGGGGACTATAGCTAGGGCCAGCGCATTTCTTTCCTCTATTGATGAAGCATCAGGTGCTGCATCATTCAACCCCTGCAACCAGGACAGGAATAAGGCGAACTATATAAATTTATAACCAGATATAACCAAACTCTGGACAAAAAACTTACCAGCAAATCTCCAGTTTCAAAATTGTTTTGAGGAGGAGGAGGAGGAGGAGCAGGCTCAGAAACCGGGACGACAATATTATCAACTGGCACCGATGGCTCCTGTTCTTCAACAGGTAATTCACTGTCTTCTGCAGCTGGAGCTTCTTCTGGTCTGTATGTCAACTGAAGCTGTTGATAAAGAACAAGATATCAGTTGTACAGGGGAAAAAAAACAAGAAAAATAGGATTTATAATTTTCAAGCAATATTTTCAGGAAAACTATGCACTAATGGCAACAAATTGAGTCTATGATAATTTCACTCTCCTTAAACTTAATAAATTATGTACTAACCAATGGTTCACTTGGAACTGTAACCACTCGTGGTGCCTCCCTAATATACTCTTCCATGGTTGCAAGAAAGGATTGTGGAGGCTGCAGAAGGTCAGCGTTGCAAACACATTGGGAATCATATTATGGTTAAACGAGAGAGCATGTTAAATCAAAACATGAAATCATTCCAAACACAAAGAAATACCTCTCTTAAGACAGGAAATTGAAAATTTCTAGCAAGTTCTAACCCTTTGCAGACTTCATAGAAATCCGAGAGATTGGAAGCCTACAACAACTTAGGGATTTTAACATAAGGATCTTGAAGTTAAACTGCAAAAGCCTTGCTGGCTACTTCAGAAAACACAGTTGCAAAGAATTTGATAGAAATTATGTGCGAATTATCACCTGCTGACCAGCACGTTTATAGACATCAAAAGCTGTAATGGCCTCATGTCTGGGCATCTCAAAAAACTACAAAGAAATAAAAAATTATTACTTAGAAATATAAATCACAAGTGTTTTATAAAAACTTGATACTCAATACATGAATATGCCAGTTTACCTTATCAATAAGATTGATAATTCCATCATTAATAGCACAATAAATCTTAAAGCTCTCTTTCAACACCTGTATTTAAGGACCAGGTCAATGTGAAATAATACAACATTATTAAGAACTATATATCCGAATGCCATCTAACAAAATTCTGAATTATATACCACCAATAACAAGTATCAATGTTACCAGAAAAAATAAATAAGAAAAGAGGTCTAGGACACCTCACCAGCCAAGAAGGCAATCAGTAGTTTCAAATTCCTAATAAATTCTGTGAAAGAGATCACATCCTTCCAAAATTTCCAATTTCCAACCAGGAATCATATAAACATTTAACCATTGAAACTTTGATCCTACATGTATGGTATTCCCATCCATTCCCTTCATGGAAAAGACATCAGTAACTAGAAGTAATTGAGGTTTGACTCTTGTTCCTTTCAAAGGTTGGCTTCTAAGGTTAATAATTTACATTTACATTGTTGTAATCACCAAAAGAGAAAAAAGTTCAAGGTTTAAGACATAAAGAATTCAGAGGATAAACTATCAATCACCATCCATAAATTCCCCAGTATTGTGCTAAACGGACAAATTGCTAATGCCAAAATATATTCATCAAAACATCTCAAAAAATTCTAAACAAACTACTTTGTAAATTCTGAACAAACTTTATACTAAGAGGATCTTTAGATAAACAGAGCTAAAGACATACAAGAGCCAACGCATATTGTATCACATAATTGCTAACAGCAGCTCCTTCTGTCTGAAAAGTAGTAGCACACAATCAGTTAGTAATACAAAACACAAACAATGAGCTTCCAGAGGAAATCAATTCTAACCAAACTGACACGTAGGAATACAGTGGTCAAAAATAGAAACACAAATATAGAAAAATGAAGTTAAGAATTAGACTATTCATATCCACAAGTCCAGCAGCATTACCCGGCAACCAATAAGTCGATAGAGAAGCTGCTGCAAAGCAGGCAACTGCACCAATAGCTCCTCACTGTCCAAATCCCTGGTCCTACTGTACCCCTGCTAAAACTTGTCAGAAAAAAATTAGTTAAGACACACAAAGCCATATAATTTTTAATTAAAAAAATGTGCTTTTTAATATCAATTGTAATAATCCTACACCAATCATTGCGAAATTAATTAAAATGTCAATCAGCAACATAAGCAAATCAAAAAGGAACTATAGACAATTAAAAAAAGAAAAAAATGCAGGAAAACAAGCAAGATAATGCACAAGGGAGAATACAATTATAAATAAGAAGTATAAGTAAAAACATGTTCACATTTTCTATTAATCTTCTTTTTTTCATATATCTCTTCAGTTCTCATCAGACAATGTCATAATGCCACAAACTTGAGGCTTGACTTGTTATCAGAAAAGAATAAAACTACTTCATGAAATTACCTTCTCCTGTCCTTCGGCAGGCTTGGGTAGACGCTCAGCTTCAATATCATACTTCAGAACCCGGAAACATTCAAGTCTTTCTTCCAAAAATAATGCATAAGTACGAACCCAAGCAGAGCAATCCCAAGCTGCAAGAAATTCAAATCACACATTAAATCAAATAACAAACTCAATACAAAAATATTGGACCAATATCATCGGTCTAAGGATAACAGTAAAAACGATTAAATAAGTAATAAATAATAACAGATTATAAGGCCATAAAATAAACCTATTGGGCTAGAATCATCCTTGAAATTAGAAAGTTGGAGAATTCGTCCTCTTAGTGAGAAATTAAGAAGTTCTTCCTTAAAAGTAGGATCACCCTCCCTCAATAACCTATGGAAGACTATCAAAGTTTTCAAAGCCACCTGTGAACAAGAAAAGTGAAAGTCAAAGCATATCCAACCATCAAAATATTATTGACAAGATAAAAACAAAATATAAGCAAGCATACCCTCTACAAAGACTTCCATTCCACTGATAAATTCCCCTGAACAATAGGAGTACTTACTAGAGGATGGGAAGAGAATATTCAAGGAAATATTATTGATTATCTGTAAATTGCACTAGAAATTATCTAAATGGTTTTCTTTCAAATTCAATTATTTGTTTGTTATTTTATTATTTTTTTAATTTTAAATTAATTTATCTAATTAGAAGTCATTCATTGGGCTCTATATAAAGGGCTTCATGATTAGGGCTATGGGAGCCTTTTGGATGATTATCAGTAAAGTTCTCCTAACTGGTTAGCCATGCACACACCCCACCCCCAAAAAAAAAAAAAAGCAAACAGTTTTTTCATTCTTCCATCTCCCTCTTCTATGCCTCCTTTGCCCAGCAACAATCCCCTAATGGACAAACCACTTTCCCTATTTTTCTATTTGACTCTACATCAAGCAGTACTGCTCCAACCACTGACTTATATCCACCAAAAACTCACGAGAAAATAGAACCACTGTTGTCTACACCCAAACCAAAACTCACACCTTTGGCATTCAAAACTAGTGAGCGATCACACAATCAGAAGCACATCACGAAACTCATCTCATCTCCAAAATCATGCTACTAGAAGCCATTGCACATGCCATCAAGCAGCAACAAGGCCCCCTATGCATGGGCCTCATGAGCTTCACTTGTCAGAAGATGCTCCCTGTGTATGGGCTACATACACCCATTTTTAGCTTTCTTTGCTTAATTTCCTATCATGTTTCACCATGATCTGCAGCTACCATTGTTGAAAGGTATTCGGATACGCTTCTGCTTGTTTTGGATCTTCAATTGCTAAAACCAAGAACTTTTTGCCTTGAAACAAACCTTGCAACCCCTAACCAAACTAGCTTGGACTATATCAACAAAAAAAATAGCAAAAATAGACCCTTATCATGACGAGAAGATAGATTCTCTTAACCTATTAAGTAACTAATCACTGGCAAGAAGCATGGATGATCTAATTCAAGTTGAAGGTAACCAATAGGTCAAGACACAGTAGAAGAATCACATCCTCTTCTTTCACAAGATGAAGTTTCAGAGGATCACGACAATAATAAATGAACATCTATATAAGCAGACAATTAAATATTCAAACTAAATCATAATTCTATGATATAAGCCATATAAATGAATAACAGTAATAGATCCAATAACACATGTCAATACCGTCCAGTTTCGTGTCTTGGCCAATCGGCGAGAAAGCGCATGAATGCAGTAAGCAACATCAGCTCGGGGTCGAATAGCATTTGTGACGAACAGAATTTCTACAAAAAGAAAAAAAGACGCAAATTTCTCAATCTTCACCAGCACAAGCAAAATCCCAGAAGTTCAAGTTGGATCTACAAATATAAATCACTCACTTCTAAGATGTCTCTCTTTTGGGGGGCACTCAACGTGGTTCGTAGCTTTGACTATGGCCACATCCAAATCCTAAAAATAGGAACCAATTAAACCATAGCCAAAAACAAAGAAAGATCGAAGATATGAAATCGAATCAACTTTCTTGGGATACAATCTATATTTGCAATACGAAAAGGACCAAATTTAGTACCGCGTAATCGCTGTTGACATGGGCAAGACCGACTTTGGTGGTGTCTTTCAGGGCACCATAAGCTTTTCTCCAAGTCTGAAGCGTACCCATTTCCCCACTTTCAGCGCTTGATCTCTCTCTCGCACACGGTACAAGTGGTATTCGCCCCTTGATTTAGGCTCCCTTTCCCTCGCTTTCTCTCTCTCTCTCTCTCTCTCAGTGGCGGTGACGAGGGATCAAAATTGGGAGGATTCCAATTTGTGGATTTCGTTAGATTTTCCGGGAAGATAGAGAACAGGATGAACTGCTTGATGGATCGAACGAACGAACAACCTCCAGAGAGGGATTGTGGATTGAAGAGGTGGTACCGTATGCTGTTTCGTTGGCGTGAATTTCTTTATCTTGGAAGGAGGAGTTCGAAGTTCCAACTTTCTTGTTATCTTTTGGCGGTACCAACTTCGCTGTGCGTCATCATTTTTATTTTTTTAAATTATATTTTATTCGTTTTTAATTATATAAATTATTCTTTTTCCTATATTTAAAATTATAGTTAGAATTTAAAATATCAAATGTATAATTTTCCATTAATGATAATTACATCTCTTAACAAAAGTATTCTTAAATTTATTATTTATATAAATAAATTAAAAAATTATAGCAGTTACTTGATCTTATAAGTTTATTTTCTTTAAAGTGGTAGTAGCATTTAAAAAAATGATCGTTCAAGGTGTAAACATGAATAAAAAAATTATGAAATGAATTTTGTATAGAATGTTCATTTATTGGTAAAAATAAGTTTTTGTAAATAATTAATATACTTTAGCTGATGAAATGGGCCCTACATATGCATTAGAAAAGGAATGATCTGGCCGAAGGGCAGCTTGTTACGTAGTAGGCTAAACAAAGTGCCTATCGCCCGTCCATCTGAGCCTGACTTAAATTTATCTAATTTAGACTAGTCCAAATTAAACCCATAACGGGTAGGTTTAAACGGGCGGGTGATATGTGTTAAACGAGCGGGCTACGGGTATACCATCGGGCTGCCCGTGCCCGCCCGTTTATGTGTATATATATTTTTAATAATTTTTTATTTAAATATTTATTTAATTTTTTTGAATAAATTATAATATTTATTATTTTTGTTGAAGCTGTGAAGTTTTAAATTACAAAGATTATAATATTTATCCACTATTTTTAATTAGGACGGAGTTTTGTTAGGTTAAAATTTTATGGGTTGGTCAAGTTTTTAAAATAATAATGTTAAACTTAGAATATTTGAATGGATATTTTGTAAGGTTATGATTTTAGGATGAATAATTATATTATGTGTATACTATTATTTATTATCATTGTACACTATGTTATTTATGAGTATTGAGTATTATTAGAATTTTAAATAGGTTTAATTTTTTTTAAACGGGTTGCCCATGCCCATTCAGATCAAACGGGTTCAGCTTAGCTCGTTTAACACGGGTTTAAATAGACTGAGGCACGGGTATAGACTAACTTGTGTCTATTAAAATATAAATGGGCGGGTATAAACTGACTATTGGGTGCGCGTTGCTCACCCTATTACGTAGTTGCCATTTCCCTTTTTTTTGGAGGAAAATAAAGGTTGCGTGATAATGGCAACAAAAAAAGTCATCTCGTGGAAAGCAACATCGTAGTAAAAGGGATAAACTTATACTCCATTTATTCTCTGTATAAAAGCTAAATAATTTGTTTAGACAAATTTAAAAAAATTAAATAAATTAATTAATTTTTATATTAATTATAATTAACTAATTTATTAATTAAAGATCGAATGGAGTATATCCATTAGCTTTAATTCTTCGATGAAATATTGCCATGTGGATTTTTTTAATAATAAAATATTTACATTGATATAATTTTAAAATTTTGATAGATCATGTTATTAATAATAAAAATTAGTAATTACACATAATAAAATTTGATTAAAGAATTGGATCTAATGGATATAAGCAAATGAAGCCCCAATTCAATGCTTTTGAAAGAGTATTATGTTATAAGTTTTATTTTTAAAGGTTAACTTTAACATTTAACCTTAACAAGAAATATTTGATAATTAAAATATAAAATATTATAATTTAAATTTTTAAAAGTTAAAGAGATTATAAATAAGTGACCCAAAGTTGGGGTTCTTTTTCTTGTATTTTAGTCATGTTGTTTTATTGAGACTTTGATATAAATTGATTAATTACTTCAATATTAATAGAAATATTATACTCTTTGAGTCTTTAATATATGGTCTATTTAACTAATTTGATTAAATTTAAAAGAATATAAAAAAGAGATAATTTGAAAAAATTTGATAAATATAAAAAATATGTCTTATATTTAGGATTAAGATCAATTCCCTAATTAAATTTTTTATTAAGAATAAGAAGAGTAATAAGTAAGGAGACAAAATCTTGACGAATTAATTGTTGTAATATAACACTTGAAGAGATATATACACACTTCAGTTTTTAACATTCAGAAACTTTTCTCTACTTGTTCTTCATTGTGAATATTCTTGACTTCTTTCTTTATTCATCAACTTCAAGGGCTAGCATCATGATCATCTTCATTAGGAACAAACTTTCTCCAAAAACAATGTGACTTCCACAAATTGTTCATCTCTTCAATGGGGACATTCTTTGTCTCAGGGAGGAGCAAAGCAATGAAAATGGTCATTATGACGACGAAGCAGGCGAAGAAGAAGAAGAGCCCAAACTTCAAGTGACAAAGCATAGTGAGGAACACTTGAGCAACAGCAAAAGTGAACAACATGTTCACTGCAACATTAATGGCTTGCCCCGCTGATCTAACCTCAAGAGAACATATTTCACTTGGCACCAGCCATCCTAATGGTCCCCAAGACCAAGCAAATGCTGCAACATACGCACATATTAAGAACAATATGAACTTCGATTCGCCTTCGCTCAATGATCCTTCTCCACTGATCCCAAACTTCACGGCTATCATCACTCCCACCAAAATCTGCAGACAGTAACATGCATGTCAAGAATTAGTAATTCTAGCATAGATTTAACACACGAGTTGTTTTGATAGGAGCACAAGTGGTGTCCTATGTGGCGTCCATGTTGGCGTCCAAGTCACAACCAATTCCTACATGGCATCTATCTATGTTGTGGACGCCATCTATGATGCCACCTTGGCTGCCAAATTCATTGTACCTTTGGATGCCAACTTGGATGCTTTGTTGGATGCCACAAAGGAAACTTCGTGTGCTCTTATCTTGTATGTTTAGTACTCTCTCCTATCTTATTTATAGCTTTAAATTTGTAAATGGGGGTGGTCCTTCCTATAAACTTCATTTTGGGTTGGTCTAAACAATTTTTTTTATGAATGTAAACTGGTTATTTAAAGCTTATCAATAGAACCGGAGGGAGTATTGAATAATTCGTGAACATGAAGTAGATGATACCTGGCAGATAAACATTTGGACACCACCTTCAAGGAACAAAATCCTTCTTCCAATCTTATCAACAGAGATTATGGAAACCAATGTAGCTAACAGCAGACATGAGAGAAGCATCATTGCCAAAGCCTATGGTTTTAAAAAGGACTGGTGCGTAGAACATGATAACATTGATGCCTGTGAGTTGTTGGAACAAGGGAATGAAAGAGCAGAAGATGAGTTGAGGCCTATATCTAGGTTTGAATATGTTCTTCCATGGATGTTCCACAACTTTAGCTGCTTCATTAGCTTCAATGAGATCATGCACCTCTTCATCAACGTTGTGGGTTCCACGAATCTTCTGCAACATCGTCCTAGCTTCATAATGCTTCCCTCTTTCGATCATTGAGTTTGGTGTGTCACTCAGAAAAAGAGATCCTACACACAACAAAAATGCAGGCACCGCTCCTACACCTAGAGAGATTCTCCATCCATTTTCAAGCTTAGCAGTTTGGTAATTGATGAGGTTTGCAATCAGAATTCCAATTGTCGTCATCATTTGAAATCCCATGTTGAGTGCTCCTCTTATATTTGTTGGAGCCATCTCAGATAAATACAACGGAACAGACTATCAAGAAAAGGCAAAAACAAGTTAACTTTAACATACTTCATAAAAGATAATGGGCCAAACAAAAAACACCACAACGTTTTTTCTCATTTAGTTGTCTAACATGCTAAAATTTTTAAAGGGCTAAAAATACACATGAAATTCCAAAAAATATAGGTGAAATCCCTCATAATGGCCCTAGCGTCTGTTATGTGGGGTCCACAATTTTATGGGTACTTTTATTGTCCCTTTAAAAGTTTTAGGATGTCAAAGGTAAAAACTTTGTGAATATTTATATTTGTCCATTAACCCTTGAATAAATACCACTTTAATGCTGCCCAAACATGTTATATGGACCCCACATAACGGATGTAAGACCCATTTAACCACCTTGGGGATTTCGCCCCCTTTTTTGAACTTCATGGGCATGTTTGCCCTTTTATTTTTGGCCGTCAGAAACTTTAGAATATCTCCAGTATTTCGATAGGGCAAGTGGCATGTAGGTCACCTTTAGATGCACTTACCAGAGTTCAATCTCTTCCTGCAAGTAGCATCCTTGCCAATCCAAAAAAAAATCCTTAAGGATATTAGACGCTCATGGAGAAAAAAAAATTGTGGGTATTTTTGCCCTAGAAAAATGATGATGCTAATTAACATGGCTTACCTGATTACAATATCCCACTCCAAAACCCAGCAAGAGACGGCCAATGATGAGCATTCCAATGTTGATTGCGAAGCCATTCAATAAAGCACCAACAAGGAAGAACAATCCACCAAGAAACATGGAAGGCTTACGGCCAAGGATTCTTGTGGTATTGGAAGCAAAGAAAGAAGCCACCAACGCTGAAAGATATAGAGAAGAAGTGAACAACGTAAGAAGTTCATCATCAAATTTGCAATATGTGTTCTCATGCTGGCTTATTCCCTTCATCTTCATATACACAGATGGGAAGAATTTGATCAGAAAAGGTTCCATGGAAGTGACTCCTCCTGTAATTCCCAGATCATAACCAAAGAGAAGACCTCCCATGGCAGCCACAAAGCAAGTTAGTAACACAAAAACTGTGACTTTTCCTTCATAACGTCTCACTTTAGTTTGATCAACAAAAGCTCCTCCCGCCATCTTTGAAGCTAATTTGTAATTGATTATAGCGTTGAAACGAAGGCAAAACGTAAAACCCAGAGGGGATGTTCTAACAATGTAACAAGATTTTGCCTTTTTAAACGTATCAGATAAACATAATATCCTAACTTAGTGTTCTTTTTACCTGAATTTGTTATTGAAACTATGGTCGTATATGTGTTTGTCCTAAAAAAAGACTACGTTGTTGTTAAGGAAGGTTTTTCTTACTATTAACCAATAAAATATGATACAACTGAAAATTTTCATCTCTATTATTATATAGAAAAGTTAATCTATAAGTCTTAAAGTAATAAAATTAAATATAGAAAGATCCTAAAAATTTAATTTTTATGAGTTTTATAAGTAACTTACAAATAACACAACTTGATTTATATATATATATATATGAAAATTTGACTTATAAATATAGATTTTGTAAGATCTCTTTATATTTAATTTTAGTTAAAGTGTAAATTTACCTCAAAAATTTCACTCATAAAAGCTGGGTATCCGAAAGTTTTGTTAAGAGTAATGTTGCTTATGAAGTTTTTAAATCGTAGTAATATCTCTATAACCGTTGACAAAAATTAAGTTTGACATTTAGTTGACCAATATGTTAATGTGGCAAATCACGTGGCATCCACATCATCTTTTATTTTAGGTTAATGTGTAAATTTGTCCCGAAAATTTTTACTTATAAGTGCTGAGTATTCAAAAAAAAAATTTTGGTTCAATATTGTCTCGTGGTTATCTAGGATTAGCTTTACTGTTATTTTAACCAAATATATTGAGCTAACCTGTTTACGTGCCATCTACTTCATTTTCTTTTAAGTCAAATTTATAAACAAAAAAAATTATAGAGTATCACTCTCGGGAGATCATGCTTCATTTTGATACATTTTCTTAGTATAAAGTAAAGCAAAAAAATATATAGAAAATAACATATGCAATGGTGACTTATAAGAATTCTTGAAAAGCGTAAATTTTGAGAATAACTCTGGGCATATATTAACTTAAAATTATAAGAAGATAATATATGGACTATCATATTTTACTTTTTTAGATATTGTTAGAGTATGATTTGCTGATAGTTATACTCTAATAACATTCAACCTTGGAGGGATATATTTTTTTTAATTTTTTTCTTGTTTATAAATATAACTTGGGGATAAAAATGAAGTGGATGGTATGTGTCCTGATAAACTTAGCATATTTGATCAAACTAACTGTCAGACTAAACCTAGATAATGGTCAGGGTGATATTGAACAAAAAAAAATACTTTTAGATACCCAATATTTCTAAGTGAAAACTACCATTGCAACATTGCACTTTAATCTAAAATAAAAGATGACGTGAATTCTATGTGATATGCCAAGTCAGCATACTGGTTAACTAATTGTCAAATTTAACTTTAGGTAACGGTCAGTATGACATTGCTATAATTTAAAATTTTTTATAACAATATTGTTTCTAAAAAAAATTCGAATACTCAATGCTCATGACTGAAATTTTTTTTTAGCAATTTGCACCTTAACCTTTTAAATTTTTATTTAAAATTTTTTAAAGACTCACGAATACTAGGGTGGTAAAATTAGGTTTGGACCTCTAAACCCGTATTTATAAAGTGAAAAACACACCTTAAGAACGAATAGCAGTCAATCGATGACTGAAATGACTTTCTCAAAATTGCGTAATGCTAGTTTTTTTTCCTTATAGGTTGCTCTAAACAAGAGAGTAAGGACGGCCCAATAGCGCGGACGCGGGAAGGAGGAGGACGGCGTTGCAACACCATCATCAAGCTCTGTTCTTTTCTATCTGGACTTCTTCAAATCGGTAAGGTAAAGCTTGAACTAACCTCTCTTTTGGTTTGAAATTCATTGAGTCGGTGGTTTTGGATGATGAAGATACTTAGAGTTTAAGGGTCCTCAACTCATGTTTCGTTTTGCTCTGGCTGTCGGCATTTGTTTGTTTGTTATGAATAGAATTACTCAAGTGCTGGATACTTCCTGGAAATATGCGTATTTTATTTTTTTCGGTCTCTTTTGATGAGTGTTACTATTTTGGATTGATTGAAGAAAATGGGGATCGTAGAGGTTAAGTTCAGTTTATATGGTTCATTTACGATTAAGTTCTTGCTTTGTTCTTAAACTTGATAAAATGGTCTTAAAATGCATGTAATTCCTGTCGTGTTCCTAAATGGCATTTTGTTTTTGTTTTTTTGTTGTTGTTTTGGGCATGAAACTGAGTTGAAGCTGAAATGCTTAATGTATGTGAAGGCTTAGTTTCTTGAAATACTTTAATAATGCTACTTAGTTTCTTGAAATGCTTTAATAATGCTACTTTGTAAGCTTTACCCGGGACCAAAAATGGTATTCGGGTTTGATATGGTGATATGTGTGAACGAATGGACAATTTAACCAAAATGTTAGGCTTTGGTTTCCAATTGGTTTTCTTAATGGGCATCAGGCAAGTGCTTTCTTAGAGCCCCTCAACTAAGACTAAGACGATTCAAGGGCTTAGTGCCTAAAAAACAGCGCCTTTCGCCTTGGCTTCAACTACCTTGATTATATGCATGTGTGTATTCTAGTGTAGCTTATGTCATATGCTGTTTCATTTGTATCTGGCCGTGGCATATGAAACATGCAAATGATCAAGAGGCCAAATGTTTCTACGTATTATATGCATTGCATGTTAATATTGGTAATGGATTTTAGCTAGGTATTGTGTGTAATTGTGGATCGTTTTTTGATAATATTTGTATATATTACTTGTCATAGTCCCTTGATCAATCCTGGGTAAAAAATTGATTTTTGGCACTCTGATGTGCATTCCCTGAGGAAAGATCCTCAAATATCGTTATTAATGTTTTCTGTAAGGACCTCTACACCTGAACTTTGGGTATTGACATTTGAAATGGTAATTCGACCATGCAGGTTCTTGTTCCCAGCTAAACAAGTTTCGTGTTGGATTTGGTTCACTTTCATCAACAAATACACAGGTCTAACTGAACATAAACCATATGTCAAAAAATCAACTAACCTTTCAAGTTTGACTTGTATTAGCCACTATACATTGATTGGATTGTATCAGAGTGGGTTTTGCACATTTTTAATGAAACTTAATGATAATGACTGCAAAGGTAATTTATGTTGAATGGTAGCAGATGCTGTTTCATATATGTTTTTAGTCTGATTTTTTTCCCACTGTTATCATTATTCATGGATTTGTTCCCAGTAAATATCAGACTAATTTTGTTACTTTGAGTTGCTAATTTAAAGCTTTAAAATGGATCTTGTATGCAGTAATGGGAACTGAAGATACAAAAGACCCCTTCAAAGGGGTGGATTGGAAAGCTGTTGGTGGTGAAATGCAACAGAATCCTAGTGCTCA
The DNA here is from genome assembly GCA_037074615.1 of Leucaena leucocephala. Classification (NCBI taxonomy): domain Eukaryota; kingdom Viridiplantae; phylum Streptophyta; class Magnoliopsida; order Fabales; family Fabaceae; genus Leucaena; species Leucaena leucocephala. Next base: position 20,098,125 of record CM073566.1, read on the forward strand.
ACCAGTTTTGAAGAAGCGTCTACCCAAAAAGGTTAGGGAAATCCCAGACCACTATTTCCTTCCACGGCGGTCTCTACCTTCAGCTATCACTTTCTACGGTTCATGCATTGCTGGTGGTATAGCTGCAGGAATGCTTTTGGAGGTCTGGATTAACAAGAAAGTTAAAGGTATATTTCATCTCCCCTTCTCTATCAAGGGCAGGTACAATAAAATTGATTGCATTGTGGCCATAACAAGAAAGTAAAAACACTATTTGCTGCATAACATGCCATAATAATCTGATGTTCGAATTTCGTTATTTAGATTAAAAGAAACCTGAGAGTTAAAAAACAGCAAGAGGCTCAGTAGCTTAATAATGTCTAACAGTCGAGTTCCAGAGAGGCAGAAATTCGAATGAGCAGTCATACAACATCAGCAGTAGAGTCAAATTATTCTACCAAAGGAGGGATGCATATTAGCTCCTGCTTCTGAACAGAATGAACCCAATATGCCAGTTAGGATGTAATTATACTAGATGTTAACACTACAGGTTAGTTTATTTCCCTCTGTAAAGGTTGCATCAGGATCAACTGTTCTATTTTACCGTAATCCAAAAGAAATAGAGGATCAAGTCCTGGATAGAATACAAAACTTAGTGAGATTGGCTTTATTTCAAGGCTCAAGCCTCCAGGAATGGATTCTCTTGAAGTTCATACAATATCAGTGACGAAGTTTCACTTGTGATGTTGTTCTTGTTTGTTTGAAATTGAAATTAAGGATTAGTGCTTAGTTTTTGGGTTTTGGCATTGCAGAAGATGGAGGCGTTATATGGGAGTTTGACAAGTAGACACTTGTGGTACCAACCACTTTGACGCATTGTTTAGTTCCCAAATTTCTCGAGATTTCATGGAGTAAAGGATTAATGCTGGTGATTTCTTCCGTAGACGGTTGTATTGCCAGTTAGATCACATGTTCAAATATTTGCACAACAAATTTTGATCAGATTATTAGAATGAGCACATTTATGTCTTTGGAAAGTATTCTGATTTGTTTCCTTTTCGAGATCGGACCAAGCGCTGAACATTACTGCCATTTGTCAGGCCGAAAGAAAAGAAAAATTACTGCTGTGTATATTTTCGCATTTTAACTGGTTTGTTCCCTTTTGGTACATAATTTGCCTTTATCCAGACTGCCAAGTGTGTGGCCAAACGCAAACTACGCACCAAAACATGTGAATAAACGTTGAATTCATTTCAAAGCAAAATACAAGGGAACAACACAAGGGACACTACAATTCAGATCCACCGCCTCTTTATTATATTTCCTAACTGCAGCTTTTTTAACACCTTTGAATCATCTAGGTGCTGTGCAAATGTGCAGACAATATGGAACAACTATCTCAAGCATGTGAATTGTGAACATTGTCATTGGCATTTCTAAATACGTCCTTAAAGAGGGGCAAAACCGTTGAAACACAAGAACCGAAAATAGAGTACAAGAAAAAAGAGATAACAGGAATAGAGTAGGGCAATCAAGAAGATTACAGAGACTGAGCTGAACAGTGTAAAGTTTGCAGGACATTCTTCTGTATTGGGCCGAAAAAGTTCACTTGATTCAACTAAAACTCACTTCAGAATACAAAATTTACTTGTGTATAGTGCCAGCTCTGTGAATGCTAAAAGCTTTAACTTAGGAGATTCAGAACAAGGTACAATAAAATTAAATGAAACACTAAATGGTCAAACTATGAAAGAAAGTAAACCCTGCCACCTGAGACTACGCGGGTGATTGGGTAAGCAGAAATTAAGATTAAAAACTAAAAAGATGGAACTTCGATCTTCCTCCTCCTATATGCGAGAGGAAAGTAAGTGCCGAAGCTGTGCTGGCCTCATATTCTCAAACAACTAAGTGTACAACATCCCATCATGCACTTCTGTTTGAAGCAATTGCACTACTCTAACCATTGTGATGGGGGTATGCTGGGAAGAAAATCCCAGTCTGGTGCAACCAGCTGCTGCATTGCAGGATATTTATCAAAAGCCACTATGAGAGCTGATAGCTTCTGAAAGTTTCTTCAAATCCCAAGTCTCCAAATTGGGGGACAGAAACAAAACACCCACAGCCAAAGCAACGACTGTGAAGGTCAAGCATGCCTTGCACCCATGGCTTCGAGTTACTCTTCCTAACATTACCTTGCAATATTTGTCTGCATCCTTGAAGAGTGCTTGTTCAGTAGCATCTGTCTCGGAAGCCAAAGCTTTCTCATTCTGTGGCCAAAAAGTTTTATATATGAATTTCAGTTATGCTGCTGCTTTTATGTATACCAATAATCAAAAATCATAAAAACAGAACAGTCTATCCATCATAGGGATTGATAAGTGATTCCAGATGCATCAAATTGGAAGTATACCGTGCCGATAGAGGAATGAGATCCTACCTTTTGCTTGAAATTCTTTAGAGTCTCCCTTAGTGGTTCATGAGGAGACAATTTTGCAGACTGTTCCTTCCAATCGTTAGACAGCTTTTTCAGAACAGTAATGCTCGCTTCGAGGTTCTCCTCATAAGCTTTTTCCTGTTAATAACCAATTAAAAATAATACTCAATTAGTAAAATCTAAATCCACGATTAAAAAAAGGAACAAAAAAACGAAAGTATGTTCCCAGAATAACTCACCCATTGCTTGTAGCATTCGGAGCTTTGGATCAAGCACCAAGTAACAATACTAGCTGCCTCCTTTGATAACTCAGGATTTCCTGAAAAACACAGCCATGTTCAAGATCACCTCTCTAACATATTTATTTCCCTAATATTTCATCAAAACAAGAAAAAAAATACAATAAAACCAAAAAATCAGGTATACATACTTTCCCCAGCTGCTCTGAGGGCAAAATTGAATATCTGTTGGGAAGCTTGTTTCATTGCTTTACTTCCATGGGAACCAGCAAGAGCCACTTCTTTCAGAGTGGGATATACGGCCTCAAATCTTTCAGTAGCCTGCATAAAACCAATCATATTGACACCGAGTCTTAATGGTTTGAAGCCATGATACATATAACAGTTGACATTACCAAACCAAACTGAAAATCTACCTTTACTCTAGCTGAAGATACAGGGAAAGTAACTCGCATCAATATTTCAAATGAAGAAGGTGGAATTAATCGTTCCCCTTTCCTTACAGCACCATTTACCAAAATAGACCGAGCTTTTGGGGCAGACAAAAACCTGCCATCAAATTACAGTGGTGAGGATAAAAACTATTGTAACAAAGGACTGAAAGGGAAACATATATGCTTGCATACTTTTCCACTAGCTGCAAAATCAAATCTCTGGATAGTGGGGTACCACTTTTGCTTGTCACTATGGGTAGGAGATTCCGAGCCCAAGTAAATAAACCTACTGAGAGATCCCCAACTGAGGCCTACACAAAATGACTCATTAATCAGCATTAGCAATGGAAAGGAAAATAAAGAAGCAACAGTTTTATTAAAGAGAATAGATTATTCAACTTATCCTATTTGTTTCATAAGATCCCATTTTGACATCTATCATTTACCTGAGCTATCATCCAAACAATCACATGAAGTTTATCTTGCCCTTGATACTTCACATTTTCCCTCAATGTGGGTAATAGAGTAACTAGGACATCAGGCTTCCGTCGCAATACCATTGCTAAAACAGCAAATATTCCAACCTGCAAGTCATGTCAATTCAATGCCAATTGACTGGATGAAGATGGGGCGCAAGAAAGAAGACCATATTTACATTTAGAATTCTACAACTGATCAGACAAAGATTGAATTTGAATATAATTTAGGTAACAGAAGCGAACCATCTTCACAAAAAGTCACAGAACCAATATGGTTGGCATTCAAACTGGTAAGGACAAACAATCATCAAAATCAGATTCAACTTACTGCTTTCATTGGTTTTCACTACTCAGTGCAGAAATTATTATGATCAAATTAGAAAACGCAAGTTTCAATTTTTTGCTGGCCCGATGAACTACTATGCTGACTTCCCAAGGTAAACCCCAGAACTAGGTGCTCCAATCATGGTTATTCATAAACTCAAGTGATTTTCAAAGTTTAGATCAGGAAAACCTCTCGACTAGCATATAAACTTAGTTTTTGCTAAACCCAAAAGCGATTAAAATCACAAGTTTACAAGTTTATGCAACAAGCAATATCTAATATTTCATAAGCCCACTCTTCTTTCATTATTCTATCTCAGTAAATGAAGAAAAATGCAGTCTAAAATTCTTTTCTAAGAAAAAACCAGCAATACTTTATAGTCCCTCATCAATTCCAACACTACAAACCTCAACCAGCCACTTACGCACCTTCACACTACAGCCCTACAACAATTCTTTCGACCCAGTCACATATTCGAAGAGCTTTGTTGAATTTTCACATTAAAATTGTCACGTTATGGTTAAATTACATATGAATTATATTTCTATAGTGCATAAAAAAAACAAGAATCTAGTTCTCTGTTTCTTGACAGTTGATTTGTACATATGCTGTTGTCCATTACATCTTTTATTTATCTTTTCTCCATCTTAAGATGCATATTAAAATGGACAAGTCAGTATCAAGTTACCTGAGATTTTGAGGTGGCTTGTTGCGAACCCTTTTTGGAGCCCTTGGCTGCAGCTTGCTGGCTAGCTATATCACCAAGAATGCTATCTAAAGACCACAGCACAAAGGAACTTAGTGCCTCAGGAGAACGTTGGTTGATCCAGTCAACTGATGTCTTATATACCGCATCAGAAATATGAGAGAGAGGAATCTGGCAAAAGATGCATTTACTGATTAACTTGCGAGGAGAAAAATCAGATAACATAACAGAAACCTAATTCTGATAACACATATAACAAAGGACCAAACTTGGAACATCATGTCTTGCCATAACACCAAGAGAAGTTAAGCCTAATGATCTAAATATAAGCAGAAACAGTTTCTTTGAAAGCCTGCCGATGGTTCATGCATCTCATTATAGATGAAGAACTACATATGAAATTGCATGCATGAAGTATCTGCCATCGAGTTTATTTTTTGGGGCGTTCGAACGAAATTTTTCACTACATTGGGTCTAGATATTGAAACTTCCCAGATTCTGTATCACAATAATTACAATAATATGCCTATAGTATAACGAGGAAAAAGAAGAATGCGTGACTCACATCAACTATCTTAGCCACCGTCGACTCCCTGAACAACTTCATCCAAGGAAATTGAGAGGAGCTCACTGAAGAAAATGCACGACCAAAATAATCTGCAAATCGCATCATCTGTATGTCCTGCTGGTTGTCGTAGGATGTCTATTGATAAAACAAACATAAAATCAGACAACATGCATTTCCTCTCCAAACCAACAGATCAAACCCAAACAAAATCATAATCACGCGAAATTCAAATCCCAGTAACCAATTAAGAAGCCCACCGATATATCAACCAGAAAAGCCGCCAGATCAGCAGCGTCGATCTTCGCAGCCGCTTCCGCCACAGTCACCTTCGGCTTCTTTACCTTCTTCGGTTTCACCTTCTTTGCATCCTCGGCTTTTCCATTCTCGGCCGAAGCCCCCGCACCATCATCCTCGTCGTCGTCATCCTCGTCGTCGTAATCAGACCGTTGCTTCGATCTGATCGGGACATCAGTAAAGCCAGCATTGGCCGCTCTCTGTGCTTCGACAATTCGCCGACGGCGGTCCTCCGATTGCTTTTCGATCGACCGGAAAACGTTGTCAGCACCAGCGATCAAGGTACCACTGGAATTCGCCAGGGGTTGAGAGTTGTTGTTGTTGTTGTTGGGCTTGGTCTTCTTGTGTCGCTTTGCGTAGGTGACCTTCTGCCATCCATGGTCGCTGTTGTTGTTGACGCTGTGACTAGCAGAATGGACGCCATTTGCTTCATTAGGGCTTGATTCGAAAGATGCATGCTTGTCTTCCATTGTCGCGAGCAAAGAAAATTCAAGCTTTGTCTCTTTCACTCTCCTTCAAACAGGAAACGCTTTGGAAAAAAAGAGAGAACCAGAAATCAAGAGAAGAAAACGAAGCAAATTGAACAGGGAATTTTATTGCGTTGACTTCATGTAATTGACCTTCTTTTTGGCCCTGAATTACGTTAACGCCATGGCTGGCTGACTAATGGGGGGAGCACGTGTTCCAGCTAATAGCGCCTCAACGCGTGTCAAATCAACAGTCCAGTCAAAACATGAAGATCGATTTATAAGATTTTTTTTACCTGAATTAAATAAATTTATATTAGTAAGTCGGACTTTTTGTAAGTATACTTTTTGGGCATATATTATATATATATTTTCTTAATTTGTTTCAATTACAAATTTTCTTTTATTTTTTAAATTATATAAATCCCTTTAGAAAATGGAGAATATATTATAGAGGCTACTTTTGATTTTTCAAATGAAAATAAGTATAAAACGAATATAAAACTCATACCATTCCCCCAAGTTTATGCATAAAGTATACGTTATGCGTGAGCAACGAACGAGACCGATCATTCTCTATTATAAATATACTACCTTAATAAGTCAATTCGTTCCCTTGTTCAAATTTTCAATTTTGAATCCAAGAGAATGATATAGCATGTGTTTGGCTTCCACATTTAAGAATTAATTATAGCCAAAGCTTAGGTTTTATAATATTTCAGCCAAACACTCAATTTATACTTAAAATCGATTTTTTTCTAAAACTATAATTTTATCCGTCAAAATTATGATTTTGGAGAATCTGGGCGCAGGGAAAAAACACATACGAAAAAATAAAGAAATGAGAAGAGGCGGTAGAGAAGCAACGTATTAATGGTGTGGGTCCCACACCATTAATATATATTTCCTTTTTTTTTCTTCCTTCTCTTTTTTTTTTTAATTCTTTCTTCTCCTTTTTTTTTATTTTTTTTTTCTTCCTTCTCTCTCTTTTTTTAATTTTTTTTTTATTTTTTTTCTCTATCTATATATATATATTATTTTTTAAATACTAACAATTGATTTTTTTATTAAAAGTAAAATAAATAGGGTTATTTTTTATTATACTCAAACATAAATGGGTTGAAAGTGTTATTTTTTAATCAATAAAATAAAAATATATACTTTACGTAATTATCAATTTTGTTTATGTCTTTCTTGGCAAATTGTCAATAGAAAATCAATTCTGCTACTAATCATACAAACATCTCCAATTTTTAAAATTATTTTTCCCCAAAATCTATTCTGCAGAATCTATTCTCCCTAAAATCTATTCTTCAAAAGCTAATCCACAACACACTCATAATCAAGTTTGAAAGTTTTTTAGTTCATTTGTCTCAAATCACTAAGTTTGACTGTTTTAGTAGTACTCTGATAGTATTTTACTTTTAAATATAAATTTTAATCTATATTTTTTTGTTATATTTATTATTTTTTTAAAACTAATTTACTTAACTTATAATCTAATTTATTTAATTTTTTAAAATTTATTTAAGTTAATTAAATAGTTTTTATAGTAAGAATAACATGGTGAAATAACTAGTAAGATCTTTAAAATTGATAGCCTCAATAATAGCGTTCTTATGATCTTCATTAAAGCCCCTAAAGCATATGAAACTTTTAATATGGTCAACTTGTAGCCCTAGACTAACGGGAGTTGGTCTGAGTGGTAAGCGGCTCAGTAACGCTTAAGCGAGGTCTTGGGTTCGAGCCTTGGCGTATGCAGAAAATCTCTATTGGGAGACTCACCCACCATAGCCAGGTGCGCGATGCGGGTCGGATCTGGATATAATCAGGGTAAAATTCAGGTAAATCGGGTGGACAACGGAAAAAAAAAACACTTGCAGTCCTAGAAAAAGGTCTCCGAAGAGTTTCAAAATACTTGCAAAATTCTGCATGGACATGCTATCACCACCACTGAATAAGAAAAAAACAAATAGTCTCTTAACCTAATTTATCTAAATTATAAATTAATATAAAATATAATATTATAAATGAATATTTTAAAAAATCATACCATATTTATTATAATTAACTTATTTATTTAATTTTTTTAATCTATAATATAAATTAGTCAACTAAAGACATGAGGAAGTAGCTGATAAGAACTTATTCCTAGAAATCCTATTTGGATCGATTCATATGCCTTCCTTAGATTGACCTTCATAGCACAAAACTACTATGTTGAGAATGAAGCATAATGGGCCTCTCTCCGTCTATTTTCTGTGGGGCAATCTTGTAGTCCCATACCATAATTCGTCCTTGATGCTATTAACATCAAGTTGTAGAAATTGTAGTGTTACATTAGAACAACTAATCGTGTCTTGTGAATGGCAATTAACATTCCCATAAAAGGTCAAAAGCAAAGCAATGTTATACAAAAATTCATGAAAGACAACAACATGGGTGAGATGCAGTCTTTTCTGCAGCCCTAGGAAATCCCTATTCAGTTCATTCAAATTTCAAATTTTTGCTACAAACAAGTTATTCCCAAATAATGTATATTACAGTTGTGCAGGCTGCAACTCTCATATCTCCAAGTCACCTTATTGGCAATTTCCATGAGAAGGCTTCAAGTTCTCAGATCTCACCATACATGCCTGAAATAATTAAAAAAACACAAGTTAGGAATCCCAAACATATTGCCATTTCTAATGCAGTCTGCAAAATCCATATTATCGGAGTAAAACTTCACTAATTTTGAAAATTTTAACTAACTTCACTAATTTACCTAAAACTTTTAATAGGTGTTTATAAAAAGGCCTGCAGTGAGTAATTGTTTTTCAAGTTTTAACTAGATAAAATCGAAGTTGAGAATCATGCTGAAGGGTATCACATTCAATTATGCATTTGGAAAGAACAGAATCCCCATAACTTGTCCGGGGGCTATCACATATTGAAAACATAGCATATTTTACAGGAATCTCTCGTTAGAAAGTTCAACATCCATCTGACATCACCAGACGGTTCAGAAAACCATCAAGTCTGTTTGTCAGATATATCTAACCATAACGATGGGAAGTTCAAAAAACAAGGCATGATTCGCACGAGTTCTGTCAGAACACACCGTTAAAGGGGCAGAAATTGATTTCAAGAAATGAAGGGCTGGAGGCGGAAGGTTGCTGATTTGCTATATCTCATGATAATGTTTAAAAAGTTTTAAACTCCCAGATCTCTCGTAGCACGTATTTAAAACAAGCACAACATGTACCCGAAAAAAAAAAGCACAACAGAGTACAGACGGCATGCAGGAATTTTCTAGGTTTCAAGCTCAAAGGATTAGATAAAAACTGCATAGCGCTTCCTCAATAAACACTGAAATGCGATAGCCTTAGCCTTAGGGTAGAGAAAATAACAGCATGACCAAACAGCCAAAAGGAGAAGACACCAGATTATGACAACTTAGAAGAATTAGTACTTATTCCTTTTATTTTGATAACTGATGAAGATAATCCTTCCATTCCAACTTGAAGCAAAATCTCAAGGCACAAATATTGGGTTTTAGATTCATAGATTGAGTTTTCGATTTTGAAACAAATATTGGTGATGACCAAATCTGCACTAGACGTCAATTAGTTTAGAAACTCCTAATTGTCCCAGGCACCAAGTGTTGTGATCTCATTGTGCATTTGTTATACATCAATAACAAGGATTTCTAAATAAAATACATCTTAAGAATTACAACAGGAAAGAGGAAAAAAGCAAGGGAGTGACTTTTTACTTCCTAGTTGCATAGTGAAAGAGATAAACTAAAGGTGACAAATAAAGCAATTTATCTGTCAATCCACCCATAACACTGAAGGGGAAGAAAAGCCTAAGCCACAGTTATGTACATGAAAGAAGGTTAATATACAAAGTCAATATAAATGATGGCAAATAACAGTTTATGCTTTTATTTTGTAATGATACAAACATAAAGCAGACATGGAGAGACACATTCAAGAAATTCTCAATATTCTAACAAAAGTATGAAATTAGACAAAAACTTGCTAATGTTTAAAAAACATATTCATACATCAAAATTAGCATGGGCTTTACTAAACATACATCAAACAGTGATGCAGTCAAGCAAATAACAAGCATGTTAAGAAATTAAAGCTGTAGGCAACCAATTAAAAAGATGCAGAACACACTACCTTTTGAAGAATTCAGTTACATATCGTGACCCGTTGTAGAGTACGAACCACATTAATACAACCATCAAAGTATCTGGCAAAATTTAGGAACTCAGATGCAATACTACAGCAGAGATGATTGTGAAAAAAATTAAGAAACGCCTCAACTTTCTAATAAAAGGCATTCAACCTTTTCAGCTTTCTTTGCCCGCAAAAAAGGTCCTGAACACTAATTTAAGATTGCAGGAGCATGTGAAACCCACTTTCCAAACATGGTTGAAATAAACATATCGACATGTAGATTTATAAGTGTAATTCCATGAAGGGATCATTCTGTGTTTTTTATCATGGGAGCTACTATGAGTTTCTGACTTTATTAACAAAATGTTCCAAGAGAAAATACAAATTAAATACTACCCAGCCATGAAAGTTAAAACCTTCACTCCCCAGTCTAACACAGAAGCTCTACTTTTGGGTTTTGGGGAATCTAAAAGAAAGCAAATAAAGCAGTAAAAACGCATATAAAAAAAATGAAGGATACTGAAGAGATAGCGTTCCCACCAATCCAGCATATAAAGCCCAAAAGTGACATTGTAGAGGTAGATCTTGCGCTGAACCCAATTCATTATCTTTTGTGGAACAACTCAACAAAGAAAGCTGAATGAAGAAAAATAAATAAAACAAGTGCAGATGCCCAGAATCAGGCTAAGACAAGAGTGGCAGAGGTAGATCGAACACGAACGACCTTGGCCCGGGAAAGATCACGAATGACACAACCAAGAATTCCACGAATTGAAACAATTTATTCAAAAACTAAATTGTTTTGATTTGTGTTTGTTTTTTTTGCGCACCCGGTTCACTGGAGCTTTACCCCGACTACATCCAGATCCGAGCCGCGTCGCGCACCTGACTATGGTGGGTGAGTCTCTAATAGAGATTTTCTATGTACGACAAGGCTCGAACTCGCGACCTCGTTTAAACGATATCAAGGCGGTTACTATTCGGACCAACCGGTTAATTGTTTTGATTTGTGTTGTTATAGCGAAAGAGAGAAACGACGATGGACCCTTGAAGAGTAGGTGACCGAATCCAAAATGACAAAAAAAAAACGGGGGCAACAAACGAGTAGGTGGACAAAATAATCGGACAGAGAATAAGAATTTAATAATTACTAGAGGCGGTCAGGGGGAATTTCCCTCCTTTGTTGTTCTCCCAAGGAGCCAACACTCGCTGGCTTCTCCTATCTCACGTCTTTTTTTTTTTTTTTTTCAAAAACTTCTCCTTGATTGTTTTTATACTACAGTTGTCTGGATTTTCTTTTGGAAAAATATTACCAAGAGTTATTTTGATTAATTTAAATTTTTTATTTTTTATTAGTATTTAAATTTTGGTATTGCTGATATTTTTTTGTCTAAAAATTAATATGTCTTAATTTTATTAAATATAAAGTGGTATAAAATAAAAATTAACAAAATAATAAAAAAATATTATAATAGTTAAATAAAGAATTTTCGTAGAAAGACTATAATTAATTGTAGTTTCTAAAACCACGGCCGTTAAAAATAATACTTTTTAAAAAATATCGTGGAAAGTCTTCTTTTTAAGACAATTAAAAATATGATATTAAAGTATGCACTTATTACGTTTATAATATGCACACCTCTTAGAAAATTATTGTTAAAGGCATTTCTTCCTGTAATGATATAATATAATTTTTTTAAACGATTAAATTTAGTCATAATTAATTAATTAATTTTATTTTTTTAATTAATTTAAAAAAATTAATTAGATCTTATATCAAGGATAAAAAAAATACAATGTTAAATAGATAAAATAAATTAATTAATTATAACATATATATATAAAATGATACTCTTATGCGGCATCACATTATATGTAATTTGTGTAAATTAGTTTTAAAATTTTAGGGAAAAAATTTTAAAAAATGATAAATAAAAAAATAAAATAAATTAAAGTTTTATATTTAAGACTAAAATAATTTTTAATTTGCTAGTTATTAAATTTAAAATAAAAGAGTTTTAGGTAAGTTGGTTTGGAAATCTCAGTCGATATTGAATTAATCCATGTGGGTGTTACGTTAAGTTTGAGGCAAAAGTATTTATGATATGCAATATAAAGGTAGAGTGTTACCTTTACAAGACATGAGAAACATATAAGAAGACGAAACCTATTAATATAATCACTAGAGTACTCTATCATAATTAGTTAAATTTTTTAAATATTTAGTTAAAATTTGATCGTGGTGTGTCTAGAAAATATCTCAAGACTAAAAATAAATCTTTTTTTAAAAAGTTTATAATATAAAGAGATTAGTTATTACTTTTAATAGTAAATACACTATATTTACCTAAAAAAGTTATTTAACTAAAAACTCAATTATATATATTGGCAAGTTAGTTTCATAGATTAATGGCACTAAATTACCAAACGTAGACGTAGAAAAAGGATACAGAACAACACTGGCACCAATCCAGCATATAAAACCCAAATGTCACGTTGTAGAGAAACATCGTGCGCTCAATCCAATTCATTCTCTTCCAAACTTGTTTTAAACAACCAAAACTATAGTATGGCTAATTATATTATTAAATTGTTAGGAATTGGAACTAATTAATATTTTACACGTCAATAACAATAATAATAATGACAATGTTTGCTTGGAGATCCCTTATAAATTAAACAACTTCACATGCATGTGTTCCCAAAACCATCTTTTGACAGAAAGAGATTGAATTTGCCAGAAATCTTTCATATATTCATACATTGTTATACTCGGAATTTATTGTGGTTGAAGCAAGCTTTGAAACTTGCACGTTCCTTGAGGGGATTCTGAGCCCTTCCATGTTTGGCCTCTGCTGTCTTCTTGCACAGCAGAAAATTGCGACCTTCAACTGATCCAATTGTGTCCCATGGGCTCAGTGCTGCCACAAATTCCAAACACTATATGATTTCAGAAACATCACAATCTAAGACAAGAAAGGGATTCTCAATGGATTTATGGATCTCCAATAATTGGAAAGAGACAAAAAAGAATATAAAAATGATGCTCTGTTTAGTTTAAATAATATGCCACGATCCTTTCCATTCATGAAGGAATGGAAATGGAATTCCATGAATGCATGTTTGGCTGCGCTGGCCACCAGAGAAAAGCCATGAGATTTATTTGTCGTTATATATTTGCATTCTCTTGATTTTGTCAGGAAGATCCACATTAGATTCCTAACTACACGCGCACAAAAGTGAGACCATCTTGAGCAAAGTGTAAATTTATGGATTATCTCAATTCTATAATTAATTTATTAATAATATCAATTTTTTTTTGTATAAAAATTTTTGAAAAGGGATTAGGATCACTCACGATCTAAAGATAGGGCGAAGTCTCCCTTCTTTCTAAATGATACTAATATTGGGCAGAATAAGTTGTCATTTACCCTCAGACATAACCCTAGACACTAGAGAGCTATGATGCCTCCCAAACACAACGACTGAAATCATAATAAAATAATACTCCTTAAAGATCGAATAAATTTTAGATAGTCGTATATCTCATTATATCAATTTCATAGTTAAGCACTAACTACACGTTACCCAGAACATGGTAGAAAGAAAAACACTTGGGTTTGACATTGAACAGAGCAATAGACAACTGATAAAATGCTGTCATCTTGTGAAACAAACTCCATCATCACTATTCACTATTTAATAAATTATTCTTTTAATCTTTAATATAAAACTTAATAAAAGAGTTAATATTAATCATAATATAAGATATTTTGTATGTATTTATCTAATTTTATCTTAAATTATCTCTATTGATTTTTCTTAATAATGATCAATTAAGAAAGAGAGGAGAATTAACGAAAATTTATTAGGATATTTTAGAAAGAATATAATATTATATTAATTAATTTTTTAATATAATTAAATTAATTAAATATGTCTTATATTAATCAACGGAGGAGGGGGAGGGAGGGTATTAATTAGAGTACCTTGTAAGCCAATAACAATGGGACAGTAGAGGGAGAACTGGCTGATATCACTGCCCAGAATTGGAAGACGACCCCCGCGAGCATAAATCTTCAAGGCGGTAGCCATGACCTGCATAACAAGTTCTTCTTCACTCACAATGAATCTGATCGGTCCCGTGCTTCCCTGAACATTCACGCTGATCAATATCTTTCTTACGTTCCAAACCTTCAGATCCTTCTTCTGCTTGCAAAGCATCATCGTTTCGTTTACCTCAAAGATCTCACGAATCCCGGAGAAATCGAAATTGCCTCTTTGAACGGGTTTAATTCTGAGAGTTACTAGGGTCGAGGCCGAGGCAGCGATAGTACCAACCCTGCTTGGAAGAAACAAAAGCGAAAGCGCTGGTCCTTATAGGAAGAATGGAGCGCATGAAATTGCTAGTGAACAAGTCTTCCACCATTCAATATTGCTAAAGTAGGAATGAGGAAGCTGCAAGGAGGGATTGGAACTCCAGATTCTCAGATGGAAAATTGTGAGAGTTTAAAGAAGGGAAAATTGATTTGGAGTGAAAGACAGGAGTCAAGGGGATTTATTTCACGGAAGAAGAAACTTGATTTGATTTTTCAATGCAAGCGGTTAGGAATCTGGAATGTTTGTGTAACTTGTATTTGATCCTAGTTTCTAACGTCTAGTCTATCCAATTCAAGGCAATTTAAAATCAACGTAAACGACAAATCACACCTCCATGGCAATAACAGATGAAAACTTCATGTTGGGTAGCCGCTGATATTCTTTACTTCTAGGATGGGCTTCAAAACGGTGACCACAAATCTCTCAGGCGAACATCATTACTTAGTAAACAAAAACAAGATATCGGTGACAACGATCTTTTTTGATTTACAAGTAGGATCAAACTGACAAAAATAGAAAGAATTCGGGTGCCAAGTATGATGTATAAATAACTTTCATATAACTGCTCTTGCTAACTAGAAGTACCACTTTTGTTATTGGACTTTCAAAGTCATAAATAACCAGGGTACAAATAAAGAAAAAGGAATGAAGCCTCACATCCGCCATTGAAAACACAAGAAAACGAAAAAACTCATCCACGTACACCTACTTTCATAGTCAAAAAGGATATTGAATATAACTAACAAGAAATTTGCACGGCTAGTCTATTTATGGTAGTACCATCACTTGCATCAGATATTTGTTGTTCACCAAATGTTTCCTTGGTTACTGCTAAAGAACAACTGGGCTTTCCAACGCAGGCTTTTTCTACAACAGACATGCTATTACTTGCATCCGATGATCCTTTTTGGAAAGAACCACATGCTCCTTGTGGGTTTTCAAAAATGGCAAATTCAACCTTTGACTTTGTCCCACCATCACATGACAGTGTCAAACTGGCACCTTCATATGCATGAGCACAAACGGTTCCTACTGACACAGTTTTGAATCCTACATTCTGAGGATTCCCGCCAATTTCTTCAAACAAAACCAATATGTTCTCTTTCTTGTTGCTGAAGAATTGCCTTGGTACATGGTACCATCTCTGTGTTGGGTTACCACAATTGTATGTGCATTTGTTTGATCCGTATGCTCCTCTGTAATCACATGTTTGACTGCATCCATCATTACTAGTAACATTCAATGGCCAATATCTACCGATGCCCTGATCGTTCACCCAAGCTTCTCCTTTTCCCATGCCTTGTAAGTCCGCTATCACAGGGCTGGTTCCTTCAGGAACATTGAACTTGGCTTTGTACCAAGTCATTCCTTTCCCAGCAGGAAGATTAGTAGTAGAACTAGATTCCTATGACCCTTTATGGAGACCACGAACCTCGCCGTTCAATCCGGTTTTGTAAGACCAAGAATTGTTTGTCAAGTCCATAGAGGCGCCATTCTGGCCAATTAGCTTAACCGGACCGTCTTCTATACCTGTCTTGACCAAATCAAACTTGGCACCATAATTTGTAAGCCCCACAGTGACAGTAGTGTTATAATGTTATTTCCTTGTGTCAAAGTAACAGGTTTCTCAAATGTGAAATTCCCTTCTGTTTGACTGAATTGTGATCCTACAAGGTTCTTGTTTACATAAGCAAGAAGTCCATGGCCCATTGTGACCACTTGAAGTGTTGCATTTTGCCAAGAGGAAGCGTCGTCATCGATGTTAACCGTTGTCATGTACCGCAAATAGTCACTTGCATCAGGAGTGAAGTCTTTCTGATCAAGAAGTTCGTTTGCTGTAGTAGTTCCCTTGCCACTTGGAGTGTCATCTATGTTCTCTACCATCCATTCCCAAGTAAGTTTAGAAGACGAAGCATCACTTTTCTTCACCATCTTCGAGGTTTGAGTATTAACCTTCACCGTATTGTAAATCTCTTTACTGCAATTCTCAAGAATGGACACAGACCAAGCAGGAACAAAGCACTTTCCATTACCATTTTGTAAATCTACATATTCATCGTTGCTGCCATCAGTGTTACTCAAGTAGCAAAATTTTTCACCATTAGAAGTACTGGTGTATGTGGTCAAGTTCACTGAATTGGCAACGTTTGTTTCGGTTCTCGTCGCGCTTGTAATAATCTTCTCTCCTGATTTTATTGCTGCATGACGTTCCTTAAGATGCCCATATTGATTGAAATTCCCATACTCATCAAGTGGTGCAGCATAATCATAACTTCTTGTGATATATGGGCCGCCGGCTGTTCGTTCGAAGTTTGTTCCCTCCATGAAACATGTAGTAATTGTTTCAAAACTCGTTTTGGAAAAAGCGAGCCACTAAGTAAGCTGCATCTTCAGCAGTCCTATGGGGTAATTTTTCACCCAATTTTTGAAACCAACCAACCCAATTTTCTGTGAAGGCTTTAGGGTTCTTAGGGTTATTGCCATTGGGATGGAAACTGTCACAGTAAAAACCGTTACATGTTTGGATATCGATACTAGGAGCATCATTCTGTTGGCACATGATCCAAGGAACCCACCAATGTTTTGTGCTATAGCTATTTGAGCACACCGTTTCACATACTCCTTCCCAGGTTCCCCATAACCTGACATGATATTCCCATACTCATTCTCAATTTGTGCAAGAATGATGGGTCCTCCTTGTGATGCAAAAAGCTTAGCTTCTTTACACATGTCAACAATTTTTGTGACGAAAGTTTGCATTTCATTCTTCCACTGTTCATTATCAGTTCTGATTTCAATGCCAGGGATTTTGTGTGTAGCCATAATGGGAGGCCTCCAAAAGTCCATTCTGCACAAACATAAGGACCAATCCTTAAAATGCCATAAAGTCCATGTTGTTGGACGAGTTGGAAGAATTTGATGAAATTCAAGTTCTTTTTGAAGTCATAGTGTCCTTTTATAGGTTCATGGCGATCTCAAAAGACGTAAGTTTCAATGGCGTCAAGACCTCCATCTTTGGCCTTCTGAAGAATCTGAGGCCTCATTCTCTCTGTGTTTCTCTGGAAGTGAACCGCGCCGGAAAGATAACTTTTCTCTTTCCATTGATAATGAAAGCAGTTGGATCATAATCAAAACCTCTGTGGCAGAACACAAGCCAAGCAATAAGGATAAGCTAAAGAGGACAACCTTAGTCCATGAATGAAAAGAGGAACCCATGTTGTGAATCATTCTTCAAATTTGTCATATGCTCTTTGAAGAATGGAATTGGATTTATATATAAACTCTTGGACACTAAAAATGGTAAGTTCTTGATATGTTTAAATGTGTAAACTTCATTTCTATTAGAAAAAAAGTGGACCAACACTTTGAATATCGAACATAAAATAATTGACCCCAAGAAAAAAGGGTGTTGTTCATGAAAATGTGCTTCCTTGTAGGTAGTTAGTGTTCAGAGTGAATTCAAAATTAGTATTGCTATTTCAAGAGTGTTCACATTATATAGGGCCTGTTTGGATAGGATTTTGAAAAAGGGCTTATGGAAAAAAAGGGCTTATGGACAACTTATGGAAAATGACTTTTGGAGAAGAGTTTATGGAAAAAAAGTGGTTTTGAGTAAATAGGTGTTTGGATAGTTATTTTTAGAATGACTTTTTATGGTGGTAAATTAACAAAAAAGGTATGATTTGATTTAAAGTAAGAGAGAGGAGGGAGTTAGAGAAAAGAGAAGAGAGAGGAGAGAGGGAAGAGAGGAGAAAGGAGAAAGGAGAGAGGGTGTAAGAAAAAGTAGGAGAGAGGGTGTAAGAAAAAGTAGGGGTAAGATAGTAATTGGATAGTCCATAAGTGCTTTTAACCTAACTCCCTAAACAAATTTAGGTAGCTTTGGATAATATATATTTTAATAGGGGATTTTTTAACATTTTTTTCAAAAAATTACTTTATTAATGGAGTAAAAGAAGAGTACAAATATTCAATATTATCTAAGTGGATTGACGCAGCTTGTTTCTCTTAAATAAAGTTTCGAAATTTTACGGTTTTACCTAGCTGAAAATTTCCATCAAGAAAGTTTTACACTCATGTATTCTAGCATGACTTGATTTAAATTGATTAACGCCCAGTGTAACTTACAGAAATCAGTTGGTGAAATTAAAAACAAAACCCTCTAAGAAATAGTGTTATTTTTTGTCAAGAAAAAAAAATCTGAAATACACGAATTCTGTATAAACATATGTGCAGTCCAGCAACTTTGTAGGGATGTAGGAGAGAATGTCGCTGATCCACGAGGGTTCTGCTCAAATAAAAAATTGGAATACCTTGTTTGTTCCTTTTGAGGGTATCACAATTCTGTAACTAACAACGTTTTTCATCTTCTCCTTCATCTTTAATTCATTTTCTGTAATATATATTTATATAGAGCTAGAGACACATATTTATCCTTCTTCTTTTTCACACTTATTATCTTCACCATCAATTGTTATTATTCCTGAAGATTTTAGGTAGGCTAGGCCATCGGATGATTTTAATGGATCAGGGCTTTCTGGGAATCCTCAAACTTCGTATAAAAAAAGGAATCAACCTTGCAGTACGTGACACTCGTACAAGTGATCCTTACGTTGTTGTCACCATGCAAGAACAGGTTACAAAATAATCACTGTTCAATTATTTCTGATTTTGGTCGCGCTTTGCTTTGCATATGCTTCTTCATATGAATTGTCTCTTGTTTGTATTCATAATTTATTGTCTCCCTGATGAGCATTTTTGTTTTTGGCTTGAAACAAAATGAACGAACATGAAACTTTATTAGCTAACTTGGTCATGACACAGAAACTGAGGACTAAGGTTGTTGAAGATGACTGCAATCCTGAGTGGAATGATGAGCTGACATTGTATATAAAGAGAATCGATGCTCCAATCATTATAGTAAGTACACAATAATAAGCAAACAATCTCTCCTATCAAATCATGTATCCTCCAACCATCAAATCATATTCTTCATTGTTCATCATGAGACATGTAGGAGATATTAAAACTCATATTAATCCTCTAGTTCTAATTATTAAAATTAGTTAAGAAGTTAGTATTAGTTATAAATATATGATTTTAATCTATTTTATCTCTAATATTTATTATTTTTTTAAACTAATTTAACTTATGAATTGATATATAATATTACACAAAGATATTTTAGAAAAATTAGATCACATTTGCTATAATTAAGTAGTTTATTTAGTTTATTTAATATATTTAATTAGTTAAATAATTCTTATATTAAGCTTCAAAGCATCAAAGGAGTAGTTAATTAAGATGATCTCATATTAATTGGTCAAGATCATGCAAGAATTAACTAGTGACTCTAATCTATATAAAGGGTCTATTGTCAATATAAAGTTTACAATTTTATTTTAGAGTATTAATTATTTGGAAGATTGTAAAAAATTAAAAATTGTATTATTTTTTACCCATAAAATATTACAATTAGAGGTGAAAAACGGGCTGGCCCGCCCGGCCCGCCATTTTTTTTTAATTTTTAAAAAATTATTTTAAAACTTTTAAAATACTAATAAAAATTTTCTAATATTATATTAGCATAATTAAAAAAAATTAATGTTGTACTCTTAAAAATTCCTATTTTTTATAAAAAAATTCAAATTTTATAACTATAAATCTAAATAAACATTAACATAATATTAATCAATTATAATATGTCAACACATATCAACAAATAAGTAATCATCTTTACTAGTATTCAATAATAAGAGTATTCAAAGTAATATTTAGGTAAAATAAATAATAATATTAATAATTTAAAAAAAATGGGTTAGGAGGGGCGGGCTGTGCAGCCCATTTTTTGGTAAAATGAGAGCTGAGTCCATTTTACCAGCTCTAATTACAATATCACTCATTTTATGTAGAATCTAATTATCAAAAGAAACACAAAAAAAATTGAGTAGAAGAAATTTGAGGGGCAGCAGGGGCCCAATTGAGGGGGTATTCATTATCATTTGTTGAATTGATTAGAGAAATGTACACATCTTATCCTTAAAAAATGAGTTGATTGACTAATTTAGATAGATTAAGAAAGCTAAATAAATTAATTAATTATGACCAAATCCAAATTCTTACGACGAATTCATATTATATACTTCTTAATCTACCCAAATTAGTCAATTAGCTATTATATTAAGGACTAGATGGAGTATTCGTCATATGATTAACAAGATAATTACTCCTCCGGTACTTAATATAGGATCTAATGGGAGTTGATCATTGTCTTAAATATAAGACATATTTTCTATATTTATTAGCTTTTTTTAAATTACCCTTATCAATACTTTATCAACAATAATCAAGTAAGAGATGGAGAAAAATTTAGAAAGATAACTACGATATTTTAAAAAAAATCTAATTAACTAATTTAATTAATTTTTTAATCTAATCAAATTAGTTAAATAGTTCTTAGATCGAATTATAAATCATTATTGTGTGTGTACCTACGTTGCAGACAGTGTTGGACAAAGACACGTTCACAGAGGACGATCCAATGGGGGAAGTAGAGTTAGACATAAAGCCATTGCTGGAGTGTGCGAAGATAAACAAGACGATGACGGAAGAGCTTGAAGAAGGGATTGTGCTGAATAGAGTTAAACCCAGCGACACTAACTGTCTCTCTGAACAGAGCTTGTGCACTTGGATTGACGGAGCTTTCCGACAAGAAATGCATCTCAGACTGAACAAAGTTGAGAAAGGTGAACTACTCGTCGAAATTGATTGGACTGATCAAGGTTGTCTCGGATTATCAAACGTTGACTTTTAATCTACCTTATAATAGGGTTCTGTAAATTAGCATTAATTTGTTTCCCTGCATAACTACTAGAATTGGCGAATATAGATCCATGCTATCTACTCCTGTCACAAATCAAATTTGTATGTTGGTTTTATTCAAAGCTTGAAAGAGCCTCCATCTATAATACCCGTATGTCGTTAATATAAAATCTAATTTATAGTATAAATTCTATTATAAATTGAGTTTATGTCTTATATTAAATATCGTAAGAGTATATAATTATGTCTCTATATGTATGTGTATATATATATGTTACTCTAAATCCCGTTTTGATAGAAATAATAGCTTTATAATGTATTTTAAAATTGTTTATTTTTAAATTTTTTAACCACTATCATTCTTATTTTAAAAAACTAAACTTTACGTGCAATGTGTATATATTAGATTATATCCATTTTCTTATATTTATTAAGCCCAATTCTACAATCAAATCTCTTAGCCCATAAATTTTCTTTAATAATAAAAATTCTTATGGATAAAATTTTTAAAATTCTGTTGAACCATTAGTAATAATAAGAATCATATATAATAATATTTGATTGGAGAATTAGACATAATGAATATAAGCAAATGGACTTAAGTTATGTATATAATGTTAATTTGAGACTTTGTAACTAGTAGCTATTTTGGTCAAAATTTAAAAATGAATTAAAATATAATATTTTTTATTTTATGGAAATTGGTAGATATTTTGAAAATAGGAAAAAAATAATTTAATTTCAGCAACAAAAAGAAAAAAAAAATCTCTGCCAGTCTCAATCCCATCCTAACGTGTGTTAAGTTCAAAAACTCGGAACTTCAGTTTCCCCTCTCTCACTCTCTTTCTGTCTCCCAGTGACTAATAATTAATAAATGACAAAACGACCATAAGTAGTATTTCTCCAGCTCGTTTATAGACAGACATGAAAGAATATGCCTGGTTCTTATTTCACTGAAAATATCATACATCAGCATGGGGACAAAACAGTGACAAAAATCTTGGACCCTAATTTGGAAGCTTCTTTAATTTGCAGATATTTTATTCATCACAAATTCACTATATATATGTATGTAAAAGATTTATATTGTAAGGTTATGGTTTAATGCTTCTGGGTTTGCCTTATCTCCCAAACATTCTTGAATGGAAATGGCAGCTTCTTCTACAACAGCATCATCATCAAACTTCTCAAAATCTCTGACAAACTTCCCTATTCATCCACTGCACACCAGACACAGTTTCTCACGACTGTCACTACCAGCGAGAAAGCATTATTATTATCATCAATGTCGATACGATTTAACAGGGAAGTGTGTGGGGACGGCGAAGTACGACGAGGTTGTGGTGGACGAAGAGATGGAGAAGATAAGGAGGCTTCAGAATGGGTCGGATGTGAGAGGGGTGGCATTGGAGGGAGAGAAAGGGAGGAAGGTTGATCTGACTCCGGCGGCGGCGGAAGCCATAGCAGAGAGCTTTGGAGAGTGGGTCATCAATGGCGTCAAAGAAGATGGTGGTGATGACGTGGAGGATGCTGTGAGGGTGTCATTCGGGCGTGACCCGAGGATTACCGGGTCGAAATTGAGTGTGGCGGTTTTTGCGGGTCTTGCTCGTGCTGGTTGCATGGTGTTTGATATGGGACTGGCTACCACACCAGCTTGTTTCATGAGCACTGTCTTGCCCCCGTTTGCTTATGATGCTTCAATTATGGTAACTTACTGCATTCCACTAAAATCTAATTTGGCTTAGTTAGTAAGAATGTTAGTTTTATAGTCTAAATTTTTATTAAATTATAGAGACTAATATTTTAGATAAAAAAAACTTAAAGAATCAAAATTTATAGTTTAAAATTTGAGGGACTAAAATTAAAATGAAGACAAATTTAAAGAATTAAAGATTATATTAACCTATCTAATTGTATTCCTTTTTTAAAAAAAAAAATCAAAACATCTTTCGTTTTTATAAAAGGAAAAATTAACATGTAATTTTCTTTGATTTCACATAATTTTTAATAAGATCCCGGTAGTTTTTTTTTTCCTTTTATCAAGTTCTTATAGTTTACATGAATTTCAAAAGGTCCTTGTGGTTTTTTTTTTTATTATGCCCTTATAGTTTACCTAATTTTTAATTAAATCCATATAATCTTATGTGACTGATAAGAAGAAAAAATTATATAGACATTATTAAAAATAGATGAAACTACGAAGATCTAACAAAAAATGAAATAACTACAACGACCTAGTTATAATTTAGAGGAATTATAAAAACATGATAAAATAAAGAAAAATAGAGGGATCTAATTAAAAAATAGATGAAACTACAAGGGTCACAGATTAATTTTTCCAAATGGAGTACATGAAAGTATATTATATATTTATAAATTGTAAATAATATTATATTGACATGTATCTAGCATATGTATATTGAGGTGACTAAGGGATATTTAGATTCTTCTAAGGGCTTGTTTGGCACGGGGTATTTGGGGGGGAGGGATGGGGGAGGGAGGGATTTTACTTCCCTCCCCTTGTTTGGCTCATTACAAAATTGAGGAGGGGAGGTAAAATTTTTTAAAATTTTCCCTCCCCCCTCCAACTTTACTTCCCCTCCAAAATTGGGGGAATTTGGAGGGGAAATGTGATATTATTATTATATAATATTTATATACCCATAATTTTTTTAATATCCTAATATTACTCTTATATTATATTTTATTAAAATATTATGTAAAATAATATAAGATAAATTTGTCTATATAAAAGTATTTTCCCTCCTTTTCCTTCTTGAACCAAACAAGGTAATATGAAAATCCCTCCCCTCCTCTCCCTTAATGTTAATCCAAACAAGGTAATAATAAAATCCCTCTTTTTTCCTTCCTTTCCTTTCCTTTCCTTTCCCTCTATTAAAATCCCTCCCCTCCGTTGAGCCAAACAAGCCCTAAGTCTTCGACATGAACAACTAGTATATATTTCTGACACAAAGTTTGATGCAGATGACGGCGTCTCACTTACCATACACACGAAATGGTCTGAAATTTTTCACAAAGAAAGGAGGGCTAACGAGCGTTGAGGTAGAGGAAATATGCCATAAAGCATCCCTTAAATTTGCTAATAGGCTCACAAAAGTCTCTACCCTGCTCAATACTCCTCCTATCATAGTAGATTTCATGAGTGCTTATGCTCATCATCTCCGAGAAATCATCAAGCACAGAGTCAACCATCCTCTTCATTACGATCTTCCCCTTCAAGGATTCCAGGTTTGAATGAAAACCTCCATTCTTACTATCATAATTATCCTCTCTTCCATTTCAAGTGAATCATCATGATTTCTGCAAACCTGCACAGATCATAGTAAACGCAGGAAATGGCTCCGGTGGATTCTTCACCTGGGATGTCCTCGACAAGCTTGGTGCTGACACATTTGGGTCTCTTCATCTCAATCCAGACGGCATGTTCCCTAACCACATCCCTAACCCTGAGGACAAAACCGCCATGGCCGTCACCAGAGCCGCCGTCCTTGACAATACTGCCGATCTCGGCGTTGTTTTTGACACCGACGTTGACCGGAGCGGCGTGGTGGACAACAAAGGAAACCCCATTAATGGGGACAAGCTCATCGCCCTCATGTCCGCCATTGTACTCAGAGAAAATCCAGGATCTACCATTGTCACTGATGCTCGCACCAGCATGGGTCTCACCAGATTTATAACTGATAGAGGTGGACACCATTGTTTGTACAGAGTTGGCTACAGAAATGTGATTGACAAAGGAGTTCAACTTAACAGGGATGGAATTGAAACTCATCTTACGATGGAAACTTCTGGGCATGGTGCTTTGAAGGAGAATTATTTTCTGGATGATGGTAATTAATTAGTTTGAAATGTTAATTAATGAATTATGGTTTTCAAGTTGTGGATACTGATGATGTTTCTGTGATTTTTGTGATGATGAAGGGGCGTACATGGTGGTGAAGATTATAATTGAAATGGTAAGAATGAAGCTTGAAGGATCTGACAAAGGGATTGGTAGTCTTATAGAAGATCTTGAAGAACCAAAAGAATCCGTTGAATTAAGGATAAATATCGTCTCAGAACCCAGACATGCTAAGGCAAAAGGAGCAGAAGCCATTGAAACATTTAGAAACTACATTCAGGTACAAAGACACAGACCCACAAAATAACAGAGAATTCCATGCTTGAAGTGAAATTATATGATTAGTGTTTTTTAATGTAGGAAGGGAGACTGAAAGGGTGGGAATTAGATTCTTGTGGGGATTGTTGGGTGAGTGATGGATGCCTGGTAGATACAAACGACACACCCACAGCCATTGATGCTCACATGTACAGGTGATCATAACAAGCTTAAACAATGTATGTTCTGATTTTTTTTTGTATAAAAACAGGATAGATATACACAACTTTATCCCTATAAGCGGATAAGTTGTTTCTAATATTTAAACCCGTGACCTTCAGGTCACGTAGCAGTAGATTTACCGCTGCTCTGAAACCCATCCTCTTGATTTTGTTTTATATCATAGTAAAATAATATATTGATCCTCTAAACATAACTTAAAGAACAATGGAAACCATATAAATGAGTCCCATCATTCTTTTTCTCATTGTAAGGATTGTGTTGTGCCTTATTACAATATGAGTTATGTTAAAAAGTCTCAAAGATGGTTTTGAGTATAAGATTTGTCCATGAAACCTGATATGTTGGTGGAAACTCAGGGCAACAGTCAGGGATGAAGAGAGGGGAGAATTTGGGTGGGTTCACATGAGGCAAAGCATACACAACCCTAACATTGCTGTGAATGTGCAATCAACTGTAAATGGAGGTTGCCTGTCAATGGCAAGGGATTTCAAAGAAGGGTATGCTAGCTATAAAATTTTGTTTTTTACTATTTCCAGTGCTTAATATAAGATCTAATTTGTAAAGTAAATTGCACTATAAACTAGATCTTATATTAAGGACTAGAGGTAATAGAACTTTTCGTTCAGAGATGATTGAATTAGCCGATTTATGTAATTGAATCTATATTCCAGATTTCTCAAAGCAAGTGGAGTGGATGCATTTCTTGACATCTCTCAAGTTGAAAAGTTTGCTGCAAATGGGAGTACAGAGTAATAGGCTGCAATTATCTGTTCTGTTCTATACACAGTGAGAGACTAAGGTTTGTCTTAATTATAGATTAAAATAAATATTAGTGCCAATAAACTTTGGCTATATATATGGACATGGTACACCAAAGTTGTTTTCAAGAGTACATAATTTGTGTTTGAATCCAAGTAAGTTGTGCTATATCAGTTTGATCATATTGTACAGTGAGAAAAATGAAAAGAAAGTATATAAATATCAAAGAGTACATATCTTATAATATAGATTAGCAATTCAGTGTTTTTTTTTTTTTTTTGAGTTAGAAACTGAAGGTATCCCCCAGCCAAAAGTTGGAGACTAACCCCCGGGTGTGCAACAAGTAGAGCCCTCCCCAAGGTCTTTTTTAACAAGTGGGATTCGAACCCCTACCCGTTTTTTTAGGAAGACAGATGAAATCCGCCCACTTGTGACCTAGCCAGTCACCACTAGGCCAAGGACACTTGGGTTGAGTCAGTGTATTTTTGTACTATATTCAAAAGGTTTTATATCACAGTTGCTGAAGGTATCTCCTCTGTTTCTCTCCCCTTTGAAATAACATTCATCATTAAAACTTGGTTTTCCATGAGAGAAGGAAATTTCTGCAAACTAATAGGCAATGCTTTAAAGGGAAGGAACTGAAATACATTAGTATCTATGCAGGAAAGATAAAAAAAAAAAAAAAACTTAATCATGCATATTCTTATGCTCTTAAATTTTCAGTACACTGCAATATTGATACTGATGAAAATTGAAACACTTTCAGACTTTTCACAAGTCTCTCTATTTTCTATATGATACTTATTTGTGTATATATAGAATTAAAAATCAAAATTGACATTAAATTAGGATCCTCACTATCACCAAGACACAACTGACAGATTTTGTAGAGACAATTTTGTTATGATTGAGGAAAGAGAAACTTCTGTAAATAGTAAAATAATAGTAATATCTATATATTTATCATAAATTTGCTAAAAAAATTTGAAATGGGGATTTTGATGACAGCAAGGTGTTGTATGTTTTGACGTGCCTACACGTAAACACAAAATCATATTCTTTTAATTAGTAAAATCAAACCTCTCCCCCACAATTAGTGTACCAAATATGTTTTAATTATAGGGTTAATGTAATCTTTAATCCCTCAAGTATGCCTTCATTTTAGTTTTAGTCCCTCAAGTTTTAAATTTATAAATTTTGGTTCCTCAAATTTCTTTATATTTAAAATATTAATCCTATAATTTAACTATTTTGTCCCTTGAGGTTCTAAAATAGAACAAAAATTTGTATAAAACCCTTAATTATATCAACAATCTCATCATTGAGACCAAAAAATTTGGCATTACATTTGTTGCACCATTCAGTACTCCTCTTGGGACTCTCTGGATCTAATTGTTTGTGTATGATTACATGAAGTTTAAAATCTACAAAGAATTGAGTCAAACAATCTAATTCTTGACTTTGAATTGGCATGTTTTTTAAGGACTAGGCCTGTAATTGGAGCTAGTATCGCTGGTAGCCCCTTGAGGAACAAAGTTTTTCCAAAACCAATGAGAGCTCCAAACATGGTTCATTTCTTCAATGGGAACATTCTTTGTCTCAGGGAGGAGCAGGGCCACAAAAATGGTCATCATGATCTCGAAGCATGCGAAGAAGAAGAAGAGACAGAACTTCCAGTAGCAAAGCATCTCAAGAAACACTTGAGCTATCGAAAAAGTGAAGAACATGTTCACTGCAACGTTAATAGATTGTCCTGCAGATCGAACCTCAAGAGGACATATCTCACTTGGCACCAACCAAGCCAACGGTCCCCAAGACCAACCAAACGCCGCCACGAACATACATATGAAGAACAGAAGCAGATCAGCTTCACCTGTGTTGAATGACCCTTCCCCATTAACTCCAAACTTGGAGTATATCATGAACCCCACAGCAACCTAAAACCAAAAATGATAAACAATGGTAATTAATTAATGACAGTATATGTTAGGGATAACGTCAGGACGGCTCAAAAGTCGGTTGGAGCCAGAAAAAGCTAGTCGGATGATAAAAAATGTATATTTGGGATAGTTATAGAAACAAATGAGATTTTTTCTTTCAGAACTACTTTGGCTTTCGACTTTTAGTTTTTCTTCATATTTGAACCTTATGAAAGTTTCCGTCATTTTTGCAAAAGTTAATCCAAAGAAACTCTAAGATATTCAAGGTAAGAGGAGAGAGACTTGGATATATATGATACCTGGCAAATAAGCATTTGAATGCCACCTTCAAGGAACAAAATCCTTCTTCCAAACTTGTCCACGGATAAAATAGAAACCATGGTGGCAATGACATTGACGCAGCCGGTGATGACGGCGGACATGAGAGAAGCATCGCTCTCGAAGCCGAGAGTCTGGAAAAGGACCGGTGCGTAAAACACGATGACGTTGATGCCTGTGAGTTGTTGGAAGAATGGAATGAAAGAGCATAGAGTGAATTGAGGCCTGTATTTAAGTTGTGTGATGTTTTTCCAAGGATGTGCCACCTGCCTAGAAACTTCAATCACATCTATCAGATCCTGAAACTCGTCGTCGACATTCTGGGTTCCACGAATCTTCTGCAATATCAGCTTAGCTTGCCCATATTCTCCTCTTTCAATCATGGAGTTTGGCGTGTCACCCAAGAAAAGTGAAACTACACACAACATAAGAGCTGGAACAGCTCCTAACCCTAATGAATATCTCCATCCATGTTCATGCTCAGCAGTTATGTAGTTGATCAGATTCGCAATCAAAATACCGATTGTTATCATCATCTGAAATCCCATATTCAACGCCCCTCTGATATTTGGTGGAGCCATCTCAGATAGATACACAGGAACAGACTATTGACATAAAACACAAAAATTTGAGTTAGTTACTTAATTATACATTTATTATGAACTCTTTTATAGATAGAGACATAATGGCGCTTATTACTTACTTGATTACAATAGCCGACTCCAAAACCTAGTAAGAGACGACCAATGATGAGCATGTGAACGTTTACGGCAAAACCATTCAACAAGGCACCGACAAGGAAGAACAACCCTCCGAGGAACATGGAGGTTTTACGGCCAAGAATTCGTGTGGTATTAGAGGCAAAGAGAGAGGCTATTAAAGCTGCGAGGTATAACGATGAGGTGAACAACGTAAGGAGTTCATTATTGAATCTGCAGTAAGCGCCATTTTCATGGCCTTTTTGAGCCTTCATTTGTCTATACACAGAAGGAAAGAACTTGATCAAGAATGATTCCATTGAAGTTACGCCTCCTGTAATCCCAAGGTCGTAACCAAAGAGAAGACCTCCCATGGCGGCCACGAAACACGTGAACAATACGTAGGTTGTCACTTTGATTTCATATTCATGCCTTGATCTTCCATGATGAACAAAACCTCCTCCGGCCATGTTTCGATTATGTTTAATGTATGATGGTGTGTTTTTTCACCTCTTTAGATCCTTTTGTCTTTTGTATCTGCACACCATGCTTTCAACGTAACTTTGCGAAGAGTTATATAATTTTGAGACGATGACGAATATGAGAAGTTTGAGTAGGTTTTTACAACAACAATGTGCTTTTTGAGTTCTGTCATACAATCACATATATTCACAATGTCCTAAATTTGGAATCCTTTTTGCCCCATTTTGTTGTTAAAAATACTGTCACATGCATGGCTGTATTTTATAAAAGATCTTGTTCTTTGACTAGTTGTTTTCTATTCTGTTTTTTTTTTTTTTTTGGAATGTATGACTTTTCCTAATTATTTAGTAACAAAATATTTCAAGGCGATTAAATTCCAACAGAAGTAATGAGGGGCAAGTGCTGGCTGCTCAACAGAGAGGACAACAACCTTAATTCCCTTTAATTTGATTCCCACCCCACCAACAACCACAGTAAATTAAATAAATTTTGAAATTTCTTAAAATATTGAAATATTTCTTTTACGAGCCAATAAAAATATAAGTATTTATTTTTGAATATCGAAAGCATGATTGGGCCAACATAAATTAAAATTAAAAATTAATTTATATTAAATATAATATTACTAGAATACGAGCGCATATTGGATAAACTAATTATTTATTGAATAAAAAATTAATATTAAATTAAATTTCCATTAATTGTATATAAATACATAACAAAAAGTTTTTAAAATATAGAAATTAATAATAATCTCAATTTTTATTTATTTATAGCATTATTAAAAAATAAAAGTGATTATAAAGAATGCTTAACAGTTTGGAAAATAATAATAAATGTTTGTGACGTAATTACATACAGCTAATTACGTTAATAACCTTTTGTTTCCATTCCTTGCTTCTTGTCTGTTAGAGATATATTGCATTCAATTTAACTAAACGAACTTAAAAGGCATTTGTTGCTTTAGCTCATTCAGGGAAAGAATAGAATCACGATCCGTTTCTTTGTCCTCAATTATATATTGAATATCTTAAACCCTACGAAGACGTAAGCAATAAACGAAATGGCTATAAATTAAATATACAAATGTGTGTGAAGAGTGAGTGAAGTGTGAGCGAGCTGCAAATTAAAAGAACAAGCTAAGTAACAAGCCAAAAAGAAGGTTGAACTGGTAAGTAGCGTGTATGATTGATCTCTGTTCCTTTCAAACGAAAATATTTGTAATTAATTTCAATTTTCATTATCATCTCCAACAACATGCAGCTTTAGTTAAGTTTGAGTTATGGAAGCGATACTGGCCGCAATTTTAACGACATAGTTCCAGTGCCACTTAAGGAGTACAGCAAACAATATTGGTTTCAATGGGTAAAGAACTATCTAATATCTCAAGATCTTTGGGAAGTGGTGACGAGTAGCAGTGCGAGACCAGACGAAAGTCGCATGGAAGATTTTGCGAGATGGATAAGAAACAATGCTGCAGCGTTGCATGTCATTCGTATCTCTTGTGGGCTTCACGATCAGTCTCATATAAGAGGGGCCTCTGAAAGCCGAAGTTGCATGGGGCATTCTCTATCGTACATACAATATGCCACCAAACCCTCTTCCCAGCAAGGTCATTACCCTATTTAACTAATTTAATTAGATTAAAAAATTAGTTAAACTAATTAATATGATATATTTTTTTTCCTAAAACACCCTAGTCATCTTTCCCAACTAGTCAACTTCCTCCCCTTTTCGATTATTGTTGAAAGAGTATAAGTAATTTGGAAAAAAAGAAACTAATAGATATAAAAAATATATTTTATATTAAGGATCAGATAAGTAGTAATTTAACAGTTGTCATTGGTGATTATGTACAGTAGTGATGGTGGGAGAGGCAGAAGAATTTGAGATGGTTTGTTTGTACAAGGCCATATATGAGAAAAACTGGTCTGCTGCAAAAGCATTCATTGATGCCCATCCTAGGGTTTTGAACGTAGAATTTGCAGCTTCAATGGGCGAAACACCTCTTCATGTGGCTGCAAAAGTTTGGGCATTTGGGCATAGTAGAGGAATTGCTCATTAGTTGCACCTGAATATCTTGAAATACGCGATGCTAATGACTATACTCCACTTGCAATAGCTGCAACACTTAATGGAATCATTCCGATTGCAAAATGCTTGGTCAACAAAAATAGCAATGCACTTGAAATTCCATTGAGAGACTTTCCATTGGGATTCCTGTTACAATGGCTTTTTCATCTGGCCTCAACCAAATGGGACATTATCTCTATTCTGTCACTCCTTTTCAAGTCTTCAAACCAGAAAACGGCCCTATGGTCCTTCCTTGCTCAGAACCTGTTTCTTCTCTGGAGATCTTGGTACGTAACATAACTTTCCCTGTCTCTTCATATCTGTTGTTATTTTGACAATCCATATATATCTCATACTATATATATGTTGGATTTACTTCAACGATGCAAGGAGCTGCTTTTTGCATCCGATTTTGAGGGTTTACCAATAATTATCCATATTCCTAATTCTCTTCACAAAAGTCAACTTCCCTTCTGGAAGCGATGGGTCTATCACTGTAAGTGTTTACTTTTCGCCGTTTGTTCTTCCCTACAATTTTTCTATATGTTGTTTGCTCTTTTCAATTAAACACTGGCCAAGATGCTGAATTATGATATTTTGAGGATAAAGATTGTGAAGATGAAGTTATTCTACCACTGGTATAATTTATTTGTTTTTTGGTCGTGTCATATTCATCAGTATCTTGTTACATATAAAAGCACTTTTTGGAAGAGATAAATGATCCTTAATACTACATTGATAATAAGAAATTAATTATTTATAAAATTTAATCGTATAGAATGTCAAAATATTAAATTCTCTGCATTTTA
Organism: Leucaena leucocephala; assembly: GCA_037074615.1. Lineage (NCBI taxonomy): Eukaryota > Viridiplantae > Streptophyta > Magnoliopsida > Fabales > Fabaceae > Leucaena > Leucaena leucocephala. Next base: position 20,130,867 of record CM073566.1, read on the forward strand.
GTTTGGGCGTAAATCATATGGCTTTGTCTCTTTGTACTTCTTGTTAATTGTTTATTACTTTATTATTTGAATATGCTTATGATGTTTCTCGATCGATCTTTTGAATCACTTTTTGGGAGGAAGATATCAAAATGCCATCAACCACAACCACTAAGCATTTCTGCGCAGAAATTCAACAAAACTCATCAAGGTATAAAATGTACTCTAAAAGATTAAATCAAATAATATCATACAACTATTATAGAACATAGTTCAAACGATATACAACTAGAAACAAAACGAGAAGCAAGTGCAAAGGAAAATATTCTTGGAGGGTATTTTATTTAAAATGCAATTGGGATAATTAATTAAATACATTAAATGATAATAATAATAATAAAAACTGTCAATCCCACTAAATTAGAGCCACTTGGTAGCAAACTAATAAAATCCCACAAAGATAGCAACTAACTATGTGGCTAAAAATTAGGAACAATTTTGACAAATTCAAACTCTAATAATTTTATTTTGTAAACAGAAACTAATATTACTAAAAACTCGGCAACTAATGGGTGACTCAGTGATAAAATTCAAACTGAGTCAAGCAAAATGGTGAGCAGCCAAGTTTGACATAACTCTCCCAAAAATAACGAAGAAAGGCTGAAGTTGGTTAAAAATAGAGCATAGTGTGACTTAACGGTAAGTTGAAATAGAGATATGTCACTCGTTTTCTCACTCCAAAAATTAATTTAAGTGTAGTTATATATTATATTATCAAATCAAATGAAATCTATTTTTAGCCATGAAATCAATTTTTTTTATATAAAATGAATTTGATTTCATGAAATCAATTTTGGCCATTGGTTTCTAAATTATCATGTTATAATCTGTTTTATACTATAGAACAAATTCATTTATGTAGGGGACTAATCTCTGTTTCTTTTGTTTTTTCACAAATCTATACCTCATATTCCGACGCCCAATACAAAATTGCAATATTATTAATGGTAATATTTACACTTTAGATAGAAAAGAGGTTTTCTTTCATATTAAAGCATTGAGTTCTATAATTCGCCATAAAAGCATTGGGTTGTATATGAATCTCATTATTTAATATTTATAATACAGGGATAAATAAATTAATTTAAAAGATTATTTTATGCATAAAATAAAAACCATTAGTATGGAACAATAAAAAATTAAAAATATATGTACTAATAAAACTATTCTTGGGTAACCTTAATAATTGTTAAACCATATTTATGTTAAATAGGGGATTTTGGTCTAAAATACATGATGATAAAATCTCAAAAATAGAAGGAAGGTTTGTGTTATGTAAATTTTAATTTTTGGATGGGTTTATACATTTTTTAAAATTTGAAGGTAGGAGTATATCTTTATAATTAAGATAAAATAAATGAGAGATGAATATATTTTACTATACAAGTAATACAAAATGAAATAGTAAGACAAATGACAAGTACATTAAAATCCAACCGACCCATCCCTATTTTCTATGAGATCGTTGCATATCTCATAACGTTAAGATGGATAAAATTTATAAAATAAAAATCATAAATTTTCTTTGTAATCATTTATTCGATTAAAAGAATTTAATTTAAATACGAGTTCATACCTTGAGTAATAATAAAAAATTGTAATCAAACTAAGTCAGGTCTAACCGTCTAAGTTTAATTCTAATTTTTAAATAGTCAATTAAAAGTAGGCAATTGGATTGTCTTTGTATATATATCCAATTGGGAGAATTATAAATATTTACATGTCAGATTTCTATATTTATAAATAGTTAGGAAACATGTGGATGATTATTTTCCTATTTAGGACTTATATATAATTATCTCTGTATGCAGTTTAGACATGGGATCAAGGAGTCACAATATGAAACCAACCCAATGACATTTTTCTTTAAAATGTATGGGGATTTCATATACTGTACAAAGTTTAAAAAATAAATTATACTAATTATGATTTATAAGTAATAGGAATTATTAGAATTTTTATAGTTCATACTGTTTGATAGATTGATTAGTCCATTTCATAGTGCTTCTTGGGATTTGTTCATCATTTTCATTTACTTCCTCCTATTCTTATTATAAGAATATCTCTACATATTTCATAATATAATATGTTTTGTCTTAAAATATTATTTTTTTTCATTTATCTCTAACTAATTATATAACATGTTTTATCTAAAGTCTCTGTCATAAGTTTGTTAAGTTTGTTTAGACCAGTAAGTTTAACAACTTGGTCACAACATTGCTAATGCTTCCTTTGCTATACATACAAAGATTGTTGATATGCTAACGAGAGTTGGTATAGATAGTAAGGAACGGATTTATATCTCACAAGGACACAAGTTTGATTCCTTCTACCGTTGTAAGGGCTCTTTTAGTAGGCAAGCTCGTAAATCTCTTGTAAGTACTCTTTGAGCTCTAGGACTATGTCCTAGCCTTGGTGGAGTATCGATGCCGACCTACCTAAACTTTTTTGTATAAAAAAAAAAGATTGTTGATATGCATGAAAGGTTTGGTCACAACATTGCTCAGCTCTGCGTTAAGGGCATGTTTGTTTCTCTGGTAATGCTTCCAAAAAGCATGTCTGGGAGGAGCTTTGAGAAAATGGAGATTTGGGATGAACAAACTAAAAGCACACACTACTTTAAACCTAATTAATTTGGAATAATGATCAGGTGCTTTAAATGATAAGATTCATCAAGGGAATCGGAAACCTCTTATTCAATAGAAAATACATAAAGTAATAAGATGTGAAGTGCACACACATTTTATGGCCACTTCTCCACCTTCCTTTTGAAGATGCCTGAACCATAAGTAGAAGAAATTACTTGAACAAGAAGAGGGAACTGTAATAAAACAAAGAGAGTTAACGGCACACTAGCAAGCATAATAACAGGAAGAAAAGCCCATGAACGTGATGAGTCATGTTGCAACATGATGATTATTGTTGCAGAAAAGGCTATCAGCATAGTTGCAATTGAGAGGAAAAGTGAAGAAAGGCCTATGATCAATTTTGTAGGTAAGGAGTTAAGGAAGTCTTCTTCTGCATAGCGTGACGTAAGGATTCCTAAGAATGTAAGAACAGAAGTAGTAGAAGCAAACAAGGACAATGCATCTGAAATTAAGAAAACCTTGAACAACTTTTCCTTCGCAAATATCGGGTACCCAGATGTTTGATCGTTTCCACCTGGAACAGTAAAAGCTGCGGCAAACATAATGGTAACAATTAGAGCACCAACAACCGAGCAAGAAGATGCAGTTTCTTTCATCCATTTTTCTCCTTCATTCCTGAGGTCTTTGTGGTTCTTTTTGAAATAGTCCAGAGGAGTCAACCCTTCTTTGTTTAGTCGAAGCTCAATTCCAGGATTCACCACGCTCTCTACCGCCTTGAACCACTGCCATTCCCTTTGCATTTGCAAAGCAGCACCGGGGATGCGGTTAAGTTGGGAAGCAGGAGCCAACATGGCTGCCGTGTGCAGCAAGTTATTGTTATTCTCAGTATACATTGCTGCTACCACATTCCTGAAGTGAAACCCACGAAGGAGGTTGAAAATCTCAGCTTGACGATATTCAACAGCATTGAAGAAAACATGCCCCTTTTGTTGAGAAAAAGTGACCAGTGAGATTAATTCTGGGTTTGCTGTTGATACCCTGTACAAAAACTCAACATTCCCTAATTTAGCCGCCGTCAACAGTGCTTTTGCAATCATGCGCTTTTTATCTTCACTCAGAAATGTTAGATTCTTACAAGCAAGGTTTAGAATTTCAGTTGCTCGTGTATGTTGCAACTTTAGCTTACGTATTTCCTTCATTCCTGGAAAAGTAACTCAAATATGTAACTTAATGTTAGTCAAGTTTAACCATGAGAACAAAAATCCTAAAAGTAACAAATTTAAATTTTGGGGAAATTTTGAGCATACATACATACCAGACAAATTATAAGTGAGGGAGATGAGCCACTGTAGTAGATTTAGTCCTACTGAGATGGAGTAATATATATGTTCTATTAGATTTGCAATATTATTTGATTTCATCTTGCAATCAACTGATACAGAGTATATTATATTATTATACCTTTGGCTCTGTTCCTCATCACGTCTTCTTGTTGCATGTCTACACAAAAATTATTAGTGGCTTCGGTTGATGGTATTTTGATATCTTCCTCCCAAAAAGTGATCAAATAAATGGAGAAACGTAAGCTTCTTCAAATAGTAATTAAAAGCGATAAAATTAACAAGTAGAAGGGCAAGTAAATCGTGTGAAGCTATTCAATTTGGTATGTCATGGCAGCTTTCTTTTGTAGTAGTTGAAAAGTTATGTCTGTAGGTATGGCAGCTTTGTTTTTCAGGATTTCACGACAGATCATGGAATCTTTATTTCTCAACAAGCTTATGTTTAAGGGCTTTTGTGAAAGTTTAAAATGCAAAGCTGTAAGCCTAAGGATACTCCTTTGGTAGTCCATTATTGCATCAAATTTTATATTCTCTGGGAAGCTGAAAGGGAACAAGAAATATGTCTTGTGTCCATTGACCAAGTTGAAGATATATTCACTAAAGCTTTGCCTAAAGATAGATTTCAGGAGCTTAGAAGGAAGCTTGGAGTCTCAAGGAAAAGTGTTGATGTAATGATACTTTAGGCAAGGATAGCCTGGTGATCTTTTGTTTAGGTATGGCTGCTCTGTTTTTCAAGATATCTTTTTTCCTATTGCCATGTCATATCAGTCTATGTTTTTAGACTTGGATTGTATTTTGAAAAAGCTAATATATAGAAGCCGGCTATCGTTCATGAAATGTGAGAAGCTCATTCTCTTATTTATTTATTTTTTAGTTCAGTTTCAAGTTCTTCTATTAACAGAATATATCATGACGAAAACAAAATTAGGCAAGTGATAGTTAAAATAACTTCAGCTTCACTATCGTTACTCTCATCATCATACTTCAGTACTTTGGCTTGTATATAATTAAGAAGAGCAAACAACATGTAGAAAATTGTAGGGGTGAAAAAGAACAGACAGTTAAAAGCAGTGATATGCACTAACAGTGATAAACCCATTGCTTCCAGAACTGAAGTTGGCATTTATTGAGAGAATCAGAAAGATAGAATGCAATGTGCTCAATTGTTGAGTACCCAAAATCAGCAGCAAAAAGCAGCTCTGCACATCGTTGAAGCAAATCCAGGGCAAAATCTATTCATATAGTATAATCAAATAGTATGAGATGGAATATCAAAATAACAACATGAACATTCATAGAACTAGTTGTAAGTTGTATTACCAAGATCTCCAGTGACGAAACAGCCTCTGAGAAACGAAGGACCCGGAGGGCCTTTTTCTGGTTTGAAGTCTTCCAAAGGAGTAACAGAATAGAGATAACGTCCCATTTCAATGAGGCCAACACGAAAAGCTAACGTAACAGGAATCAATTTAAGCTGCCCATTGGGAAAAGAAAGCACAGTGCTATTTTTATCAACCAAACATTTTGCAATTGGAATGATTCCCCTATGTGACGCAGCAATTCCAAGTGGAGTATAGCCATGAGCATCACGTTTCTTGAGGTATTCTGGTGGCACTAATCTCACCAACTCCTCTACTACGTTCACATGCCCGAACTTTACAGCCACATGAAGAGGTGTTTCGCCCGTTGAATCGACAAGTTCTTCGTTCAAGGCCCTTGGATGCTGATCTATGAAGTCTTTCGCAGAAGGCCAGTTGTTCTCAGATATAGCCTTGTACAGAATAGCCATATCAAAATCTACCACCTCTGTCATCACTGTAATAGACAAATATACTAACAGATCATATGCATAATTAAGACAAAGGATATATATATATATAGAACCTACGTGTAGTGCCTGTGGGTAGCAATTAATTAATTGACGGTATTTCATTGAAAGGAACAAAGATTAAACACACTTCCCAATGAAACTTGGATCTGCGACTTAATTCCGATCTCTTTTTATGACTGAAACTCTGAAACCCTTCGTAAATGGCTTAGTCTTCTTTGTCAACTCATGATTATACATTACTTGTACGTAGACATTTTCGTTCATTTCTTATTCATTTGGGTTGACTTCGTTTATTCCTGTTGGCGGGCGTAGGTTGACATATTTCTTTTTCTTTACTCGCTGGTTTCTGTGTATTTTCCTTTCTCTACTGGGTGACAAAAATTGCTTAATAATAATAAGGTTAAAATATACATTTGATTATTTATATTCATATCAAATTTTATTTTTATCCTTTTTAAATTTAAAATATATATTTTTAATCCTTTAAATTTAAAATTATTAACTTTATTTAATAAAAAATGTGACTCATCAAATTTAAGTGATAAATGTACAATTAAATACTAATAAAATATATTTATATTTTAATTTTTTTAAATCGTGTTATTATTTTAAATTCGTTAACTTAGGATTTAAATAATTAGAGGCATAACACATTGAGATAGACTCCAAAGTACATGACAAAATGCAATACAAAGTCCATGTCATTATCAAATAATTGCAGAGGGGGACTATGTAAGAAAATCAAAAATAGAAGAAAGACTCGTGCCTGCGAAGTTAGAAAGCTTACAAACATTATCCATATATCTTCAAGTACACCTAGAAGAACTGTACAACACACTAATCATTTCCAAATTCAGACAAAACGGCCAAGCGAATCCGTAGGCAAAAGAGATATGATCTCGGAAGAACAAGAGACGAATGAACATAAAGAGAAGAAGCCTTTGAATTAGCCAACAAAATTCCAAATTATAATCAAGATAAGAAATTAACCAGCACATGCGCAGACGAGAGATCGTTAAGAATTCCCAAATCGGAAAATTAAAGTTGGATTGAAATCGAAAAAAAGAAATTGATCACCATCATATAGTTGGTCCAAGCAGAAACGACGTTGGTGGTGCGAAACAATCAGAACAAAAAGAGAGAGTGAAAGAGCGAATACCTTGTGTGAGGGATTATTCTCTTAAAAGAAAGAAAGAATCAAGCAAGGAGGGTCCGGGCGATTGGGCGTCTGATGAGAAATGGTTGGACGGAATTGAAAAACTGAAAAGGAAGAATTGGTTAGTTGGGTTGATCGTTGACTCGGAGCCGAAACGCGTTTGAAGCGACAAAGTAACCGACTGCCCAGCAGGAAGAATAATAACAGTCCGGCTAGCGAAGCATGTTCCAACGATGCAACATGATTGCAAAGGCAAAACCACACTGGACGAGGGAAGTAGGAGGCACGTCAACATCCACATCCATTCGTCAACACACACCTCCGACACCCGGGCCACTCCAACATTATATTAATTCTTCTTCCAAATTATTGTACCTTTTCCAACTCATATTCCTAACTTTGTGTTTTCACTTCTCTACTAGTATCTTCTACCAGAGTGTTTGGATTGACGTTTTGAAACCTTAATCTTAACTTTAACAAGCACTACGTGCAAAGTGTAAAGTATCAACCTCTTTTAATTTATGTCTCCTTTTTTTGTACCATAACCTCACTCACCCATTATATCTTCTATGAAAGTTTGAACTCACAACTTCACAGTTAAAAAAGTTTTAAGAGAGGTGTTTAGTATCAGTTGGACTATAAGGCTCTGACTATGTTTGGTTAAGCTAGATTTTTTTTTTCAATTATTTGATAATTACTGAGTCATTATATATTACGCATAAGATTGAAATCCCATATTGATGGAGAGAAGACTAGTAGAGGGCAAGATGAGAACCCAAGTCTCTGGTAACATCAGTAATCAACTGTGTGAGAGTGTGAGGGTCAGGAACGTGTCCTTTTGAGCTTCTCATACGGTGCCATGCACGACTCAGCCTTTTTACTTTGGAATTGCCTGCAGTGTTTTGTCCATTCTCTTGAAATCCTTCATGATGTCTCCCTCCACAACTCTCAATGGGACCATGCTCTTGCTCGCATCTATGGCATGACTCACCTCCTTATCCACACAGTTTTCCCATCTATCCATAAATTCATCATTTGGTATATAAGAACATATTAAAGGGAAAATGACACTTTAGTTCGAGACTTTATAATTTTGACTCGGTTTAGTGTTAGGGTTTAATCAGAAGAAGAAGAATAAGGGAAAATTTAATCATTTAGTCCCCTATATATAGCATGTTTTCGATGAAATATATTGGCACGTGCATAGTTCATAGCACAAGATATCAAGTATATTTACATAAATCAAAGTAGAAATAAAATGCGAAAAGTAACGATGGACGCGATAATTAATTTAGTCTTTTCCTATTCCAAAACGAAAACCGTGAATTAAAAAAAAAAAACACTCTTGAACATTAAGATTTGGCTTTCCATGAACATAATTCCAGGAAATGATAGAGCCAACTTTTCCAAAATCACCTTGATGCTTAGTCACACCCTTGACTTTACCAGGAGTAACGTTAGCGATGTGATGAGGATTGCTGCTGAACATTCCATGAAACTTGTCAGCAGAAGCATTCAGATGAACATCCGCTTCAACCTTCCCAAAGGGAGACATCTTCTTAATTCTCTTTCTGATAGATATATAGATATATAATGCAAACCCTAATTTATGCACAACGAAGGCTTAAGCCCTAAACCCTTTACATAGGAAATTCGAGGGGAAGGGGGGGGGGTTTCAAGGGTCCATACGTCATGAAAATTAACAGTTACGTAGCACCATGATCGACTTCGCAATTTTATTTTCTTCCTTTTTTAGAAATGTAGTTTACTTTAAATTAATTTTAATCATTCACAACATCGATCTGACATAGCATTGCCAGATCGTAGCTCTAAAATTTCTGCAGTCATTAATATCAACTTCAATTATTATTGTAACTAAATTGGTTGACCGGCTTTTTGACCCATGCTCCCATTAAATAAAATTACCAACATACCACTCTAATCCTATTTATAAGATATTTATAGGAGAAAAATTTAGTCTTAGATATTCAAGTCACTAGTAGAATAATTAATATTTTTTAAAATTTTTTTCCTATTAAATATAAAAAATTTATAAGATACTTAATAACTCTTTCTATCAATACATTTCTTTAATAGAGAGAAATATGAAAAAATGTTATCAATTTAATATATTTCTTAATATATAAGAATAGGGTACAACTTATACCACTATGATCCTTATTATAAATCTACTTAAAAATAAATTTTTAGTCCTAAATATAAATCTATTTAAAAATTATTAATAATTATTTTCTAATTTTATCCTTATTGGAAAGAGAGAGAAATGAGAGAAATGAGAATGATATATAAATGTAGAGAGAGAATAAAATTAAATTTAAAAAAATTTATTAATTCAACGTATATTTAATGATTTAACTATCATTTCTTCATATGTAAAAATTAATTAAAATAAATTTATAATAAAGACAGAGAGTAATACATAGGGAACAGAGAGGTACTACACCGTGGAGATTATTTGATTTTAAATTATACAGAACTCGTTCGTCATGGGAAGAACGAGTTCTGCGCTACAAATTTTTTTATGTAAATGGTGGCAGGACCCATAGCCCCCCCCCCCTCTCAAACAACCCTCCCCTTTCTCTCTCCCTCAAAGCAAATGACGCCCCCTCCCATACTCCAATTTTCTTTATCCTTCTTCATGTATATCTACACACATAGAATTACAAACTATTAACAAAATAATCAACAATTTAAAAATAATATAGTACTTTTTTATTGGGTTAAGCCGTTAAGGTGTATCGAGTTTGCTTCATTTGGGTTTTAATCCCTCAAATTTCAAACAATAAGTTTTAGTCATTCAAAAAGTAAAATAGTCTATATTGTCATTAAGTTATAGGAACCAATATTTTATATAGAAACAAATTTGAGAAACTAAAACTTATAGTTTAAAACTTAAAAGACCAAAATAAAAATAAGAGCAAATTTAAGGAACCAAAGTTTATATTAAACCTTAACCCTGAGTTTAATGTGGATGGAGGTTGTATGGGTGGAAGTGGCATGGACAGCAAGAGACCATGACGGTGCAGTCCTTTGATGTCTTTATGTTCAACATTGGAAAGGGGTCCAGCTTACCAGCGGAGTTATTGTAGGTTCTCAAGAGAGCATGGTATATGAGGACCACTGCTAAATGCTTCTTTGGTATCATATGAATAAGGATCTGCCAATCGTTTTGTGTTCTAATGGAATATAAGTTCCTCTGTAAATAAAGTTCGATATACCCCTCTTGTAACTCTTGCAACCTTGTGTTGTTAGTGTTTATCCCTCTAATTCAATATATATATAGGTAAGGCTCATATGTTTCCTGAGGCTACGCATGCACAAACACTGGGACCAAAGCTTGAGTATAAAAGAAGGCTCTCATCATTATTGAGGAGATTTAACAGTTTACCTTTGAATCCGACTTTCCATGACCTCATTTTGTACATTCTTTGTTCTTGTTTATGATGAATATTTCTGGTAATGCTTTTTAAGTAAAGGTTATCTTCATTTGAAACTCCCTATGCTCAACAAGGCATGGAGAGAAGATGACAGTAAGACAAACAAATAATGTCTTCCTCTCAATATGAAGACAAGAATCATATCCATGCAATGCATGATATGTTCTCGTAATTATTAGAAAACATCATCAAAGTGTTGAAATCCTGTAATCAAATATAGTATAGCAAGCATCATATTGTCTCCCTCCTACCACCCAAGAAGGGAGAAAAGTAGTATAGCCCAAAAACTGTTAATTTTATTTTTTTTTAACAATATCAATGTCTATATCGAGAGGAACTAATATGCCCTTTATGAAAGGCTAGGTTTCGAAAACATGGAAACTGTAATGCAAAGCATGCACCTAGAATCTAGGATTTTGATTAATTTTATGCAGAGAACAGCAAATAACAAGTTAACAACAAAGTAGGGGCAAGATCTGAGGGACAGAAAGTTGTATATCAGAAGACATGTCCCCTATCATTACAAAACAATCACCATAAATAAGTGGAAACAGAGCAATAAAAAACTTGGGCAAAAATCTTAATGGGTGAATCGTGAACTCGTGTTTTAAAGAAGGTATACAACAAGAGCAGTACAAATTCAAAACAATCACCATAAACAAGTGGAAACAGAGCAATACAAAACTTGGGCAAAAATCTTAATGGATGAATCATGAACGCGTGTTTTAAAGAAGGTATACAACCAGAGCAGTACAAATTCATGGTCCAGTGTTAACATTCGATGAGGGTTTATAATTAAGTTGAATGCAACAGGGACATTGGAGAGTTTTAACAAGGGATCTCTTTACAAAGCAATGCTTTATAAAAATGAATGTTGGGCTTTAAAAGGACAGCAAGAGCATAAAGTTTGGGTAGCTGAGATGAGGATGTTGAGATGGATGTGTGGGCATACAAGAAAAGATAAGATTCGTAATGAACAAATACGGGGAAGAGTTGGAGTGGCATCTATTGAGGAGAAAATGGTAGAGAACCATCTTAAGTGGTTTGGACACGTACAAAGAAGGCCAAGGGATGCGCCAGTAAGGAGGGTGGATAAGATAGTATGGAGCCCAGTTAAAAGGAATAGAGGAAGGCCAAAAAGAACGCTCAACGAAGTCATTGAGCGGGATCTCCTGGTCAATAACTTAACCAAGGATTCAGTTTTTGATAGAGCACAATGGCGTCGTATGATCCATGTAGCCAACCACATCTAATGGGATAAGGCTTTGTTGTTGTTGTTGTTGTATCACAATTTGACAACTACAGTCAGGAGTGAGGACCAGAAATGATCTCAGAAACCGGAATGTGCACAGAAAAGAAAACACGAAAATAGTTCCATCCACAGTCATTTTGCATCTAACAAAGAAACACCAACAAGTATCTGTTCCTTCTGAATTAATCTCTATTCTCAAAAGTTAGAGATTACCCTCCTTCATTTGAAACAATTCCAAACAAGGAGAAATTATCCCTTCCAGTTCAGCCATTGTCACCCATCCAAAACAAACCAAGTTTTGGACAATAAAGAAATGTTCTTCGTTTATTGTTGATTGTATCATTTAGACATGGAAGGCAAAGCCAGGAACAGGGCAACAAGTCTGGTAACTTCAATGTCTACTTGTTAAATTAAATAACAATGTACTATTGTCCCTAGGATTTAAACGAAATAGAGAATTAGATAATCAGTGCTAAGGCATTGATGAGATAACTCACACCATCACTTTCCTTTTACAGAGGTTATAAGGTTCAATACTATAAATGATTTCAGAAACAAGCGTGAACAAAAGGGAACACGCATGTTAAAAAGCACATTCAATACAGTGAGAAAAATCCCCTTCCACAGACTATTCAGACGAAACAAACTAGCAAAACAATAAGTCTTCATCCTTTTTTATTTCTTCTTCAATCTCAAAATAAGCGGAACAATCAGAAAATGGAAGGCTTCCTAATACAACACTGCAAATTGAAATCATTCCAACACAAAGTAAGATACTTATCTTAACCACTCAACCCATCGATCGGCAGAGTCAGTCCCGATTCTTCAAACGCTCGAGCCGCTGATTCAATTGCTCGATCTTAACAACGAGATTGGTGACGGAGTAGAGAAGCCAGTAGAACATCAAGGCGGCAGCAATGAGGAGAGCATTGCGCTGGCTCTTCATGATGGATTTCTGGTGGCGAAGGTGCTCGGAAGGGGAACACGTGTCGGCCTCACAGATGGGACGAGTCTCGTACTTCCAGTAGATGTCCATGAGCAAGAAGAGGCAAAAGGGAACGACAGAGAGGAAAGGTTTGAGAAGATTACGAGTCACAGCGATAAGGCCCTTACGGAGGCCGTCGAGGCCAGGGATCGTGAGGAGGAGGACCATGATGGCCTCCGCACCCGCGGCGTACCCTAGCACAACCCATTCAAGCGCCATTGATGAGCTCTCTCTTCCGATGCGAATCTACAGAGGTTGAATTTTCAGAAGTAGTTGCTCGGATTGACGGAAATTGGTCATAAGGAACCGAGGAAGGGTTCTTGGACCGGTATCCTCTACATTTCTTGAAAACTCAACTTTATAAAATAGTTTATCTCAGTCGTCCATAAGATCTTACGGTGTAGAATTATTTGACTAAGCAATACAATATTTCTTCAGGACATAAATATGGGCCAGATTAGTAGTCCAGATCAGTATTTGACCCGATTTGTTCGCCGATTCTTTTGACCAAGCTCGGCCGTGGCCTTAGCCCAAAAAGCTTGGGTGTGGCCCAATGTGATTGGTCTGGGCTGATTTGGCCACTATTTTCTGGACTAGGCCACTTTGTAAGCAAACAAAAAATATCTGGAATCTAGTATAAAAATATATATATATCTCGAATCGTGGTATGGGGAGGTATCCTAATTCTTACATGCCTAAATTTATATCTAAAAATAATAGAAGGCTCATCCTGCCTAACATTAGTATCACCTAGGAGGAAGGAAGATTTTACCATGCCCTTAGATCGTAGGTGAACTCAACTCCTTTCTAAAAATTTTTATACTAAAAAAAATATATATATCTCGTACCTGAAATAGGCAAAACTCAGCTATAAGAAACTTCGAGGCCTAACAAATTTACCACTTAGTTAGGTTCTTTAAATATTTAATTGGAGATTTAATCACTAATGAGAGTTAGCACAGATAGTAAAAAACAAGCTCGTATCCTACAAGGACGTGAGTTCAATTCACACTACCGCCATGAGGACTCCTTTGGTAGGCAATCTCGTAAGTCTCCTATAAGTAATCTCTAAGTCCTAGGCTGTGCCCTGGCTTTGGTAGAAAACCGATTTCGAATCTACCTAAAAAAAAAATTTGTACAAAAAAAATTAGAGGTTTAATCTTTGGTGGTGTATATGGAAAGTCCATAGTATGAGAGAATTAATCACTGCTTCCGGCATTGGATACTCTTGATTTACCTAAAAGAACATCAACTATAAGAAAAATTAAAAATATGTTAAAAATAATAAAGCTTAACACAACTGATAGATTGCTAGATCCCTTAAATATGATAAAAAAATTATTAGGCAAGGCAAAACATATTTCGATAATCTTTATACTATAAGAGGATTAGTTTCTAAACTTTTACTTAGGGGTTCGAGTCCCACACGAGACACTTTTGCTAAAAAAATAGTCACAAATCTCAAAATTAGATTAGTCAGTTGTTCTATAAGTACTCTTTAATTGTGAAATATATCCGAACCTTAATGAGCTTACAAAAAATATTTAAAATACAATATTTGCATAATAACATTATTTTAAAAGCGTTTACATGTATATATATATTATTATTAAATATGGATAAAAATTATTTAAAAATCAAAGATAAGAACATTAGGATGATAATATGTCCCATTGCTTAACTCTAATGTTTTCCCTTCTTATATTTTTTTTCCTCTAGACTTTCTCTCGTTCCCTTTTGATATGACTATCTAGGACTTTTTCTTTTGACCCCCTTTGTGTGGCCTACATCTAGAAGTTATTAAAGATAAGAACAACTTTCCTCACTTGATATTTATATATTTTACACCACATCAATAATCTTTACACATAAGCCATAACATAAAGAAGATAGCTACTAATCTATGATAGAATCTTTGCTTCCTTTTCCCCTAATAGAGCCATATTGCAAAACAATCAGAGAGCCAAGTGTTGGTCGTTCTCTCTTGGCACCTTTTTAAACTTTTCTCAAAAGGTGTGAGATCACATGAACCCAATACACTATTTCTTCATTCATTGGTTAGTTACCAATATACAATTCACAATTTGGAGTGGCTTCTGGTAGTTTCCTTGGCAATTTCATTCTTCCCTCATCATGATCATTTTGGATTTTCTAATACTTTATTTGAGATTGATATGTATGTGACTATCAAATTAATTAAAAGAGAATTATAATTATATATTTATATTTTTTATATACTAAAGTTTTAGGTAAATTATATCTCACAGACTCATCAGAGTTAAGATATACCTCAAAGATTAGAGAGCGTTTATAGGAATACTTACAGATCGATAGATTAATTATCAATAAAGTTCTAACATTGGTAGTGAGATTTAAACTTAGAACATTGTAGGTTATGAATTAATTATTTATCAACTAAACTAATATTTATTAGTTAATTATATATTTATATATTTTCTCCTGTGCATAGAAAAATTTAATTATAATAACTATACTCTAATTACTTGTCATGACAATTAAGCCAAGGAAGATATATAAAAAAAACATGTCCATAAATTAATTATTGACACTTTCACTTTTTGGAAATAAAACATCTATAAATCAAACTGTGATATAATTATATGTAATTTTAAAAAGGGGGTAGGGGAAGAATGTTTTTTAAAATACATTGCATTAATCATTGCAAAATTATGTGATTTGACATAAATGATGTCTTTTCTTGAACCACCTAAAACCTTGAATTAAACCTTTTCTCTATAACACCAGAGTTTGACGAATGTAAGGCATGTTGGTCAAACATTTGTCATCCTTTTCTGATCGGTCCCAATTGCTTATATCATCTTAATACTCATAGCACAATCTATTTTCTTTTCATTTGTCTAGTTTCATCATTATCACTAAAAAATTATAATCAATTTAAACTCATCCACACACCAATATATTAACATTAGCTTGGAGCCCGAAACTTCATCCAAATGTGATAAATAGCACTGTCACTGAGTTAATTTGTCATTAACCATTTCAAAACGAAAAATTATATTTAAGTGAATTCAATTGCAAAAAAATCTTACGAATGAGTCTACCAAATGATTGTGAAATTCTACGGGAATTAGTATTAAATTTTTTAAATTATAAAATAATAAAATTACCTTTAAGAAACAATTTAAGTAATAGGAATGATAATTCTATTAAGAAAACATAATAGCTCAGGCAAGAAATAATATTAATGACAATTTCTAGAGAAAAAAATAATAATTAAGAGCGAAAAATAACAATTGAGATATTTTTTTCTAAGGTTAATTCTATCGAACAAAATAATCTCAAATCCAGTTGAAATTCATAGTCATTTAATAACTTTTTTAAGACTTCTCTATAATTAGATTTAAATATAATTTTCTTTATTTTAAGAGATCTTAGTTATTAATTGAATGAAAAGTAAAGAATACTTTTAATGCGCAAGAAATTAAAGTAGGGGGAAAAGAAGGAAGATGGAATAATACCCATGAAAGGCTATATACATATTCTGAATAATAATAATATAGAGGTCACTATATATATGTGGACACATCAGGACAGCTTCATTGCTTGAAATATATGTGGTTGTGAAGAAAGAGGAATCAATTGAGAAGCTTTTAATTTCTGCTGCTCTTTCTTCCACTACTTTTTTCCGTCACCATATCTTTCTCTATATGCCTTCTTCACAGTTATTATTCTTTATAAAAGCTACAGAACTGTGCCCGAAACTTATAAACATGTTCATACAAAATTATGGATTTTTTAATACAACAAAAACAAAACCAAAGGAATCTCTAGGTCTCCCATTTATTTATTTTTTTCATTTACCACCTGCAAATATAAAATAATCAAATCAAAATATTAAACTTAAGAAAATAAAAGTAATTAATGATAACAAGTAATTAAACGCACCTTTCTGTTTGCCACACACTTTGGAGAAGAAGGAAATGAAGACAATGATTAGAGCCACACCAGCAATTAGCCCAATTAGAATCGCCAGTGTCTTCTCAATCTCCTCATCGTTTCTGTTGCTATCATCATCTGCATAATCTCTCAAACTATGAATATCAAATCTAATACCTCACTTCATAAAATATATATTATGAAAATTATTTAATGGTAAAACTAAAGATATATAGACAAGAGACGTGCATAAGATAATGTGCGTGCTTTCTAGGGTTTAGGGAAAAGAATTATAATGGTGATATTATTAATTAATTGCTATTTTTTCTGTCCTTGGTTTGTTTCTTTGCAATACATTGGATTCTTCATCAATTCATATATTAATAGACACCAATTCAAAGTGGGGCCTTCTTTGCCTATCTCATGAAATATTGTGTATATTTTATATGGATCTGGTTTGATTGCTTCCTTAGCAAACAGAATTTAAAGTGCATACATGTCCTTTGACACTAGAAAATGTTCTTCTAGAATATTGCAATTCAATGGGTCCTTTGTTAAAAGAATACACATCTCTAGAGGTGATCAAATATAATTATTATTGTCTTTTTTTTTTCTATTATTCCCTTTGCATTCAACATCTCAGCTTCTTTATAAGCTACGAATATTCATATTACACCTATCTTTTCTGCCAGGAAAGAATAACGACCATTTATCAAAAAGGGATAGGAAAAGGTAAAGTTTATTCAATTTCTGGTACGAACATTTTTATTGTAAAATTTTATATATTTTAAAATTAAAATGCGTATTATACTATTCAGCCCACAGTAAAAGAATAATGACTATAATTATTTTTATCAGAATATTTTTATATTTACTATTTATATAATATAAAATTTTATAAATTATATAAATAATACATTTTTTCATTTAAAAAATGAGCTTGAAAATGTCAACGCTCGATAAAAAATAACATTTAAATAGTCAAAGTTTATTAAAAGCTAGTAATTTATATATTCCATATAAAAAATTATTATATATATTTTTTAAATTATTTATTAATTGGCATTAGATATTCCCCAAACAAAAATATATGACTTGATCTAATAATCTCTAGTGCGATTTTGCAACATACCATTTCCTGAGGCCAAAAAAAAAAACATACCATTTCCACTTGGCGAGCGATTCCCACGTGCAGAGTATCGCGCGTAGCATTTGGCCAAGTACATCTCACCCCACGCGCCGCCGGAACACTCCATTCTCAGCCGTTGGATCGCATCGGAGAGGCAATCCTGGCACTCGCTGGCACTCAAATCCCCTACGCACTGCGCAACACCCTGTACATCCCCGGAACTGGTAATCCTGAAGGGCCCATCCAACGATCCCAAACTCGCCAACACAGCATCTCTCAGAGTCAACGAATCAGAAGTCAAACCGATCGACGGTCCACATTTCTTCAGCACCTCAGTCTTGTCCTCCACCCCCAGAAACGTTGAGTTATCATACTTAACGAAGCAGCCGTCCAGCTGCAACGCTCCGCCACAAGCGTTGAGGCAGAGGGTGCCAAGTTGGCTGATGGCCCGGGCAACACAGCGAGAGCAGTCGGTGCTGCCGAGGTTGCCGCGGCACTGGAAGAGGCCGGAGACGGTGTCCTGCTGGGTGGAGCCTTGGACGGTGAAGTTGTTGTAGTTGGAGAACATGGCTGAGTTCACAAGAGAGGTTAGAACGGAGTTCACGTTGCTCTCGTACGCCGTCCCCGGCAAGAACTTCAACTGCGAGCAGCCGCCGAAGATGAAAGAATCTGTGGCGGAGGATGACAGGGATGTGAAGGATGAGAACACAGCAAGGAAGAGAAACAAAGGGAAGAGATGAGAGATCGACATGGTTGTGTGTGGTTGTGAAAGAGAATTGAATTTGGTAATGAAGAAGGTTGTGGGTGTGTGTGTTGTGAGAGAGAAAACCTTTATGGTTGCTTTGATGTGAATTTACGTAAGGGGGTGAGGAAGATGATGTGAGTGAAGAAGAGTGATGATATAACTGTGGAAACAAAAGTAGAAAAGGCCGCTAGAGATGGCTACGCACCATAAATTCACAAACCTAATATGCCTCTACATTTATATTTCTTTTACAGTAATAGCAGTTTCTCGTTTATACTCTTCTATATTAATTAATCTGATATATTCAGTTTTTAACATTATTTAACTAATTTAAATAGATTAAATAAATTAGTTAATTAATTTATAATATTTAGATTATTAGATTGAAATATTATTGAGTTCTAAATAAAAACTAGGGAGTAATAAACTTGTTGGTGTGGAACGAGAATTAAAACTTACTCAACTATCAAATCTAAGTATTTTACGCTGGTAATTAATTAATGCGCTGCTTTTTTTGGGATGAATAGTGAGTCATAAAAAAGGTGAAAGAAAAAAGGAGGGGTGGGGTGGGTAATTGTTGACTCCAAAGGCATACCAGAGGGCAAACAGAAGGGTGGTCCTATGGGTATACCTACTACGTACTATTCTTAGAACGATAGTATTCTCTGATATCACTTAGATCCTTTGCATGTTCTTCAACATAATGGTGCAGAGCTTTTTTCTTCTTCTTTAAGACACTAATCACTCAAGATTACAAAGGGGATTAAATACGCCATATCCCACTTACAAAAAAAACTTACATACTATTAGGCTCTAAAGTCACGGCTGCTAGAGAGTTTTTTATTTGAATGAAATCCAATCCAACTTAAATTCAGATTAATCAACAATTAATATATTCAATATTAAATAATATGTTCAACCAATTGTTGAGGGGGTAAATAATTCCACACGTACAATGGGATATTATAAGTTTAAATTCTAAGAAATACATTTGATTAAATAAAAAATAATAATATATATAATTTGCTCTGTTTAAACTAAATTTTAAAATAATTATAAAATTTAGATAGTTCAAATATGATATAAATAAATAATCAAAGTTAGATATGTTGCCAAGTGAGGAGGTAAAAATTTGCATTAGCTTGGAAGTAGTAGCAATGACAAAGAAAAAGAAAATAAAGGAAAGCGAAGGGAGTAGCTAAGCGATGAGTAAGTGGGTGTGAAGAAGTTTCCAAGCTTAAATGTTTGCAACACAGTGGATTGTATAAGATTGTGAATATTAGTGGAAAAGCTTTTGACCTCTATTTTTGGTTCAGTTTTGTGTGGAAGGACAGATAAGAAAGCTACGTTTTCCAGCACGTCTCCGATAAGGTCTTGATAGCAACCCTTGTTTCTAAACACATCATTAGGGGGGGGGGGGCAAGAGTTCATCAAGTCATATATACAATAAATTTCGTAAAATATTAGACACATTTTCTAATTCATTATATGAGATCTCAAAATTGAGTTATGCTTTCGAAGGTTTGCATATAGTGAGTTTTGCAATAATTATATATTAATATACGGATTAATGTATATAAGCTACTCTTTTGCTTTTAAAGAGGGGAAATCTTGTAATTTTCATAAATTCACTGGCAATATACACACACACATCAGCATATTTTACTAGAATATAATGTTCGATTTTAACATGGCATGATTAATATCCGGAAAATATGGATATGGTCTGTTGCAAATGTATGCTTTTGATTTGATATGCCTCTTGAATTCTGTGGAGGTTTCTAACACTTACTTCCATGTAAATATAAATCTATAATGTAGAAAGTCTAACAAATCATACTTTTTATTTAGTAAAATATAAAAAATCAACCCATTATCCGTACTTTAACTTGACGAAGGAATGGGACATGCGATTATTTAGAACGTGTTTAATCTATGGGAAGTATCACTTTATTATAGTTCCAGTCGCAACGCTTGGAGAGACATTCTAATTCTTAAGTGTTTAAGTTTACGTCTGAGAGTAATTGACGGCTCGTCCTGCCTGATATTAGTATCACCTAGGAGAATTGGAGACTTCACTCTACCTTTAGATTATGAGTGAACATAATCCTTTTTCAAAAATTTTATACTAAAAAATAAATAAATAAAAAACCATACTTTTGGTGAGGCATGAATAGTAAAATTTATATATATATATTAAATTTCAGACTATATATATATCAGAGACCCACACTAATTAAGCTAGCTAAATGTACTCAGAAAACTACTTGCAGCAGGTTCAAGGCAGGTGGACAATGACATTTTGGATTGGATGAGTCCTTTGAAGGTCCACATATTTGAGCATATATTGATTTCTAAGGAATAAGTATTATTATAATATCAAATTTTTGGACTGAAATTGTAAAGTAAAATTAATATTTTGGATTATCAGTTTCATTTGTTATCATAGTTTTGTTTACTTCGTAGTGTTTTGGTTTTATGATTATTCGCTTTATGAGTTGCTATGGACTGATTAAAGAAATGAATTATTGTGGAAATATGAAACTTTTTAGGATTTTAAGGATATCCACCTAGAAGCTGTCTCACATTTTCATTTATAAAAAGTCGCTTTGCCCACCCTATTGAATAATGAGGAAATCCATATATATTACTATGAGATAATGACAATAATTATTAATAATTAATACTTCGATCTTAAATATATAATCTAGTCTATAGATGTGATTTGATTTTTAATTTTAATTTACTTTATCTCCTTTTTAATATTTTCTTCTCAGATTATCTTCATTAATTCACAGTTTTTTTCACTCTTTTTACTCTTATATATATTTAATACCCTCATTAAATAGAGGCATTTATATATGAAAGGTCCCACAAAACTTTTAAATAATAATAACAATAACAAACGTAATCAATTTTTTTTATAATGTATTAGTTAATTATATTATATTTAGAATTAAAAAAGTATCATTCAGTATAATACATAAAATTTATAACAAATTACACACTATTCATAAGCTATTATGGGCTATTTGGATAGGATTTTAAAAAAGGGTTTATGAAAAAAAAGATTTATGGACAGCTTATGAAAAAAGGCTTTTAGAGAAGAGTTTATGAAAAAAAAATGATTATGAATAAATAAGTGTTTGGATAGTTATTTTTAGAATGATTTTTTATATTGGTAAATTACCAAAAAGGGTATGATTTGATTAAAAGTGAGAGAGAGGAGAGAGGTAGGGAAAAGAGAAGAGAGAGGAGAGAAGGTGTAAGAAAAAGTAGGGGTAAGATAGTAATTAGATAATCCATAAACTCTTTTACTGTTCCAAAAACTAGTTTCAATAGCTTATTCAAAATCATGGTTTTAAACCATGGTTTTGTTCAAAAATGAACAAATATGGCTGTTTGTTTTAAAATTTTCCCAAACCAAAGTTTGGGCCATAAACCTTTTTCAAACCATGGTTTGAGGGCAAACCAAACATGCCCTATATATAATACAATTTGTTTCTCAAATTTTAAGCAATACATTGAAAAAATTGACGAATTAAGATCATAACTTATTTGTTGTTTTTGATCTGATCATAACATATTTATTTCAAAGAAATGTATGAAATTATATAAATGCGAACTTGGAATAGTTTTCAAGTGATTATTGTAAGGGTTACATGTATCTTATTCCCTATAGTCTACTTGCTGATTAGAAAATAAATACGTTAGGGGTGCATATAGTATTACTTGAAAAATTAATATTTTAATTAAAATATTAGAAGGAATTATATGCTAATTGTTATTCTTTCAAAACATGGAAATGACAGCAAGAATAAAGAAGGAAGAATATATATAAAGTTCCCAGAAGACAAAAAAGAGTAAATAATAAAGAAACGATGTGGTAATATGTAAGTTTCGTCATTTCCATAGCTAATTAACCAGACCATGGAAGGCTTTCATATGTCTGCCAGGTCCCACATTCACAGTACCCGTGAATGATACAAAATAATTTAAGATATATATGTTTCTTTTAACAGTAGCCAAGAAAAACAAATAATTAGCTAAGACATATTTTTATTTTTTGGGGGGGGGGGGGGGCAATTGCATGATTTAACAAAAGAAAACTCAGAGAGAATCAGTGTCGTAATCTTTTTTTGTCTCTTCTTTTTACTTTAAGAGGAGTTACGTAAACTCTTTTTTTCCAGAAAATATAAGTCTATTTAGTTTTAATGAAATTCATATAATAATAATTAAAATTTATAAATAGTTTGATTTAAGTAATTATTAAATGTACAATAATATTACATGCATATTTACCTTAGTTTTGTTGGGGTTTAGCAAAATGGAGAGATATAGAATAGGATGTTTCGTTGTGCATGTATGTATGGTGAGAAGTTTCGTGGCTGCAATAATTAGCTAAAACGGCTGAAGAGTCAATTCAAACCAATACAAAAAAGCCACAAGTCCAAGAATAATTCTTAAAAGGATTCCCATTACATTACACTCTCTGTTTTTTTTTTAATTACTGATGAATTTCCTTTCACTATTCATTCACCACTGTTAATTAATTTACACTATTTTTGACATTCTTCTCTATTCAACATTAATTAGTCCAAACATTATTGACCAACTAATTAATTGGTCAATTAGTTCTTTAATTTCTTTCTTTCTTTCTTCAATTTTTCCTTTTTACAAGATAGGAATTTTCACTCAACAAACACAGAACAAGTTGAAGAAAAAACTCCAATATAACGTGCAAGGAGGGTTCTAATTATAATAATAATAAAAAAATAAATTTCAAACAACAACAACCAGCTGTTGTGGCTCTGGAGTTTACAAAACGTTGCGTATAAATGGGGTTTACACCATCTTTGATTCAAAATCTTAAGATAATGCATTTATAAGTTTTCATTTAATTTGCTCAGTGTGATTTTGCTTACGAGGAATTACTATAAGATTATAAAAAAAATTGATTTAACTAATAAAAATATTTTAAATAATAAATTTATTGTCAATTATTATACTAAAAGTTATTATTATTAACTCGTTCATCACCTTTTGTTTCCTTACATTAAGTCAAGTCTACTTTGACATCTAATATTGTCTAGTCTAACCAAAATATTTATTAAATTGTCATTCAATTAAGATAATATTTGTGGTACACTAAAATATGAAAATACTTGACATTTCTATTCCATCAAAATAGGATGTATTATTATTATTATTATTATTATTATTATATATAATGCTCTTCAAAACAAATGCACAATTTTAATATATTTACCCATATAATTTGACTACGCTTGGCTCCTCAAGACAACTAACATGCAATGCAAAGTATTTTTGTTAGTTGGTTTCTGCGTCTCTCTCAAATATTATTGGTGGGGGGAGAACTTGAATACCGTTGTGAGCGTTGCATTACAAAATACACAAATAAATAATCAATATTTAACCGTTCAATCAATATATAAAAAATGTATGGATTTATTTTTTTTATCAAAAATTAAGAAAATATGTTAATCAAATTTAAACTTTAATTTGTATTAAAATCGGAGTCGTTTTCTGGTCACATCATGAACGAATCCAAATTGGATTGGGAGACAGGGAGGAGGAGGAAGGTCACCTCATCGTGAATATGAAGAAAGCTATTTTCTCTCCCTCCTTTAATTTACATACGTTTGTGGGTTTACATCACTATTCAATTCCCATATGAAAAATTAATATTAATTTTTTTTCCTTTTAACCTTGTAATTCATTTAATATTTTTTCATCTTAAATACAAGATCTCAATCTATTTTATCTTATAAATTTATAATTTTTTTTCAAATTCTCTTCATTAATTTCACATATTAAGAGAATTTCTTATTTAGGAAATAATTTTCAAAACAAATGATTAATTTTTTTTACAATAATTAATTTAACTAATTTTTTAATATATATATAAATTAATTATCTAATTTTACATTAAGAATCGCATGTGACACCACCAGACAAGAATAACACAAGACTACCACTCTACAAAGTTAGGGTTTTTTGCCCTCAACTTCCGACCAAAAAACCAATACCCACGTACGTACCCTTATTTCCATGAGGCTTGTCTTGAATCGCTGCATGCATGTATGGCTCTACTTATTCATACAAAAAGCTTCAAAATCCCTTTATCCCATTCGTTCTTGTTCATCGAATCTTTCGGTCTCTATGATTTAGGTTGGCAAAGAGATCATGTCCAAATGGTAATGGCAATAAGACATAAAGAGGAGGCAATGGGAAACATACAAGATAATATAATTGAAACCTCCCATGCTGCATCCATGTTTTCATGGGTTGAACATTCTTGAAGAATTTTTTCCTTTTTTTTATTTTATACAATTGATATGTACATAAATAATCTAACTAAGTCATTAATTATTTTAAATATTGTAATTTCAACAAGTTCCTGAACTTTTTTTTAATGATTTGATTATTTATATTAATATTAAAACATAATATCCTATCCAACTGTAGAGTTTAAAGTCATTGAACAATCCTGTGAAAGAATATCAAAAGCTTTCTTTATTACAGCCAATAATGATTTCTATTGTGGACAAATTCTTGAAGCTTTTTTATATGCATAAACAAAAATTTAGGTGAGTTCGGCATAGGTCCCCCACCAAAAATAGGGCAAGGCCCCAAGATTCAGAGAGCACTTACAGGGAAATTATAAGATCGCCTACCAAATGAGCCATCACGAAGTGAGAATCGAACTTACGTTCTTATGGGATACAAGTCGTTTTTTACTATCTGTGCTAACTTCTATTGCCACAAATTTTTAAAGCTGTTGATAAGCCTATTCACCATAATGACTGGGCCCAATTTTGGGCCATAAATTTAAGTCCTGGACCGACCCAATTATAAAATTGCAGTAGAGATTAGATTTGCAAGTTCCACCTGAGGGTACTGGACTGGACTTGGCTGTAGCCTAACATATCCGGATCCATTTATTTAATTTCCTTTTCGGCATGCTGATCTGTAGTTACTTGATCACCCATATATAATATACTATTAGCTCGGATCTTAATATAAAATTTAATTTATAATATAATATATAAATTGAGGATTTAATTCTCCGAAATTGGGATATGGATGGAGGGAGAATATGAGAGGAAATAAAATGGAAGGCAGAGACATTCATTTATTTATTTTTTGCTAAACAAAGACAATTTTATAATCGAGAAATTTATTAAAGAGAAAATTGGGGGAAAATCCCCCTTAAAAATTTTATTTATAAGAGTGACTTGATAAATTTTTATACATATTTTTTTATTAATAAAATTTTTAGCGGCTCACTTTTCCCCCAATTTTGCCTTTATTTATTAAATGACATATATTATAACAAAAAATAATATTTAATTTTGAAAAAAAACATTGTAGATATACAGCAATATATAAAATCCAAGTTTCAGTAATAATGATACAAAAGATGAAATTAAATATGGATATATAAGAACACTAATTAGCCTTAGTGTTTGATTTAATTAATTATATGAATCACATCTTTTTAATTGTGGGCGCAGTGTTGCTTCTCCAAGAGCTGAAAGAGGCTTCCATCATAAACAGCTCGAATTGTGTCTTTCTCCAGCAAACCATCTTTGTCTTTCCCAAATTTATATAATATCTTCCATTCTCCCTCACTTGCAACCCTATATATATATATATATATATATATATATATATATATATATATATATATTCAATTATGTAATTTCCCTCAAGTTCTTAATTAATTTGATGAACCCCACAAATTCCAATGAAAAAAAATAAATACAGGGAGTATTAAACATATCATCCTTGATAATCTCGAGGAGCTCTGTTCTCTTGAAGCATTTCTTTCAATCCATCAGCTGCTAAAGCATCTGGATACGTACGAGCATGCTTCCTGAATATTTCTTCAAATTTTGAAGCAACAAACCTAAAATGTATCCATAAATATGTAGGGATCAGCAAGAATATATATTACTGGATGGCAGAAATGATATACTCCCTCTGGTCACTAATTTATATAGATTAATTAAAAAAATTAATTAAATTAATTATTTATAAAATAATCTCTTAAAATATCTTATTTAATCATTTATAATTAGTATTAAAACTACCTCTAGATAAAAAATCCTTAATATATGTGCAATAATCAATATGTGGTAGTTTAAAAAAATTATAAATTTAAAAATTAAAATAAATTTAGATATTATATTTGGTATCAGATTAATAAGAGGGTAAATCTCACAATTTATGACAAGCCAAATTCATCCTATATTATGAGAAAAATAGCTTATTTTTTAAAATTAAATTTTATATATATAGGAGTCACTTAATCACTTAATTGTAATAATAACAGCAACAATCTTTTCAATCGAAATTAAATAAATACCTACCTTCCATATCATAGACTCCAGTGTCGCTGCTATGTTTGGCTGCTTTGATGTTCTTAACTTCAATGGGAAGCAGTGAAGGAAATTTTCCCTAGACCATCACCCACATGCATATTCTTAAACTAATTGATAATTTTCCATAATAAATATTCTATAAAATTAATAATTAATTAACTTGAAAGGGTAATTAGGAGAAGTACGTACAGGACGAGTTTTGAAACTTAGGTTGAGGGGATTGAAAGCAACACTTAAAATAGAGAGGAAGACTCCAGATCCGATTGCACGAAACCCTATTGTGAATTAAATTAAACAAACACAATTTACTGCTAATTATATATAATTAAAGAAAGAGAATAATGAGAGATTATATATATATATATATATATTTAAAGAAGAGAATTATTAGAAAGAACCTCGGAAAGTCTCCCAACACCATCTTTGTTCCTATCAAAGAACGAAACGTGCTTCTGAAACACACTTTGTTCCTCACCGCCACCAACTCCTTCTGCTTTCAGTAATCATAATCTCAAAATCAATAATCACTTTAAGATAAGCGCGCGCGCACTTCATGATGCATACCTTGCTGAGAGGAAGACATGGACGACTCAGTGAACTGCCGACAGAACACAGAGATCGATAACCTGATGAAAGGGATCAAAACTCAAAGAGCAAGCTAAGAGTTATATATGACTGTTGATATTCATTAACGTTTGGCAATATATATATATATATATATATATATATAACGATTTTTGAAAGGTGGGGAGCACATCACGTAAGGACAACCACATGCGTTTATGGCACACGTAAACGCAACCTCCTTATATACGTGTGTTCCTCCAGTTTTAAAAAAATTGTTAGCTCAAAATCTTGGTTTAATTTTTTTTTTAAATAAATAATTATATTTGTTCAAGAGAATTTTTAGATTAAATTATAATTTAAAATTAAAGTTTTGAATAAACTATTTAGACTAGTTTCTAGAATAGTAAAAATGCCTACAAATTACCCAATTAATATTTTATCCTTACTTTTTCTTACCCCCTCTCTCTTCTCTCTTCTTCATCATCTCTCCTCTCTACCCTCTCTCCTCCCTCTTCTCCACTCTTTCTTCTCTCTCTTATTTTTAATAAAATTATATCATTTTTTATAATTTATCAATCATAAAAGTCCTTCTACTAATAATTATTCAACCACTAATTTTTTCATAATCACTTTTTTTTCATAAGTTTTTCTCCATAAACTCTTTTTTAAAAGCTGTCCAAAATTTTTTTTTTATAAACTATTTTTTAAACTCTTATCTAAATAGATCCTATATATTTGATCTAACGCCATTCCAATAATATGTTCAGTTCTATCTAAAAATAGTTCTTTTAATATAACTTCTTTTTTTCATTTACAAGGTTCTTAACTTTGCTTAGAATTGACTCATTGAGTTCTTCCTGCCCCACCCACTCAATTAATCGATATTTTTATTAATTAAAAAGGATAATCTTGCTTTTTTTATAAATTTTTTTAAATATATACAGTTAATTAAAAAAATTATGATGGTATCCTCACTTATAAATTTGCATGTGATTCCTTTCCATTAAAATTTGGTTACTACTTGATTTGATATAAAATTAGGTAGCTATTCACACATTATATGATATCTGAAAAATAATTTTGTTATTCTTTTTCTTTTGCCTACAATAATATTGTTATTCACAACTTGCTAATATATAATGTGTTATTATAGATTATATATATGGCAAAACTTTAGGTGAAGTTTATAAGTGAATTTATAAGTACGCATATACATTTTAACAACTAATAATAATAAAATAATAAATATTCATATTTTATACATGAATTTAAAAATGTACACGTATTTTTAATAATTAACAATAATAAAATAATAAATATTTATATTTTATAGATAAATTTACAAATACACATACATATTTTAACAATCAACAATCACAAAATAATAATAAATATCCATATAAAAATTTACATATATTCATAGATGAGTATTACAAGCGCACATACATATTTCAATGACTAACAATAATAAAATAATAAGTGTGACTAAAAAATTTGACTTATAAAATATAAACAATTTGATCTAAATTTTATCTATATATATTTTATTTATGATAATTAAAAATTGATTAATATTACATATAAAAGTTGATAGATTATTTTTTTGTTAAAGAAGTTAAGAGGATTTAATTAATTAAATTGCGAACTATATAAGGATGTTATGTAATTGTTAATCAAAATTCTCACATTGAAATGAAAAACAAAAATAAGATGATCATAGCAACATGATTTATCATCCTCATTCCAAAATTTTAGAGAAGAAACTAAAAAGACTAATAAACAAACACTAATACGGTCTTAGTTCATTCTTCTGATAAGCTCATTTATGTAATTCTCCCTGTTGCCAGCATCGCCTCCTTCAACATAGTGGTTTCTCTTCTTCTTGAGTCCACCCAAAGGAGCCTTGAGCTTAAATGACCAAAGGAAGTTGTTGGCTTCCTTAAAGTGGGGCCCAACAGTCATGATCTCATGTATAAGATCCTCAGCGCAAATTATTCCGTGTTTTCCCAGGGCCTAAGGAGTGATCACAGTTCAAGTTAGCAGCACGCAGTCATTAATTTCACATTATAAGCAGAGGAAATTAACAGACCTGCTCAACGATGGAGTTGTCAGTTAAAGCAATTCTCTGCTTGTCGACCTTAACATAACCCCTCTTGTAAATAAGTTCTCTAACACTCTTCAGATTCGGGTATCTGAAACAAAACAGGGTTTTACTGTTAGAGAATAGAAAGGATATCACGAGCAAAACATAAATCACAGGAAAATTACATACCCATATGTCACATAAGGTTCCACTCTGTGCAGCATGTTCATTGTGGCTTTGTTAACTTTAAGGAATACGCCGTTGAAGATCTGTTCCACAAGTCAAATAAAGATGACTGCCTAGCCTTTATAAATTAAGGAGAACACAGATTTATATGCATCATCTCATCTCTCACACGAATCGTGTGAATAAGAATTCCCTAGATGTGAAATGCTGAGTCATTGTGATCTTAGTACTCACAGATTGCTAGTTTTCAAAATTCCCTCAAAGGAATGAACATTGAAATCTTAGATATGTTTAACTAAATGCAGAAACACAATCTAAACATGCCCTCAAGCCCTGTTGATCAATCACGTAGACAGACAGCCAACCACTTCCCAACCCATTTGCAGTATTTTACTTGTTCAAGCTATGCTTCCACTAAAATTTGTGGTGACATGATGACATAGAATTGGATAACAGGGAAAAAAAATCAATCTTCTCATTCTTAGATTATCATAGTACCTGTCTCAATCGCAGGAGCTGCAAGATCTTTCTAGTCTTTGGATGCATGGCATTAATACTGAAAAAATCATAGTTTCTGCGTGTAAGAAGCAGAATACGAAGTATGAACTTGAAACCCGTTATAAATAAATGGATAAAAGAACATACCCACGGATGCGAATAATAAATAAAAGTTTAGCTTCTGGATCAACATAGAATCCACCTTTGAACTTTGCCTCACGTTTCAATCTAATTAATTCCTTCTCCTGAAGGAAGAAGTTTATAATAAACCAAGTAAAAAAATCAGGTGCCGCCACAAATTAGGATCATCCAGTAATAAAGGACTAGGGATATTTACTTGCTCCTCATACTCCTTGGCGTACAGCTTAGCTCTGTTGAAAATAAACTTACGATTCCTTGCTCTCTTCTTCTTAGCAGCTTCGAGCTCCTGCTTTTTGGCCAATGCCCATTCCTCTTCCCTCTTCTGCTTCTTCAACACAGAATCTGGAACAATAGCCTTAACCTCCTCACCCATCTACGAAAGAAAACATTTACTCAGGAAAAATCAACGATCTTCAAGAGGTGCTATTCAATAATTTGTTTCAGCACAAAAACAGAACATAAGTTTACAATGGTTCACCACTCATCAAAACTTGAACAACCATCTAACTTCCCCTACATTAGCAGAACGCAGGAGGAAAATATTAGATAGAGTCCATAAAATGAACACAGAAAACAAACAAAACGAGCATTATCTATGCAGATTTCCCCATCCAAGCTAAGTAAAAGGGGGGAAAAACGCATGTTCACCCAAATCTTTCCCTACCATTCAGAAGTCAGAACTTCTCCCACCTCATGAGAACCAAACGAGAAATCAAATTCATAATGAACCAAAGAAATTCAATACATTGACGTAAGGACATGAATGCCACATCTAGATTGTAGATTAAGGCAAAGAGCGGACCGTAAATCCATCTTGAAGCTTTGAATGAGTATAATTCGAACCCTACTTACTAAGTCTTGTCGCGAGCTCAATCTGTTGAAGCAGATACGGCGGAAAGAAGACTAGGGTTTCAGGGGCGGCTAATGAAGGAGAAGGATTGGTTTTCTCTGCTAGGAGAAAAAGCGGCAGGGGAGTAATGCTGTTGAAATCTAGCCGTTCCAAATATCCTACGCTCAAAACCTCGCCACGTGTCTATGTCCACGTTTGCAGCTTCCATGGTTAATGCGAACCGTTCATATTAAAATGATCCTATCTGTCCATTTAAACCTCTTTTTTCCAAAAAAAAATCATACTACATCCCTCAGCTCATAGCTAAAGCCGAGAGACTAATTCCTCGAGGGATAATTATCACAAAAATAAATTTATTATTTTTTTAATAAAATATTTTTTATATATATAACTTAATTTAAATACATCTATTTATCAATCATATTAAGCTTTATTAATTAAATATTATTCTAATATGATATAAAAACTATCTTGAGTGGGCTGATCAAATGAACACACTCGTGAACTAGTTCTCTAATTGACTAATTAAGAGTTTTATAACAAATAAATGGGTTAAATTCTTCTCCTTCCATTATTAACCGTTAAGCACTTGGATCGAGTAGATGTCAGTCGTTCTAATGTAACCAATAATCTCATATTCAAACTCTGGGTATGCAGCCACAATAATTACTTAAAAGATAACAAGATTCTCCCACTATAGGCTTATATTCTCATGAATTGGATTGGCCAGCTGTTAGTAGTGCTAGATACCAGTCGATAAATTAAAAAAAGAAGATACTCCTTCATCCTAATGATACTCCTCTAGCCTTTATTAAGACATATTTAACTAATTTGATTAAATTAAAAAAATTAGTTAAATTAGTTAATATGACATATTTTTTTAAAAAAATTATAATCATCTTCATTAACTCCCTCCCTCTATCTTTTATTTGATTATTGTTAAGAGAGTATAAATATAGGTAACTTAAAAAAATTAATAAATATAAAAAATAAATTTTATATTTAAAAATAAAATTAACTTCCCAATTATAAACTTGAGCCTAAATTTAATACTGAACAACCTAAACTGAACTTTCAGAAGGCCTTACTAAGTGTGTGTTTGGAAAATTCTAAAATCACGATTTTAAAAGGGCTTATAGCTCAAACCTTAATTTAATTTTTTTTTTTAAATAAACAGTCATATTTATCCAAAAGGGTTTTTGGATTAAATCATGGTTTAAAATTAAGGTTTTGAATAAACTACTGAGACTAACTTTTAGAACAGTAGAAGAGTTTATGAACTACATAATTACTATTTTACCCTTAATTTTTCTTACATACTCTCTCCTCTCTCTTCTTTACTCTCTCTCATCTCCCATCTCTCTTCTCTAACCTCTAACCTCTAACCTCTCTCCTTTCTCCTCTATTTTTTTTTCTATTTTTAATAAAATCATACACTTTCTGGTAATTTATTAATCACACAAAATTTTCTACTAATAATTATCCAAACATTTATTTTACAGAATTATTTTTTTCTATAAATTTTTCTAAAAAAAACTCTTTTCTAAAATCTATCTAAAAATTATTTTTTTTATAACCTTTTTTTCAAATATTTATCTAAACAGCCCTAAGTTTCAAACATTTTTAAAAGCCTACTAGGCTTTTAAAATTGCCTCTTGTTGCCAATCTTAAAAGCTATAAGCTTATAAGTAGTATTTAAATCTACTAAATTTTAATAAATTTTAAAATTTTAATAAATTTTAAAATTTTCATATTTAAAAATTGTAAACTATAAATATGTTTAAAACTTATATATAATTATATATAAAATAAGTTAAATTTAAATATATTGAAAAATTTAACTATTTACTAACTATATCAAATTTTATTGATAATAAATAATTATTAAAATAAATTTTAAATTTTATCCATTTGCTAGGTAGACTAGGCCTCAACCCCTAAGAGAAAATTATGAAATATCTTATACCATGGAAAAACTTAATATTTTTTGAAAGGAAAGAAAGAGAATATTTTAGAGGTTTTGGCTCACGATTATTGTTAACTATGAAATAGTATAAAATAATAAGACTAATTGATTAAAAAAATTTAAAATGACAGATATTTATTTTAAACCTAGAAAATAGCCTAATTAATAGCGCATGGGATTTTCATTCTACCCGAAATCTTAGATTTAGAAAAGAGATATATACTAAATTACTAATTAACGATATTGGGGGATAAAAATATATTAAATTTAAATGTAAATTATTTATATATTTTTAAACTAAATT
Organism: Leucaena leucocephala; assembly: GCA_037074615.1. Taxonomy (NCBI): domain Eukaryota; kingdom Viridiplantae; phylum Streptophyta; class Magnoliopsida; order Fabales; family Fabaceae; genus Leucaena; species Leucaena leucocephala. Next base: position 20,164,311 of record CM073566.1, read on the forward strand.
TTAGGACCCATGTGCCTATATTATTTAAAAATGGTAACTAGTGCAACTTATTTTAAGTTTTAAATTTATATGTACGTGTACTAATTTTTTATCCCATCAAATATAAACTATCCTAATTTAATTTAGATTAATTTAATTGAAAGAGTTCGAATAAAAAATTAAAAAATAAAAAATTTCATAATCATCATGTATTTAAATGTGTATTGGCATAAAAAAATATATTATTTAAATGTGTGGTAGGATAAGATAATATTTTGAACTAATATTATTATCCGTTTAACAGATTTTTTGTCTATGAAAATCTGTCTGCTATCCCAACAGCTTCTTTTTAAATTCAAAATTTGAACTCATGTTTTCAGAAACAAAAAACAAACCAACAGTAAACCTCCTAGTCTAACAATAGCAAATGTGGGTCTTCCGATATTCACTCTGACTGTACTCTTTTTCTGTTTCTCTATCATATACATATATATATATATATCACCCCTACTGGTTCTGGATTGAACAAGGGCTAGGTCCTGATATCTTCTTGATAGCTGTGTCTGTTTCAAAGACTGGATTAGCCCTAATGCAGCAATCTGCAGATTATCAACGTCGACATCATCTTCCTCCCCCTCCTCCAGATTTCTTCTCTCAGTATTTCCCTCTGGGCTTGAAGGTCCTCTTAGTTGGCATCGATAATGCCACCCAAAATAGTATTCAGAAACAGCTTCGACCACCTCATTACTACATCACTCATTGTCACACTGGTTCTTCTGCCTTACAACACTTACCTGCCAAAGATTCTTCCTTTGACTTGATTCTCAGTGATGTCTTCTTGCAAGACATGGATGGTTACCAATTCGTCAGACGCCAACGCTCCAACACAAATATTCCTCACATTTGTAAGTTCTTCTATAACGCTGCTAGATCCTTTTAAGTCTTGGAAGGGTCACTCTCGAATCTCAAAATTAAATATCTAGTTATAGGATCTATTAGGCGGTTCACTACACAAAGCTCCCCCACGTGGGGCATGTGATGCACAGCGAGCCCGGAAAGTTCTACATAAATATATCAATGCTAATAATTATGTTTATGAGAGGTTTTAGATTATACTGTAATAATTTAGAGCGGTTTGATTATTTTTCAGTGATAAGTGGGCTTGAAAGATCAAGTAGCAGCATAAAGACAGCATACAAAAGTGGTGTGTGTTACGTTTTGTGGAAGCCAGTGAGTGATAGTGAGCTGAAAAATTTATGGCAACATGTTTGTAGGAGGAGGGAACAAGGTGATGCCTTCTTCAATGGTGACGTGGACGACAATCATAATCATCAGCAGCAGCAGAATCAATTATTAGTACGACAGCATAATCCTCATCATCATCAGGATGAGGGTTGTTCTTCTTCTCTTGTCGTTTCCAGAGACATAAGTCCCAAGGTAGAGGACGAAAGGGAGTTTTTGAATAATCATCATGGCGATCAACAACGTCCTTACAAAAAACGACGGGTCGTCTGGTCCGGTGAGCTCCATCAGAGATTTCTTGATGCCGTGAATTGTCTTGGCGGCGTAGAAAGTATGCATCTTCAATTCCTTCTCCATTTTTTTTAATTTGTTACTTTAATTTTATTATTCTAGTGAATCTTCTTTTATTCTTAGTTGAATAAAAAATAATAGAATTTATCAGGGAAACAAAGTAATAGAATTTGTTTATAATTTTTATAGCAAAAATTCTTTACAAGAAGGAGGATAGGTTAGAGGTTATCAAGATTTTTTTTTTTTGTTAAGGATTAAAGGTTACGAAGATTATCTGACCCAAAGTTCAGAGATGTTGTATATAATTTAGTTGAAATTTCTTTTGTGAAGAGTAATGATATTAATTAAATTAATAGTATCCCACAAGTAAGGGTATAAATAGTAAAAAATATCCTCTTATCCCATAAAAATGTAAATTCGATTCCTACTATTATTGTGAAGCATTTTTTAATAGGCAATCTTGTAAGTCTTCTATAAGTATTCTCTGAGCCCTGAGACTATGTTTTGACCTTGATAGGGACTAGTACTGAATCTATCAAAATTTCTTTATATCAAACAAAAAAAAATTAAATTAATAGTATATATAACGTGACTACCATCTGCCTTCCATAAAATATGGAAGATTAGTCACTTTTGTCAGTAACGAATTATCTTCTAGCATCTGGTAGGTGCCATCGTCTTATGCTTGTGTTTTAAATTATAAACAGTATGTGACAAATATAACTAGTCAAAAGAAGTTAGTTACGGTGTTATTTTAACTTTTCTCTTAAGATTTGGTCAAACCTTTTTCTCTCTCTATGTATACCATCATTTTGATAATTATATCTCTCTCTGATCAGCTCTTCTATTAATCTTATTTCTCTTTCTCTTATTTTATTAATTGAATGAGGATATTTTGGTCAATGTATATGAATATCCCTGTGTGACTACGGGTTCCACATATGACTATATTAAATCACATAAGACATCAAAATTAATTGTCATAAACACTAGACTATCATATTATATATCGACATACTATTCCCATTTTATTTTATATTTATATTTATATATGAAATTAATGATTAATTTATTAAAAAATATAGCATGTGGAATAGTATTTTTATTATGTTCAGTGGTAACTGAAAACTGAGATAAACGTCTTTACAAGTTTTTGTTATTTGTGTTTTGTTATATATAATAATGAATAATGTATATACTTTTTTTTTTGGTTTACTTGTATCTCACCCATTTAATGGGATAAAATTTGGTTGTTGTTGTTGTTGTTGGTTTACTTGTATCTCAGAGGCGGTACCAAAAGCGATTCTTGAAGGCATGAATATGCCTTTTTTGACGAGAGAAAATGTTGCAAGTCACTTACAGGTTACGATCGAGACCCTAATTAATATTTCAACATGCTTGCTTTATTCTCTTCATTATTATTTATTTATTTAATAACAATGATATATATATACACACACACTTTCAGAAATACAGAATGTACTTAAGGAGAATGGAGGACAAGCAGCTGCGTGAAAATCCACATATGAATGCGATGGCCGGGAATCGAATGCCTCCATGTAATGGCCGTGGAGAAGGCAGCTATGGAAGATTTATTGGCAATAATAATATCTCTCCTCAAACAGTAACAGTTCGTTTTCACCCTGACACGTGCCCCTTTCAAAACCCTAATAATAATAATAATAATCCCCACCTTCTAGAACCTTCCAGGAACAAGTCTCCTCCTCTTCCTCATCTCACAGATGAAGGAACTTTCCTCTGGTCCCTAGCCCATCATGGTCACCAATCTAACCAACCCCACCATCATCATCACCAAATGCAAATGCGAACGCAACCACCACCTCAACAGAACTTCAGCTTTGGTATATAACTTTCAATCTCTCTAAGCCTCCTCTTAATTATTTGTTGAGTTCCTAAAGATTGACTCGGTCCTTACTGAGTGATTTGTTCCGAGTTAAAGTTCAGATATTGAAGCAATAACTGAGTGGGAAAGTCCGGGGACTAAAAGTTTTATTTTTGTTGTTTTTCGTGATTCTATAATTAATTATTTATTGAATCATAATATTCAGGTCGTCAGGTGGTTCCACTGGCAATGGTACCTCCATCAGCTTTTGCAGGAAATGGAAGCAATATGCAGCAGCAACAGATAGCTCAAAACCTGATCACTTCTGGTGTGCAGCAGCAGCAACTAGATCAAAACCTAGCTTTAGCTTCTTGCCATGAAAACAAGATGAAGCAGTTTGATCAAAACCTAGCTTCTGCTTCTTGCCATGCAGGCAATATGAAGCATCATCAAGATCAAAACCTAGCTTCAGGTACTTCCTATGGAAGTAATATGCAAATAACTCAAAACCTTACTTCTGGTATCCATCATCTAGAGTCAAGTCAAAACCTAGCTTCAAGTTCTTGCCATGGAGGCAATATGCAGCATGTTGATCAAAACCTTGCTTCAGATTCTTGCCGTGGAAACAATATGCAGAATGTTGACCAAAACCTAGCTTCAGGTTCTTATGTTACTACTACTAGAGGCGGTAATAATAATGATGGAATCATCAAGTCAGAATCAGCACCTATACCTGATGATGATGATGATGATGATGATTTTTTTTATAATTTTGATGATAACTTGGACGAGGCAATTCCTAACTTACTTATGGCTGATCCACATCATACCCAATACCAGTTGCATGATTAATTACACTACAAACTATATCTTATATTAAGGACCGGATGTAATATTAATGTTGAGGTTATCAAGTTTAATTCCTCAGCTCATTTGGTGAACAGACATCTCAAAGTTGAGTCGTCATTGTTTGTTTTAGGATGGAGAATGTATAACTAGTCTTCCTCTCCTATGTATTTCCAGCTACTTTTAGTTTTTTGCCCTTGCTATAGATTCAGTCTTTTGATGGGATTTTTCATTGCTATGGCAAATATTAATTATTGGTTCGAATATTTCAACATCATGGATGTTAATTAAAGCCTTAATCAATGCCTACATTGAAGAGGTTGTAATATGTGCTACGTAACATTTTCCTTTATGATTGTAAATTAGGATGGAACCTGAAGTAGAAAATCTTTAAATCCATCTCCAACCTCTGTTTTAACCCAATTGCCATAACCCATTGTTCGCAGGTTCAGTTGACAAAGGGGTGAGACATGCGACTATTTAGAACGTGTTCGATCCTTAGGTAGTACACTTTGTTGTAGTTACAGTCGCGACGTTTGGGAAGGCATCATAACTGCTGGATGTCTAGATTTACGCTTGAGGGTAATAGATGGCTCGTCCTGCCCGACATTGGTATCACCTAGGAGGAAGGGAGATTTTGCCCTGCCCTTAAATCGTGGGTGAGCTCAACCTCTTTTAAAATTTTTTTGTACAAACAAAAAAAGAGCAATTGCCATACTCGCAATATTTTCATATCTGCGTACTTGATTGGACAATTTACATGAGAAAGGTAAAGATTCCAAGGTGGCCTGGTCCTCTTGTATTGCTATAATATATCCTTGCATGTCTTGTATCTCCTATTGATGTTGCATTGGAATCGATACACAAGTTGACTCAACATTTTCTGCATCTTTGAACCATATTCATATCGTCATACACAAGAAGAATTTCTTCAACGGTCTCCCTGTCATTATGATTTCAGTGGCACCTTGAAAAGGACATCAAGAAAAAATGCTTCAATCTTTTTCCACTCTATAACACAAATGTTCTATTAATTCCCCATTCCCTTGACAAAACTATACCAACTTTAGTTCATTTTTCTTCATTTTCTATATAATTGATCCTTTTATTAAAAAAATAAATAATAATAAATTAATATTATTTTCAGAAAGCTAAAAAAGGACTTGGTAGGTATTACCCATCAAAGATACAACATTGAAAAAATAAATCTAAAAAATGGAAAAGAAAGAAATGAGAAGCACGAGTATAAGATAAATTAAACAACCAAACATGAAGTTATTAATATGATAGTGATGAAAGAAAAGAAATATAGAATTTTTATTCTTCCACAAACTTTGCTTCTTTTTTGTTGAATAAAGGCATTTTCCCCTACTATGTAGTTTAGATTTGCAGACTATCCTTTTACTAGGATGTACTTTTTCTCAAGCCGTATTTGATATGCCGAATAAAATATAATAAAACATTGAACAAAAAATTAATTTGTGAATTATTACCTCTTCATAAAAAAAATAATTAAAAAAATACATTTATCATCATAACAATGAAAATATCATAGATATTACTCGAGTTTTTTTGAAGAAAAAGGAATTCCTCTGCATGTTTTGTTTTGAATAACCATTCTTTAAAGAAATTATAATTATTTTACTAATTTAATCAATGTATTTATAATTATTAATTGGTATTAATTTATCAAATTAGTTTTTTTCATGACATTTAGTATTTGATACTAATCTAATGTATAGATCTCAACGTATAATTTTTTATTCTTTAATTCCATTTGATATAAAATATGACTTCAAAAAGTTTATTTGAAATAATAAAAATTACAGTTTCTACTTTTTATTTATAAAATTCTATTATAGGAGTTACTGGTATTATATGATGCTCTTGGTCGCTTTTCGATATATGATTAATATGATAAACACTTCTGCAAAATGTTCTTGAAAAGATATATTAAAGGGAGAAGATATATTAAAGGCAAGCAATTATATGAACTTGCAGAAATGAGAGTTTAAATTACAGAGAAAATGAAATTTTAGAAGGGCGACAGATAAAAATGAATATATGTGAATGAGTTTGAAATAATTCACCTGGGAAATGCAATGGCATCAACGACAAGCTGAAGAGAGGCTGCCCAGCTGGTATGATCCTACTCCACAATTGCATCAATAATTCATTTACAGTGTAATGAATATATGTGCGTGTGTTGTGTGTAATATGAATGACAAAATCAAATAAAATAAGATCCAAATAATCGGATCAAGAATAAGCAATATTTTTAAATAATTCAGAGTAAAAAATCTGATACTATACGTTAAAAATTATCTCGAGTCATATAATTCGCAAACTCCAAGATATGATTTAACGAGATTAATGAAAAGTCTTTATAACTTCACAAAAGTTATTTACATATTTTTTTAATTGGACTATATTGATTTGAAGATTAATTTTGAATTGGTACAAAGATAATATAAATAAAAATAACAGTATATTGTTATTATAAGATTCCAATGGTAACAATTAAAATACACAAAAAATTAAATTGAATATAAATAGTTTAGATTTGTTGAACAATTATATTTATAATTTAATTAACGTCCATATTATAATTAAGAGTATTATTTTTAAAATAATAGCAATAAACATATAGTGGAAAAAATTAACAATATAAACTTTTTTATTTGATTCTTATAAAATCTGCAAAGCACTGCTATTTCAAGTAAATTAATTAATATATTTGTAACATATCTCTTATTCGGTATTCGTGTATTCCACGTAATGATACGATAAGCGTGTGAGAAATTAATTTGTAACTCCTTATAACTTTATCAAAGATTATTATAATTGTATTTGATCTTAACTGCTGGCGTAAAAAATATATGTGTAAAAAATTAATTTGCAAATGCTTTTTAAATTCAGTTCTTAGTGTTTGCTCAGTTTTTAGTTTTAGTGCCTCTATTTATTAAACCCTAAACTTTCAGATGCTGTTAGTTTAAATACACAATTGAAGCCAAACAACAGTGACCTCCTTTGGCTTCTATCCCTCCTCCTTCATAGCTTTGTTGGGTTGCCGACCCAGAAATCAATGCACGCCGTGAAGCTATATCACGCAACCCAGTGGCCTCCTAGAGCATGGCTGCATATTCGCCGGCGATCGAGCTCAATCCTGATCGTGAATTTTTCATGTACCTCCGTCATCACTTTAATTGCTCCGTCGTGAACCTTGGCCGTCTCTGAGTCTGCCTACTGCAAGGTTCAGCGACGGACACATGGACTCGGCTCAGTGTGTTCCTTTTCTATTAGCACGTGGATAGTACTTTAGGTATACCCAAAAATATTATATCTTGATTCTAAGATTAATTTTGAATTGTTACTAATGTAATATAAAATAAAATAACAATATCTTGTTATTATAAGATTCCAATGGTAACAATTAAAAATGCAAATATTTTAAATAGAATATAGATAGTTTAGGTTTTCTGAACTATTATACTGTAACTCCATATTATAATTAATAAACAATATAAACTGTTTATTTGATTCTTATAAAATCTACAGAGCATTGATATTTGAAGTTAATATAATTAATTGTATCCAATCTCAACTATACCCGTAAAACTCTGTCCAATCTTTGATAAACATGCATTGCCCGTTAAGCATCTCTTGTATTCATGCAAGAAAATTAATCGGTTAAACCTTATAGTTCTAACAAACTTTAAATCAGGTCAACCGATTAGTCAGATTGGCAGATATAAGCCCACAATGAGAAAACTTAATTACCTCCAAGTAATTATAGCAGTTGCATACTTAGGGTTCGAACACGAACCACAGCCAGTGAGCCTTTGATGTACTTACAGTGTAATTTTCATTATTTGTAAAATATGACGAGCACGAGAGAGGAGATAGATCTGAGGCCACGGCAACGAAGTTTCACCCTCAGAGAGGCAGCAACGGTCAAAGTGAAAGAGGAAGAGAAGAGGGAGAGATCGAGGATGATGACGGAGCTTTGACCGGAGAAGGTGGCCGCGAGATTTTCTGAGAGTCAAAGTAGAAAGAAGTAAGAAAAGAAGCTGGGTATTTCCTTAATAGCCTGATTTTGCTTCAAGGTAAGCTAAAACGTATCTTTTTTTAGAGAAAACTGTATACCATTAACTTAGCAGAGAGAAACAAACCAGAAATCAAAGACGCAATAAAGGCATAACATCTTTAACTCCATTTAAAATGTGCACTCATGATAACACTTTTTTATTTGTTTCAGGTGAATAATTGTTTTGGGATCCATGCTAACAATTGTTTTGGAGATAATAATCAAGCGATATATATATATATATATATATATATATATATCATCTTACACCTTGTTAGGTAGGTTGATACCATAGGTAGTAAATATATTAAGGACGTCTGTGTATAGTAAGCTTCATGCCATTAGCCGTTGAAAGGATAGTCATCATGCGATATTTGAAAGTGTGACCAGCCACCAATTGGAATCTGTAAATTCTGCACACTATTACAAGCGCCATTCTCATCTGCAATAAGCTGAATCATTTCCCAGACATATCCTTGGCTCTGCCTGCATATTAATTATCCCATCATTAATTAATATGATGTTCGATTAATTCAAATTCAATCATCTTTGGACAAATTAGCTAACCTGAAAAGCAGTCAATTTGAAAGGAGATTCATGAATGAGAGCATCATCTTTGAACCATCTCTCAGGTCTGAAGGAGGAAGCATCAGGACCCATTGAATTATACTCCATCCTCCCCATTGAGTATGGGACATAAGTCACCACCCCTCCTGCTTTTATTTTTGTTCCATCTGGTAACACATCATCCTCCAATCCGCCCTTTGGGTCCTACAAAATTATGCAGTGTAATAAGCACAAGTTCTGAGGAGAAATACACTATAAAAGTTAATGTTTGAAATTAATTATTAGAGAGTCCAAGGCCTTATAAAACTCCTACATCAAGGTAATATTTTCGATCTGGAACTCATGACAATCAACTACGTGATAATAGCTCAAGTGGTAAAAGTGAAGTGGGTTGTGAAACCTTCCTAATAAATTGAATCATAGATCTTACTCATGCCTATTCTAAATATAATAGCTAGTTAAAAAAATTTTATTTTGATATTAAATATATATAATACCTCAATTTATTTTATCTCCTAAATTTATAATTTTTCTTCAAACTACCCTATTGATACTAATTTCACGAGGTTGTTTTCTATTAAGAAGAACTTTCACTTCAAATAATTAAAAAGGGTATTTTAAGAAAACTAACACACAATTTTTATAAATAATTAATTTAACTAATTTTTATAAATTAATTAATTATATTTAGATCCCATGGAGGGGGTGTAGTGAAATGTACAACAACTGCTGGGTGCAGTCTAAGTGTTTCTGTTATGACTGCCTTCAAATAAGGCAGCTTCTCTAATGAATCTTTTGTCAATAGCTCAGAAATTTGGTGTATTCTTCTGTTGAATGATTCAGGATCTTCAGTGTCACAATAAAGCAATGAAATATTACGTAGTTTTGCTTGATCGTCCTCAAAAGTTTTGAGCTCTAAGTAAAGTTTTTCAGCAACATGAGCATGTGTCATTGTCATATATATGGTCCATGACAGAGTCGTTGCTGTTGTGTCTCGACCAGCAATCACAAAGTTCAACACTACATCTCTCAGACTCTTCTCTGTTGTATCATCGTTGCCCTCTCCCAGTTCTATGAATCTTGATAGAATGTCGTGTTTAATCTGAGTTTAGATTAAAATATCAGTTAATATCAATGTTAGACCCAGAAACATATGATAAATTTCTAATTAAGTAGTATATAATATAGATTTGTCTTTTAAGATTAGTCATAATTAATTTATTTATTTAGATTTTTTAATATACAAAAAAGTAAACTGGAGGCAGTATTTGTTGGTGTGTAAGCACGCACCTTATCATGTAGGCCATTCTTCTTGGCTTGTTCTATCTCAGCCTTTCTTGTTCGAATGACCGAGTAAGTGAAACCATCAATGATATTCCGTCAAGCTGTGCTTCAGAGCCTATATTAAGGAACTTTTTGATTTTTCAGAATGGATCCATGAACCTAAGTGTGACGATGATGTTTGCAGCATCAAAGGCTTGAGCAAAAAGATTGTCTGGTAAATTGGTAGCCAAGCTTCCTATTTCAACACCAAATCCCACCTTGCGTATGGAATCTAAAGTCATCCTCATCAATAACTCCTAAAATGTGAAAATTCAATTTCCATCAATAATCACATGTAACCTGGAGCCTTTAATGTTTGCCCTTTTAATTAAAAAAAAAACAGGACCAGGGACAAGTCGGGCCCACTATATACCTGCATGTCGACTTGTTGGTTGAGGAAGGAATTGGCGGAGATAATGGAAGAGAGCTTGAGGCTGTAGTCTCTGAAAACTTTGGTACTGAAATCTCTTAAATTCTTGGAAGCAAACTCCAAGCTGGCAGTCTTCCTTTGTTTCCTCCAAATTTCACCATCTGAATTGAATATGCCATCTCCAAGCAGCACTTCCATATATGAATGGTACACTTCCCCCCTTCACATATAATTTACAACTATTGTATTCCAATTCAAACATCAATTTGTACATAGATTATATTTACATCAAGTTTCTTACCTCTATTTTGTCAAGTTCTCTAATCATACTTGACCATGTATACTACTTTTGTCACGTGGGTTTAAATTAAATGAAGAAATAAAAAAAATAGGACACATGAAAAAATGAGGTTAAAGAACTTGATAAAATGGATACAAAAAATTTGATCTAAGTTTTCTCCTTTGTCCACATAGCCTACTTACCATTAGTTAAAATTCATTATTATACTACACTCCCAGGTCAAGTGTATCAAAAGTTCAAAACCCCTCAACATGTGATGCTCTATTAAGAAAATAACAAATTAATTAGTGATGAAAGAGTTATAATTTGAATATATAGAGCCTATATGTAACTCTCTCTCTCTTTTGTAGCACTTGGTATCCGGAATCATTTGGATTCCAACTAATCCAGACCAAATCGGGTGACCCTTGTGAGCAGCAAACTCTCCCAACAAGTATTTAACACCGCTACATATCTAAGACTCAAACATAAAATTTTTGGTTAAGTTAGTACAACCATTTTACCAACTGAGCCACGTGCTTGTTGCTTAGGTGAAATTAAAAGGACCAAAAAAAATTATAATGAGGTTAAAATGGAGATTAGTACCTTGGGATAATTAGTGAAGTTGGTCTTAAGAACATTGGCAGGATCAGCAATGTAAGTATAGGTGGTGAAAGGCATAGGAACCACCACAGTTTTAGAGTGAGACAAATAGTTAACAAGCCAATCATGCATCCTCTCATAGTTCATGAGTTGTTCTATTGCAGCTCCCAGAATTGGCCATGTCTTTGGCCCTTTCTTCTTCCCCTTGTTCCATCTGTGAATCACTATCCATGTCGTCACCGTCATCATCACTAACACTATCCCCTTCCTTCATGCAAGAAAACATAGACTGGTTACTTTCTTCCTCGATTATTTCACAAGCAAATGTTGATGTATGTCACAGAGAGAGAGAGAGAGAGAGAATATGTTTTGCTTTGTTTTGATTAGTTTGTTACTTTGTGATGATATAAATAATGTGAGATACTCGAGTTGGTTAAAATGTTGGTGAAGGTATGGTTATTCTATGAGTTTTGGCTTTGTCTTTGGCAAATAGTTTAATTATCACATTAATATTGTGGCGGGTTGGGATCTGATAGCTAAGAAACGTTTTATTCGTTTGGTGCTCTTGACCTACCATAATATTTATTGAAAAACGAAGGATATAATAAACATAAAGTAGATTTCTCATGCCTTCTTACAATTTTACTGAAATCATATCAACCTTCTCTCTACTTTCAAATACCCATGCTTTTCTATTAAAAAAGTTATATGGATCACCTCCGCTAGGTCTTTTAAGTCCTTGAATATTGATGATTCATTCTTTGTTTGTTTTTTTCCTCCGGATAATTGATTTTACGGGTCTGTCTCTATCCAACCAAATAATTAAAGCACTCGCTCACTTTTTGGTTGAGGTCCAATAATAGGATTCTAAAAAGTTGATCCAAATAGTGACAATGGAATTAGACTTCATTATAACATATTAGACCAATAAGGTTAACGACCTGGAATTAAAAAGATTTTTGTCCTAAATTTTGATTTAAAAAAAATTCAAAATAAATATCTATATTTATTTAAAAAGTCTTTTAGATTAAATCATAATTTAAAATTAAAATTTTAGATAAGCTACTGAGACTAGCTTATGAAATAGTAAAAAATTTATAGACTACCCAATTACTATTTTAATCTTGCTTTTTCTTACACCCTCTCTCCTCTCTTTTCTCTCTTTTCCACCCTCTCTCCTCTCTCATCATTTTAATAAAATCATATAATTTCTGATAATTTTCTAATTATAAAAGTCTTTCTGATAATAACTATCTAAACACTCATTTATTCATAATAACTTTTTTCCCCATAAACTCTTCTTCAAAAACCTTTTTCTAAAAGTTGTCAAAAAGTCATTTTTTTTATAAGCAATTTTTTAAACATGCCCTAAGTCTAGTAGAAAATAATTACTATTTCTTCATATGAATTAAAATTTAAATATTTGTTGTCATCCGAACTAGGTTTCTAACTGTATTTAATTAGATTATTTTTTAATCGGAAAATGTTATGTATATATAAACTTGTTTACATGACCATTGATCATGATTATGGACGATAACTTGATAATTTTACTCATCAATCCAATTTATTATCTCCAAAGAGTCTAATTGATTCATTATTTTAATACTTTCTTCAACGCAGAGAAAAAAAAAAGTGCAATAATTCAAACACCTGGCAGCGATTAGACTGAATTTATATTCCAATTCTAAAAGTCGTTTTCGCAAATTAATATTTTAATATTTTTTCCTTTAAAATTATAAGAATAAATTTGTATTATGCTGTAAAATACTATATTATATTTGCTTTGAAAAGTCATATACTCTCCATTTAAAAAAGAACCATAGCCGTCTGTCTATATTTGACTAAAGCTTTTAAAATTTCTAGATTAATTGCACTGTGGAAGTAGGAATTTTTTTGTAGTTGGAGTTTCGTGATCGAAATGATATAAGATTTTTAAACTTTTTCAACAAAAAAATTAATTTAAAATTTACTATATATGTGACCAAAAGCTTATACCTTTTTCATAATTAATTATTATAAATAATTATTATACCTTTCTCATACACTATTTTTTTTTGGTCAAATGGTTAATACGCATAATGAAAATGACCACCATTAGACTGAGTCATTTTCTCATTAATTCGTCAGATCAAGCTAATAGATCAAACTTTAAACATAAAGAAACAACACAGTTTTCAGAAAAGAAATAAAAATATCTCGTTAAAATTGATTTCCTCAATTTCTAAATGAACTATTTGTCTTTTAATTCTTGGCAGATCACTGGTTGACAACTATGTCAATTGTTATTTCACACTATCATTGAAGAAGATATATCAAGCATTTCGCTTCCTTTTCAGTGTAAATTATCATATTTGCTCCCAAAAATCAATAATTTCCTATTAATAAAAAAATCATGCCCGTCGATATTTTACTAAAGCTTTAAAATTCAAGAGTGCACACCTTGAAAGTAGGCCATTTTATGGCAGCTTTCGATCGTGATAATGACAAAAATAATCTAAAAGTTTCCACAATTAAAAGTCGACTTTTGAATTTACTATTTATATGTGGAAAGACAAGATGATTTTCTCGTTTATTATAGATGAATATATTTAAGTTGTATTACTAAGTTTAATTAAATATTTATTAAAATAATTTTTAAATGGCCGTACAGTTATTTTATTTTACTGGGAACATAATTCTAAAGTCAACGTTGAACCAGCAATGGAGCCTTGATTTTCCTTCTGTTCTATCATCTATGTTCATAACTTCGTATATTTCTCCCACAACGTAACATGCCAACAACCCAAAACTTCATTCACTATTAATAAATTAATTAAATATATTTAGATCAGCAATTCAATTGACTTTCATGGAGCATTGTGACAAGGACAAATTTTTTAAATAAATAAATAAAAAGTTAATATAAACATCATCATGCATCATGTGATTGTATTAGTATTTCTTTAAATAGAAGTTTATATCAACCGCCAATCTTCCACATCTGTCTTTACTTAAGCTGGAATCTGACCTAAACCACATGGGCACAAACGAAGAAAATAAGAAACTTAAACGCATGAACCTCCCCTCTTGAAACCTGCGCTTTCATCTTCTTCTTCTTCTTCTCCTCCTCTCATCGTTGCTCTCTCCTGATTCAACTACACATCTTTAAGAGAGCTTCAAATTAATGGGGGAAGTAGAAGATTTTGCAGTAACCCAGATGAGGAAAGCAGTGGAGAAGCTTGGTTCTTCTGCTGAGGTGAATCTCAGAAAATCGTTTTATTTTTGGGGTTCATGGGTTTTGACTTTTGATTTTGCAGATGTATGAAGGTCCAACGCTGATGAGGTTCTTGATTGCAAGATCAATGGACCCAAATAAAGCAGCGAAGATGTTTGTTCAGTGGCTGAAGTGGAGGTCTTCAATGGTGCCTAATGGGTTCATTTCAGAATCTGAAATACCAGATGAATTAGCTACAAGAAAGGTCCTTTTGCAGGGTTTGTGCAAGGATAAATACCCTGTGTTGATTGTTCAAGCCTGCAAGCATTTCCCTTCCAAGGATCAGCCTCAATTCAAGAGTATGAAATTAAAAAAAAATGGATTAAATTTCTCCATAATTTTACTCTAGTATAGGGAAAATTGCCCACAAATACCTGTTTTGAAGAATTAATTGCCCATTAGTACATGAGTTGGAGTAATGGTACTTTCTCTTTCTCTGTATATATGAAATTCATCAGAGTAACAGTACAATGTGAAAATATGTCAGTACTATTGGGCAATTAATTCTCTAAATATGTATTTATGGGCAAATTTCCGTTTAAAACTAGTTTGTGATTGAATACTCTTAGACTTAGTTTTAACATTTTTTAATTTGATTTTGGTCATTAAACCTCCGTTGATACTTAAGATATGCACAGCTCATGCCAACTCATTTCTGTCACTCTAAGTAGGTGGTATCACATGCCACATTCATGAGTAGATTTCACTCCAACGTCTATTATTATCGCTTTTCAAATCATGGATTATGAATGTTTAGAGTTACTAATAAAGTATATCATCTATGGGGATCACATTTTAAAAAAAAAGTTAACGATGTAGATTCGTAGAGGTTTAAAACTGGGACTAAATTGAAAATATATTAAAACTATAAAGATCCCATTACAAATTTTTAATCTACAGGGACTAAATTGAAAATTGAGTTCCATGAAGAATGACTAGAATTCTTTTGTCTGTTTTGAAAAGTATGATCCTAGTGTCGTCAGTTCAAAGATGCCTCTTTAATGTACCTTATCTTGTTCTCATGGTGAGCCATCAGACCAGACAAATATGATCAAAGAGAGATCTTCCAAATTAAAAGTCAATGGTCAAATTAATGGATCCACTTGGAATAGTTTTCTTGACTTTCTCTGTTTTACTGGTTCTGCCACTGCCCTGGAATTTCACTATGAAACGATTTTTCTAGATAAGTTTATCACTATCATATATTTGTGTCTGATCTTTAGCTACTTGCACTAGACTTTTGTTGTTAGAGATTTATAGATACTCCCTCCCCGTCCTTAAGATAAGAGCTGTTGATTAATTTAATTTAGATAGATTAATGAAGTCAAATACAACAACAACAAAGCTTTATCCCATTAAATAGGGTCGGCTACATGGATCATACGACATCATTGTGCTCTGTCAAAAACTGAATCCTCGGTTAAGTTATTGACCAAGAGATCCCGCTCAATGACCTCGTTGAGTGTTCTCTTTGGCCTTCCTCTATTCCTTTTAACCGGGCTCCATACTATTTGATCAACCCTCCTCACTGGCGCATCCCTTGACCTTCTTTGTACGTGTCCAAACCACCTAAGACGGTTCTCTACCATTTTCTCCTCAATAGATGCCACTCCAACTCTTCCTCGTATTTGTTCATTACGAATTTTATCTTTTCTTGTATACCCACACATCCATCTCAACATCCTCAACTCAGCTACCCCAACTTTATGCTCTTGCTGTCTTTTTAAAGCCCAACATTCACTTCCATAAAGTATTGCTGGTCTTATAGCAGTGCGATAAGACTTTCCTTTTAATTTATCTGGTACTTTCCGATCACATATAACTCCAGTAACCTTTCTCCATTTAAACCACCCAGCTTGAATACTATGATTAACATCCTCCAAAATTTCAACATCCTTCTGTATAATTGATCCCAAATATTTAAACTTATCTATCTGTGGAATAACTTGATCTCCCAATTTGACCTCCAAGTTATTTCTAACTTACCTCTTATCAAAATTACAATGCATATATTCAGTATTACTTCTACTCAGACGAAAACCCTTCTACTCTAAAGTACTTCTCCATAACTCAAGTTTAAAATTAATCTCTTCTCTTGACTCTACCACAAGAACTATATCGTCTGCAAAAAGCATACACTTAGGGATTTCTTCTTGAATAGGCTTGGTTAGAACATCCACTACTAGATTAAATAAATAAGGACTCAAGGATGATCCTTGATGAAGACCAATCCTTATGGGAAAATCCTTTGTTTCGCCCCCAGACGTTCTTACAGTAGTCAAATAAATAAGTTAAATTAATATAAAAGCTAGTTGACTAATTTAGGTAGATTAAAAAGTATATAATATAAATTTATATTGAAGTGTTAAATTTAGTTATAATTAACTGATTTAATTAGATTTAAAAATTCCTATTCATCATGTGGATCTCAGGCCTGGTGTTGTTGGGGAGAGATTTTGAAATATGGGTGGGGACTCAGATGGGACCCACCTAAGTACTTGCTTTTGTTATCAGGTTGAACAGGTCCAAGCTGCTTCCTTTACCACATCCCTCATTTTCTCCAATCAAAATAATCACAACCAGTAACAGGAGTTGAATAATTTCATTAAGTTCTGCTGTTTCTCTGAGAGGGAATCTGCTTAATAATAATTCAGTAGCGTGCGTTCATTGTTTATTTGCATCTACATAAAACATGTGGAAAAATTCATATATAAACAACCGCAAGGATGATACAATCACACACATCATGCATTAGCACCTAGCCTGCTATGAGAACTCAAATACTTAGCTAAATGCTTTGGTTTGTGTGTTGGTGCAGAATATGTTGTTCATTTGCTTGACAAGACAATCGCAAGGCATGTCATAACTGTACCAATGGCTGATTGATATATTTACCTATTATCTCTGAGGAACTTGTAGTTATTTTTATTTCATTGGTTTTGTTTTCAGTGCTGCAAAAGGAAGGGAGATAGGAAATGAGAAGTTGATTGGAATTGTTGATCTCAAGAATCTCGTGTATAAAAACATCGACGCACGCGGGTTCATTACTGGTTTTCAGTTTTTACAGGTCACTTTCTTCATTTTAATATTTCTACTTTCTCTTCAAAGCACTAAATTGTGTTTGTTTGAATTGAATTGCAGGCTTACTACCCTGAACGTCTTGCAAAACTCTATATCATTCATATGCCTCAGTTTTTTGTAAGTGTTTGGAAACTAGTTTGTCGTTTCCTGGAGAAGGCCACTCTCGAAAAGGTAACATCAACCGACCAATGTTTAAAATTTATACAATGTTTTGAAGTATGTGGAAAGAAATCATTATTCATGCTTGTCTAAGAACCATATTTAAATGGAAAAAGATTTGTGGGGATGATTTGCAGATAATAATTGTAGGTAATGAAGAGGAGAGAAGACAGTTTATAAAAGACGTCGGAGAAGAGGTTCTACCGGAAGAGTACGGGGGAAGAGCGAGGCTTATAGCTCTTCAAGACGCCGTACTGCCGCCATCTCAGAACGGAACACATTGATTTCAAGGTGACTGCCATGGCGATTACATGTGGAATACTTCAAGTCTTACGTACAGAGACAGCCATATGATGCTTATATATAATATAATCTACTGCCAACAAGTCTTCAATAACTTACTGGTGGCAAAAACTGAAGAATTATTTTAGATGTAGATGATGATGAAAAATGTAATGAATAAAGGTTTAAGAAATGTTGGGAATTACTGCTCTAATTGTATTTTTTACTTTTTACTTACAGTTTATTTTTCTTCTCTTTGGACTCTTACGTAGAAAGCCACATCAATGGTTATAGTAAACCAACTGTGGCCCTTTTTACCTTCTGTCCTTGCTTGTCTTACTCTTTCTTGCATCAAGTGATATCAGAGTCAAGTTTTTGTCGTAATTTTTGCTACCTTAGAATCCTTAGAAGCTTGTAGACAACATGTAACCTGGAAATCAAGAAACTGATCCCGAGCTGCCCCATCGTTCATATCATTTTGTCGAAGCCACCGTCATGAGCCGGAGAAACTCCACATGCATGGTTTTGGTGTATCGTATTTGCCTACCTTGTTCAAAACTAATCTGTAACCTACTTCCACCACAAGGTATTTACTATTTTGGACCATTTCCACTTGTGTTGCCTCTCAAAATTGCCAAGCTCAGGTATTAAAAATCTATTTTTTTTTATAATCTGAATTAACAACGGTGCTATAATATTTTTAATCGAATTATGATTAGTATTTAATTTAAAATATTGATAATAAAATGAAAATTAGTAATTTAAAACTTTAAATATTTATTTTTGAAAAAAAAATCCTTGGCAAGTCTGAGCTTAGCCGTACAGTGGTCCAAACCAATTGGGCCATTTCTGAAGCCCATCTTGAAGTGAGTGGGTCAGGTTTATTGGGCCAACCGGGCCCCAAAAATTCCACATTTCATGTACTTGCTCATGATTCAGATGTTTTTTTTAAGTCAGTAAAAGTTGACACAAAAAAAAAAGTTATACAAAAAAAAATAAAAATAAAGAACAGACTCATATTTTATAAAGACGCGAGTTCGATTCCCACTATTATGATGAGAACTCCTTTTATCAACGATATCGTAAATCCCTTATAAACGTTCTCTGAGTCTAAATCTGTACCCTGACCCTAGTGGGGACAGGTATCAAATTCACCAAAATTTATATATAAAGAAAACTATTTTTTTAAATAACCTAGTTTGTGTACCAAAAACAAACAACTAATAAGAAAACCAAAGCAACAGTCACAATTTTTTTCTTGAAAAGCAATTGTCACATTAACAATTAAGAAATGATAAAATAACTATATATTATATTGATATAATATATTTCCTAAATTTTTGGAAATCATAGAGAAATATATTTGAAAAAAAATTATAAATAAATTATGAATCTGACAAGGGACAGCCCTTTAGGCTTGAAGCCCTCGTCAAATAATTTAGGTCTGCTCTGTCTGCAGCCGTAGCCACGGGTCCATCCGCAAAAAATTCCTGTCTTTGAACCCAGTCAACTAACTTACCCCATATATATATATATATATATATATATGTATATATAATACACAGACTACAAACACACGTGTTATTCGCAGTAACCGGAGATTAACTGTCATTTAAATCCTGCTTCATAAGCGTAACAAGAAACATGAAATGATAACCTTGATCAATCAAAATAAAACTAACAAACTCATACAAGATCACTAGCAAAAAAACAAAATTTAAATTTAAATCATGAGAAATATATTTATGAAAAATATATTTATTGAATGAGATAAAAATGTCTATGCTTTAAGCCTATAACATATTTTTTTAAAAATATTTTAATAATTTTTATTAACTCAATTTTTTCTTATCTTATTTGATTAATATTAAAAGAATATCAATAGAAATAATTTAAAAAAATTAATAAATATAAAAAATAAATATTATATTTAATATTAATATTATCAGCTTCTTAATTATATATTATACTAAGAACTGAATGAGTATATTATTGTATAAATTAGATAAATTAATTTTAAATGAGTTGATATCTTAATTAAAAAAAACTCTTTGACTAGCCTAGGGACCGGAAAAAGTAAGACTTGTCAATTAACTAAGAAGGTGAGTTTTTTATTCTTAATTTTTGTGTAAATCTAATTAGAAGAAGTTTATCCAACTTGTCCAATGCCTCACAAGAGATTAATCTCCATACCTAATGATGATGTCTTATCAGAATAAAGAGAGAAGGCACATGAAATATTTTATAATGAAATAAGAAATTGGAACGGAAGAGACCAAAACTAAACAGTAATATGTCGAAGGAAATTGTGAGCACTTTTTCCATGCATGTCAGTCAAGCAAAATGGTACAAAAGGTGAAGTTCATCCACATAAAAAAATAAATAATAAAAAAAAAGGCACTCGTAGATTGGGTAAATCTTGTCGAATTTATTTGAGGTTAAATGGCGACAAAATTTCGTTAATTTTTATGGTTTAAAACTTCATAATAGATAATTCTAACTTTTAAATTTCTTACCATCAATTATTTTATTATTTCGATACTAAAACACAACCTTATGTTACGCTGGTTATATAATATTATATATATTTTTATTTTTTAAGTTCATAATTAATCATTTTAAAATTTTTATAATTATTATCTTGATATCCAATATTATTTGGTCAAATTTAACTATTGTTAAACTCGGATCATCCTCGTAACATAATTTTTTCCATCGCTCTTTACACTTTAAATTGTATATAAATAACTCTCTGAACTTTTTTTTTCTTTTGCATAAACTTTTAATAAGTCATATACATGGTACCAATACTTTTTTTTTTTTTACAAAAATTTTTAGAAAGGGGTTAGGCTCACCCATGATCTAAAGGTAGCGTAAAATCTCTCTTCCTCTTAAGCAATACTAATGTCAGGCAGGGCGAGCCGTCTATTACTTTCAGACGTAAACCTAGGCACCCAAGAGTTAAGATGCCTCTCCAAGCGTCGCGACTGGAATCACAATAAAGTGGTACTCTCTAAAGTTTGAACATGCTCCAAATGGTCGTATATCTCACCCCTTCGCTAGTTGAACCCATGGACGATGAGTCATTGTACCAAAACTTAACTAAGGATCCTAACCAATTGCGATGGGAGTTTTGGATAAGTCAACTAATTTAAATTTTATATATTTTTTAATTATAAAAACTAATATTTTAATCTTAACAAAATTTAAAGGGTCAAAATCTATAGTTTAAAACTCGAGGGATCAAAACTAAAATGAGAATAAATTTAAAAGACGAAAGATCATATTATCCTCTTAATTAATTATATTCTTTTAATCATGATTAAGTTAATTCTTGTTCAACTATACTTAAATTATTGATTCTTGAATCACTATCTCAACGAGTTCAATGAGTACATCAATACATTAGCTTATATGAACAATTAATATTGTCTTTCCACACACAATTGAAGCATATGATATATGAAGGAGTTATGCAGATTGCGGAGTTTTGTCCATTAGCCGTTCTACTGAATACTACTGAAGTGGAAGTTTTGCTTATTGAATCTGCCACTGTTGCGTCATCAATAGTAAGCCGAAGCAGAGCCACATGTGATTCTTTCTCCCCTCTCTTACCATTCTGATCAATCCCTAATCTTTTGCTTTAACTTCTTTTCTCTTTATATGCACACATATTGTAAAATAAGGCTTATATATATTAACCCTAGAGATCAACTCGTGCATGGGCATGTGTATATAAAAGAATATGATATAGAAGTAGATCGGCAAAAATCAACTTGATTTATCATAGGTTAATTTTGTTGCGTACAAGTTTAGATAAGTGTACTTTAAAATGATAAAGTTGTCAAAGGTTGTATATTCTATACCACTTATAATTTCGGGCTTAGCTTAACATGGGTTAAATAGGCCATGCTTGATAAAGCTCAGTGTTATCATTTAATGTGCCATTTTCAAAACCCTCTGCCTCAAATTTAAGTGGGATAAACGATGTGCACTTGGGCCTTGTGTATCCTCAGCTCTATACATAATTGGTAATAAATGCAAATTAATCATAAGAACGATGTAGCTGCATGCAAATTAATGACCTTCGTCACAAGCTTGATCACCAAGCCAAGAAAAAAAAGCATCATGCTTAAATGTCCAGCTGACCAAATGAAAAACCACGTTATTAGTTAATAAATTACTCAAATGTTGTCACTGATTCAGTTTCTTCAAGACATGCATGATCGAATCCCAAGAAATCGTTGATTATAGCTGGAGCGACTACAATTGAAACCAATAACCTTGAAATGCTTTGATTGAGAAGAAATGGGAGGAGTAACTAGGAATGAGCGCTTCGTTTCAATTGGTTTCTGGTTGGGGAAAATGAATGATGTAAAAAATTAAAAAAAAATGAAGGATAACAAGACTAGTAAATAACAAAGAAAGAGAGAAGTAGTCAAAAAGGGGAATATGTGTAAGAAGAGAAAGGGAATGCAGAAAATGCCAAAAAGAGTTGCAGGTTGCAAGTACCTTGAAAGCTACTTTAATCGTAACACTAAACCTTGACAAGTTCCTTTCGTCGCGATAAAGTCCATGCATGCACAGCACTGCACAGTACATTGCTTTCACCTTTTATCGTGTTCCCATGTTCATATCCATTTATATATATATATATATATGCACTTGGATTCATACTGATTTTTTCCCAGTAAGTAAGTAACTTACTTCATTAACAAGAACGACAAAGAAAGGAACGCGTACGTACATCTTGATAGCTACTGCTACACTACTTCACTGGCACCAAGAACCATAATAGTGACCTCTTTTATCTGAGACGTATTTGTTATTTAGTAATAATTCATCCATTTTCTACTGTGTATATATATCTGTGTGTATATGAGGGTTTGCGGAAGAGTAGAGAGAGATAATGGAGGGTGGTAGAATTGGGAGAGAAAAAGTGGGAGAGAAACTAACAAGGGATGATGATGACCATCATGAGGTTCTGAAAAAGATGATTTCCAGTCATCCTCTTTATGGCCTTTTGATTGAATCTCACTTCAACTGTTTGAAGGTATCTATCTAATGTTTTTTCTTTCCGCTGAGTTATTCCCTTTTTCTTTTCTCTTTTCATGTGTTTTTCCTGTACTGTCAATCGTCAAGAGCTAGCTACCATGGCGTTTGTAGAAAGAACATGCTAGCTAGGTCTTTAGACGAAGTACGAGTGACAAGAGGCTATTAAGCTAGCTATTATAGTATGTATGTATATATATATATGGAAACACACATATGTGTATATATATAGCTAGGGATCGGAAAGGCCTATGTTTTTGTTACCTATTACTGTGAAACAAGACAAGAAAAACGTAGAGAGACAGTCTAGTTCTTCTTATCTTTCAGAAGAATTTGCAAAAGGAATGTTCTATAAAAAGAAAATCTTGGTCTAGTCTTGGCTGTCACTTCAAGTATATCTTTTTCAGAGAAGAAAAGAAGACATAACTTGTTACATATTCAGGGTTTGAAAGTCTCTGTCTCTTTTTCTTATAGGTTTATAACTAATGACCCAGAAATTAATTCAATTCAGAAAACAGCTTCACTAATATCATTAATTTAATCAAAGTTCATTGGTTATATATGCATGATAGTCTTAATTTGTGCCTGCGTGTCTGAGTGCAATGTTGTTTTATTTCAGGTGGGGTTAGGAGAATTTGGAGAAGAAGAGTTTGATATAACAGATGTTGCTGCATGTAAGCACAAGGCAAATAATTCTGAGCTCAAAACTACAGCCACAACTCCAAGTTCTACAGAACTTGATCACTTCATGGTATTATACCAATAACGGTCCAAATTAAAGAATTAAACTTGAAGTAGGTTTTAACTGCTAATATATATATATAAACACAAATTACAGGAAGCATATTGCATGGCGCTTAGCAGCCTGAAAGAAGCGATTGAGGAACCAACAAAAGAAACAAGAGCGTTCATGAATTCAATGCACGTTGAGCTGAAGGAACTATGTAAGCCGAATCATAAGGCACAACAAGATTCTGCTATAGAGTGCAGCAGCAAGAAGAATCTTTAACGATGATATACGGATTCATGTCATCATTAATCATATTAGTGCAAAGATATGCTATATATCTATCACCACCACGCAATCTCTCTCTGTGTCTGGGTATGTGTCAGCATGGATAGTTAATTTTGTGGGCCTGTCAGAATCATTGTTTACAATTGTAGGTTTTATGATAGTATCAACTTTTAAGAAGAAGCTTATAAGTAGCTACCTGCTTCAATATCTCACTCTCTAGGGCAATGAGCATTATGTTATGTTATGTACTGCACTATCTTCTTTATATATATATTTGTGTTGGCATCTAATTAATTATCTGATATCTTCTTGTTAAGGGATTGTCAGACCAAAAGCTGCCTATAGCTTACTTAAAACACAAAGTCCCATGCCATCAATTGAATCATATTGAATCAAAACATATATATGACAAACAAGAAAATTCTGTTGCAGTGAGTTCTATATACTAGAGATAAGGACTTGACCTTTTACAAATTTTAAATTATTAGGGTACAAGCATTTAATGTTATAATAACTATGAGGCCTAGCACAGTTAGTATTTAACTAGGTTTCTTAAGCATCTCTAGTCAGGACTTAACCATGAGTTATAGTCAGGAATTAACTCATATAGTCAGGACTTAAGCATCTCCACGGCCACAAAGTGGAATTCTTACCACTAACTACAGCCACTTTATTTGATAATGATGATAATAACTGAGAAAACATAGGAATAAGGACTTGGTTTGAAGAAATCTAGGGGTTGATCATATTGTAGCAAACAATGTATATCTGTGGGCAAAAATTCAATTTTGAGAACCTACTGGTAATAAAATTTAAACCCTGATTAATAATGGCTATATGAGTTCCTGATATATGATGTAGTTTATAGTGAATCATCAACATGAACTGTGAAAGGAAACTTAATCTTCAACGACATTCCATAGTTTCTTAACTGATGATGATGCTGATTCCATGCCACGTCCAATAATGTAATTCATATATGTTAATCTTCCCCTATATCTAAGTCATGGATCTCAAGGAATTATTAAGTATGAAATATCAGGGACATAATCTCTGAAGAACAAGTCTCTCAAGAGTGAGTTTTTTCAAGAGAAATATAATAATTTGATACTTAATTAGTATATTGAGTTAATTTTAAAAATCGTTAGAATCCAATTAAGATTAGCTCTTTCAATTAATCTGTTTTATTTTTAACCTACAAAGTTTAAACTCAAATTCTGTTTAAAGAGAGCTGAGTTCCTTCCACTCAATCTAATTATTATTAGTTAATTTTTTTTTTGAATGGATCACGTATGGAAACATTATTTTAAATAGATTTTTGGACACACATTTTGTTTTTTTGTTTTTAGATTTATACTTTAGATAAATTTCTCTACATAATGTAAAACCCGAAAAAAAGCTATACTTATGCTATTAATAATATTTTACATCAAATTTGTGAAAAATATTCTTTATTAATTTCAAATTTGAAAATCATTGATTCAATATTTTTATTTATAAAACGGATATTTATCCTGTAAAACAGTTTAAAACCATTTCTTAAATTAATTTCAAATTCTTTTGCCAAAATATATTAATTAATTTAAATAAGTAATTATTTAAAAATGATCCTTTTATGACATTATTTTTTTTTATAAAGAGAATCTTATTAAAAAATTTAAATTTAAATTCTCTAAAAATAAAAATGTTTAAATTTTATCGAAAACATAACAACCGTTAAAAATTGAAAGCTGAATTGTGAAAATTAAAAGTACATGGCGAATAATCCGAAACCGTATTTTCAATATATTTGTAAAAGTGGTAAGAAATGATCTAGAACCCAAAATTCATGAATCTCAAATAATTTATTTTTACAAGCGAGGTTGAATTTCATGCTTTTGAACAAGTAAAATCATTTTGATCCATAACATTTAAAATTAGCAAAAGAAAATGTTGATCCTTGATTGCCAATTTATTTAAATTTGAGATCCTTCTGTAATCTGTAGCATCATCTCCCGAAAACAAGGTCCCAAAAATGTCATTTCGCTATGAAAATATCCAAGGAGGCAAGTATGCCTTGTCTTAGTTTTTTTTTTTGGTTAGAAGAGAGGGCTAAACGCCCAAATATCAAGAAATTAAATAATATTGGGATTAACTCCCACACACTCATTCACAACCAGCTACCTTAGATGTGCAGGACAAGAAGACAATACCCGTGGCATTCAAACTCTCTTTTGCAAGAGCATCCGCCAATCTGTTCTGATTTTTAGAAATATGTTGTAGCTTCAATTCCCATGATGAATGTAACAGAATCTGTATTCGATCTAGTAATAAACTGCATCTGTCTCCTCTCAAATTCGATAACATGTCAACAACATTCTTAGCATCAGATTCAAGAATAATCTTTTTAATTCCCAAATCCGAAGCTAGTTTTAGCCCTTTATATACAGCCCACTGTTCCGCTTCCAAAACACTACATGAACTCAACTGAGCTGTAAATCCAACAATTCAACTCCCAGAATAATCTCGAATAACTCCACCACAACCAGCCTTGTCTTAGTTAAAAAGTGTTTGTGATTGTTGGCGAACTCGGGGCATTCTCACTCCACCAAGTTGGTTAGGCTTTGTACCTCAATTGGCCCAGAGCATTTTATTAAAAAAAACTGAAAAAACTTTATAACAATTTATTATGTTTATAATCATTAAGAAAATATCTTAACTCTTAAGAATATAAATTTATATTTAAAAGTAATTAACGGTTCGCTCTACTTAATATTAATTTTGTCTAGAAAAAAGTAATATTTTACTCTACTTTTAGATTGTAGGTGAGTCCAATCTCTTTCCAAAATTTTTTTTATAAAAAAAAGTTATATTCTATTAAAAAAATAATAGTAAAAGTCATGTATTCTATTAAAAAGGTAAAATTCATACTCATAAAAATAATTAGTCCCTAATAACATCACAAATTAGAATTTAAATTTTTATTAAAAAATATCTAAAAAATATTTTAAATATAATTATTTTTAATAACTATGAGAATATTTATATTTAGGAAAAAGTTATATATCTGTATTGCCGATAATTTTACTTTCTTTTAATGGTAAAGCAATATCGAAATTGGTCTTTGTTTTTATAAAGAAAAGTAGACGAAGCATAATTTCGATGAGAAAATTGAAATTATTTTAATTAAAAAATACTCCTAAACTAAAAAAATGTCATTTAAATGTCAATCTCAAGGGGGAAGTAAGTTATGTTTTATTTCTCGTTATCCAACATGTTATGTCTCTCTTGGCCAAAAAAAAAAAATGTTTATGTCTCATTCAGATAAATTAAGTTACTCGGTGATGTAATTTTTCAAAATGCACCGAAAATTGAGGAGAAATTTAAAATTTATTCACCTGATTTAAAAATAAAATAATTTTTTACCCACACATTATAACTGTCAAAAGGGAGTATTCTATAAACAAAGTTTTGTACAAAAACAATTTATGTTTATAAATTAAACTTTTACTTAATTTTTTTCTGAAATTTGTTGGTAGTTTTTTTTATTTTATTTTTATGTTTTTAAATCCGAGTCTTCGGTCTACCCACATATCAAGCCAAACCAAAAGCGAAATTGCCCAGTGCTCAAGTCATCGAAGATATTCCAAGTCTCTAAACCGCCCTACTCCTGCTCCAGCGTTCCACGCGAAATTTCCATCACATCTTCACCCTGTTCTGGTCCTTTACTCGTTTCTTTCTCTCTCAACAAAAGCAAGTGAAAGACCGGGACTTTGTTAGCTCTTTGGGTTCAGAGAATTCAGGTGAATCCGACTGATTTTTTGTTGTTGCGCGAATTGGGATTTCTTTGGTGGGAATTTGTCGAAAGGGATGGTAAAATCATCCGATAATGGTTTTGGTTCTGTAGCGCCTTTCCTGAAAAAATGTTATGAGATGGTGGACGATGAGTCAACCGACTCGCTCATATCCTGGAGCAAAAGCAATGGCAGTTTTATCATCTGGGATATGACTGAGTTCTCCTTGCGTTTGCTTCCCAAGTATTTCAAGCACAACAATTTCTCCAGTTTCATCAGGCAACTTAATATTTATGTGAGTATCTTCTTTCAATTTTCCTTTCTTCGTAGCTTGGTCCCTTGTTTCGAAAGGTCTGAGTTTCGGATTGTTGTGTTTCGTTGGGTATCTTATATATTCTCTGTGGGTGTATATATATATTGCTTAATCAGGTCTTATGAAATACCGATGCTTAAAACTTAAGCCATATATGCATAGTGTCTATATGCATCCAACACTCAGTATTATATGTGACACAACGCTTCAAATCGGGATTTTATGATTGCTTGGTTGAGATTTGTCATGTGCTTTCAGTGGGTTTTTAGTTTTTTACTTCAAAGTTCTTATTTTGTCCTGGTTTGCTAGTTCTTATGCGCGTATACACAGTTGAAAGTGAAGGAAGGGTGCCTCTTTAGAGAAAACCTCAAACCTTTCAGACCTTAGCATCGGAATGATGCTCCATCACCTGACCCTAGATGATCTAGAATATTCTTTATACCCATAGATGATGCCTGGGGATGGTGAGTTTTGCTGGTGACGGATTTATATTTAAGTATTTTGAAATATTAGTTTTACCTGGGGATGCTCCATCCCCTGACCCTAGACTTGTAACTTAGATTTTTATGCAGCAAGAATTGTTGCCTGCTCTAGAAATGTCACAAACTCAACAAATCACCGTGAAATGGACAAATTGAAACAATTGCACATGACATGTCTGTTGGTTGAGATTCTGGGGCATTTTTTTAAGCTGGATAATGATATTTTATTGTAATTATTCTGTTTCAATAAGGTTATGAGGAATCATGGGATGCAAGGGCACTCCCTCAGGAAAGAAGGAATATTTTGGAACCTTCAGAAGATGTATCGCTTCATTTTTTTTTCACTTCATCTTGATATGACTAGAAAGTAGCAATAGTAGCGTAGCTTTTCTCAGACCTGGCAGCATGGCTATTCTGGCCACACTGGTATTTTGAATTAATTTTTTCGAGTCATAGATGTACACAAAGTCTAAGATAGCCGTTTTCTTTCACTTCATGTATGCAGGGTTTTAATTTTTGCTTTTCTCCTTTTTGTATCTAGATCTAATTATCATTTTGAAGGCTACGAGGAATTGACATTGGATGAAAGATTTGGATTTTGTATATTAAGAGTCTCTTTTTCTTTCTTTGAGGCTGTAAAGTTTCTCTTGGAGAATATGTCTACGGTAGTGTTCTGTACTTTGATTATAAGATAAGGTTTGCTGTTATTGTTCATTACTTCATAGTAAGATACGTTTGGCCCCAGGGGAGAGTTGTCAAGCCAGGGTAGATATGGATTCAGTAGTGTAATATTGTTTCTTGTGGCATTGTCAAAAACATCATTTTCTTTTGAAATATGAGCTTGTGAGAATCTAACTTGTTGCAGTTAGGATTGCATGGGAGACAGAAATTCCATCATTGATAATTCATAAATTATAGATTATCTCTTAGCCTCTCGTTTATAGCAGGAATAAATTATTTAACCTGATTCAATTTGCCGCATACTACCATGAAGCTGAACAGCTTTTGGTGTTAAAAATCATTTGGCCGTGGCTTAGTTATCATGTTGTATTGACTGTGACTAATGTGAAGGATCGCATTGCCTAATATCAATAGTTCAGAACATTGTATCAGTTATTAGAAATTTCAGAGTTTTTAGAATGTCATTACAAATATTTATAAATACTTGAAGGTTTATGCAATCAATTGCCACTTACATATCCATCCTTTGTGTGTTACCGATAGGTATCTTTATCTTGTGTATACTAGTCCTGGAAGGTTGATATATTTTCTTCATAGTGTTTGCTCTTTACTTGTAGTAGAAATCAACATTAACAAACTTTGCTCTTTTTCTTTCAGAAAGGGTTAAAAAATTTACTCCTTGAACCTTTCACGTATTTAATGCATCTTCAACTTCGAACTTGGAACTGTTTACCCTGACAGATGTTATGGAATCAAATGAATGGATAATTTGTTCACTTAACTTGATCATGATATGATATAAAAGCATAAGGTGAATTATTACCAAGGATCCAAGTTGGTGTTCCTTTTGCTTACTTACCTATTAACTTGAAGATATCATAAAGAGCATCTTCTCTGTTCTTATTATTTTAATTCCTTGTATGATTTTGAAAGTCAGCAATATCTAACTGTAAGAACTATCAGGGTTTCAGGAAAACTGATACAGATCGCTGGGAATTTGCCAACGATGACTTCATCAGAGGTCAAAAGCACTTACTGAAGAATATATTGAGAAGAAAACATCCACATGTTGCAGATCAGCGAAAGCCATTGCAGCAGCAAGAGAATCGTGATGTGCCTTCTCAAGAAGTTAAAAACCATGACCTATGGAAAGAAGTCGAGAATTTGAAAATCGATAAAAATGCACTCACACAGGAGTTGGTTAAACTTAGGCAGCACCAGGAATCATCTAAGAACAAGTTGCTGCTTCTGACCAATCGGCTTCAAGGAATGGAAAAGAATCAGCAACAGATGTTATCATTCTTAGTCATGGCCATGCAAATCCCTGGTTTCATGGTTCAGCTGCTTCAGCCCAAGGAAAACGGTTGGCGTGCGACCGAGGCAGGCAATATGTTGGAACACAGTGCTTCTGATGGGATGATGATGAAGTATCTACCGCCCTTGAGTGAAAAATTGAAGCCTTTAGTTTCACCATCTGGTGTTTCCAATGAGCAACCGGTGGCCAGTCTCTGTACCGATGGGTTGAAAGATTATTTCATCAATTCTGACTTCTTGAAGGTACTCATGGATGAAAAAATGTGTCAAATAGATCATCATTCTCCATTCATTCTACCGGATTCACCCCGTGATAATAATGCCTGGGAACAGCTTCTTTTAGGCAGTCCCTTCACTGAAAATGAAGATTCAAATCTGGAAAGTGACAACAATGGAATGGAGATCGAGCCTGCTATATGCGAAACAATGTTCGATAAGTTCCAAAATTGTGTTGGGTTGATTCCAGAAATGGACAGAACTCAGAAGAATGGGTTGGAAGTATCTACTAATGGGGTTCATTTGGAGAAGCTGCAGAGTTTGGAATCTCCAACCGAGCAAATTGAATTTTTAGCTTATGAAGCAAATGAAGAATAGGGAAATAAATATTTAGCACCAGATAATTTTTGGTTATCTACATCAAGTATTGTATTTAGATATGATCAAAGCATTCCCACTTCCATCTTACACCCATTGGTTTGATCTTCATTTAAAACCAGTGTGAGTCTGCTACTTATTCACGTGTGCTCAGATATATAACTGCAAGAGATATAGCACACAAATTGTAACTTGATTTTTTTTTTAATTATTTGTAAATCCAGATTCTCTCAGGATTAATTCTGATTTTGGTCATCTGACAGATTTTGGCGCCTTGGTAATGTGGACAAGTACAGGGAGGAATCACATGGTAATGCTGTTACCAGGAATGATGTATCTTGAATATTTTGCAGTTAAATTTGTAGGGCGATTTGAGAAAATATTATGCCAAAAGCGGTATTTATTGTGCCACTCTAAGCAGCGGCCCATGCCTTCACAAATGTATTTATGATTATTAAGAAAAATAAATGAATTATAAGAAAAAGATGTGAAAATTCCTTAGTGTTGATAAGAAAGGCATAGTGATTATTCTGATATTTTTTCTATTTAGTGTAGGACACATTTAACTAATTTAATTAGATTAAAAAATTTAATTAAATTAGTTAATATGATATATTTATTTTATAATATTTTAATTATTTTTTTTAACTCTTTATCTTTTTTTTTACTTAGTTATTATTGAAAGAATATAAAATAAATAATTAAAAAAAAATTAATAAATATTAAAAATATATTATATATTTAAAATTAAAATTAATTTTTAATTAAATTTTATATTAAGGAAAGGAGGAGGAGTAATAAATTTTTTCCTCCTTCAGTTTTCTTGATTGAGCAACCTAAGTCAGTTTTTATTGTCAGAAAATTCTGTAAGTGTCATATGGTATGACGAATAAAGACATTAACCCTTATATTTTGATAGAAGAAAATTAAAGATAAAAGAATATTAGAAGAAAAAATTCATAAAAGTAGTAAAACTATTATTTTTACTATTTTAATTTTTTTTCATAGTATTCCCTTTCTCCTATTTTTTCTTTTTTTCACTTTTCTGATAATCTAAACATAAACATATAGGCTAACTGTTTAGTGCGAATGCGTCCCTTTATAATGGTGGTTTCTTGTGCTCTTGATTAGTTTGCTATGAAGACAACCACCGCTACTTTTAAAGTTTAACATTCAGTATCAAATATAAAACACGGTTTTCTGTATACAAGTTTTAAAATTGTACTGTAACTTATTTTTAAGTGTGATGTTAAAAATCCAGTGGAACGTTGAGATAGGTTGACATGTCGAAGCAACAATCAAGACAAGAGACAATGAAGTTGGAACATGAGTAGATTTAGAGTGCGGATGATGAGAGAGAGAGAGAGAGAGATAAGTGTATAGTTTACAGAGCACCCACGTTTTTAAGACCAAGAACAACGCCAACGCCGATGATGTGGCCGACGGAGCCACAGGCCAAGGTGTCGGCGAGGGTGAAGCCGGCGGGGTCACCGGTCTGCAAGCCAGAGTCCCTGGCTTCAAGCTTGAGCCCAGCGGTGGCCTTCCTGTTTGCTGATGGAGCCAATCCAAACCTTCCAGCAAACAACATCAAGGTCGTTGACGCCACCATTATCTGCTCACATATCCACATTCACAAATAATAAATCGTCTCCTCATTCTGCTTTGCCAGCTCAGTGTTAGAATCTCGGACAATATTAAACCCTAGGTAGAAACCCCAGAAAATGAAGCCTATAATTAAGTGGACCTTATGAAGCCATATTGGACTCAAAGAACCTCGCGGCATTGAGTCTATGGGTCTTTCTTGTCTTCTTTAATTCCGATTTATTCAATGTAAAATCTTCCTTCCCATTTCTTCCACCTAAGCTCCAATATACTCATTTCATCCTATCTACAAGTTATTCCCAACATGTTTGACAGGAGGAATAAGGGAAAACCTTTAAAATCATCACTTGTATCTAAAAATTTAATAAATTTTTTAACTTTACTCTTATTAAATATATATACTTTATCCCTATTTTAATAACATATACCAATATTTAATAGGGTTAAATGAGAAAATTTATACAAAAAAGTTGATAATATGCATTATAATTACAATAAAAAAATTATTCTCTCGGGCTAATACTCTCTTTGATCTATTAAGTTTATACGAATTTTAGTTTTAATTCCTTAAATTTTAAAATATAAGACTTTAAGTGGTAAAATTATCTAAATTTTTATTAAATTATATAGGCTAATATTTTCTACGGAAGAAAAATAAAAAATTCAAAGCTTATAGTTTAAAATTAAATAGACTAAAATTATAATATAGGGGGCCAGCTAATAAAAAATTATATTAATCAGATTCTCTTTCTCCATATAAAGGAGAGGAGTAACTAATTTTCAACGTAATGAATATTGTAAAAGCCACAAATGGATTTATCAAGCACTGTTGACCACTTTCCTTCCAAGTGCCCCATATTCTTTGTATGAGTGTGGCTTGAGCCTGAAATTGCAAAATTACTAGTAATGATATATTAATTGAGTTCTGAGTTATTGTTTAGGATATTGCTTAGTTTCTAACCAATATATATATATGTATGTATATTAATTGAGTTGATTGAAAAGAGAGGGCACCAGATTAGTGGGGGAACCAATGTAGTCACAGCGAGCACCCAAAGCTCCCTGTCCTTTCCTCCTCATGGGCACAGCAACCTGCAATTCAAACAAGTTTCTTCGTTCATTATCCACAACTTAAAGGTCAAACCCCTCAATTCTAAACAACACTGTTCGATTAGTTCATGAACAAGGAATTACGCTCACATCAGATACAGAAAGAGAAGAAGACGGAGACGAACCATGTTTTGAACGGGAGCAGCAGAGAATTTGGGTCTGAGACCACTGAATTGAGGGAGGGAAGTCATCACTGAGGACGCCATTTCTGAAATCTCTCTCTGCAACTTTCTTGCTGATGATGGGATCTTTTGGGAAGTTGGGGTTTGGTCACAGATATAATGATCCACACATTTTTATTCTCAACGCAGCCACATGAGCGATCTGTGGCTTCAGAGCGAGTGACACTTTGGATAGGCCTGGATACTGGTATCTGACGTGGCACTGTTTTACTGGGGCAATTTGAATGGATAATATCTTCAAACTGCCCCTGTGGTCATTGCAAGCTAACAAATTTAGTGTGTTACTGTTCATGTCAGCACCATCCCTCTTTCCTTGGGATTTCAAATGAATCCCATGCTCTACCAATTTGTATGCTCCTAAGTTTAATTTTTTCAGGTAACCGATGATATTAATATAAAAGTATACTCACGAATTCGGAAAAATTAAAATAGTTAGTTATTTGAATATCAATTAGGTGAAATTAAAATAATTAAAAAATACAGGGATCAAATTACAAATTAGGGGAAGTTTAGATTGATTGGGGGCCAAAAGCTTCATTTTTCCCTTAATAATTTAATAATGAATATGTTAAAATATGCTTCTACCGCATTAACTAGGCGAAAGGGGTTTCTGAAATTTAGGTAAGTGTATTTTTTAAAACATAAGAAGGGAAATGGAAAAAAAATGATAGACTAATCTAATAAATTATGTCAATCAAATTCTGTCGGGGGTAAAAAAGGAAATGTACTGACAGTGAGTACTGGAGAGCCACTTGGTCAGAAAATCCAGTCTTCCCATTTCTCATGCGCTCGTGAAATGACGTGGGTTTGGTTACCTGTAAAATTAAAATTTTAAAAAAATTTATAGTTTAAATTTTAATTTAAAAATTTTTAAAATAAATAATTATATTTATTTAAAAAAAATTTAAATTAAACTATAATTTAAAATTAAAATTTAATATAAACTATTAAAAATAATTTTTAAAATAATAAAAAAATTTATAAAATATCTAATTATTATTTTATTTTTATTTTTTTTATGACTTCTATTATCTCTTTTATCTACTCCCTCCTCTCTCTTCTTTTTTTTTTTTTCATAATTTCTTATCTTTTTTATTTTTAATAAAATTATATATTTTTAATAATTTTTTAATTATATATATATTTTTTAATAATAAGTATTTTTTTAAATTTTTTTCTAAACTCTTATTTAACGTGAGGAGCTCCTTGGCGAGTCCCTTCTCTCTCCTCTTTCTCGACCCTCTTCCTTTTCTCGGGCGTCCGATTTGCAGTAACTCTCGAACTCCTTCCCTACTCTGTTTTCCCTTCATTCTTGTGTTTTGCTTTCTGTTGAAATGGCAGAAACGTGCGGAAGCAGTAGATCTTGGTTCGACGATATTTACTGGAGCCATTTCAAATTCATGCATTTTGTGCTGCGTCTCCCTCCTGGTTTTGATCAACACCTTGTAAGTCTCTTGTTTTCTTCCTCTTTCCCCTCTTTTTCAGATCACTTACTTCTGAAGTTATCTGTGCGGACTAAATTTTAAGTTATCTGTAACTTCTCCTCCTGATACCTCCTTGCAAGTTCTTGGCCCTTTAATTTCTTGCATTGCTTTACAGTACATAGGAGGTCTTTTATTTTCTTGGTTTTATAATTTTTTTTACCTCTTTTATTATCTTTAAGTTATGAGCTTTTAGATCAGCTGTTATAATTCCTATAAATCCTCCAATTGCAGCCTGAAGGGATCACTACTTTTGTTTAATTTAGTACACTGTTATAAGTCAACGGTTTAGTCATTCCTTTTCCCCCCTTCTCATAAAGGAAAAAATTGTCAACTTTTTTGGGTTCCATCAATTTGCATGAACCCTAATTTTCTCAGTGTAGCGAGGGGAAAGCGAAAAGGACTTTAGAAGGGAACAAAGAGACAGATAAAACAACGAGTAAGTAGGTAGAAAGGAACTGAAGATGTATTAAAATTATTTGGTCCTAGCACTACAACCATGTTCTATGCTTTACATGTTACCAAAAAAAAAAAAAAAATCAGTGGGAAAAATTCTTGCATGCTACATAGCTTTTTTGCACCCAATGTTTGTGATTGAATCTCTACTTCAGTACTTGAGTCACACATGTATGGATTTAATCTATTTAATCGCAAGTGTAAACACTTTATGGTATGTAAAAATTGCTGGATTAGTCAGTCAATGTATGGAAAGCTAACTGATATACAGGAAATGAAGCTTCTCTGAGCCTGCATTACATAATCACTAAACCACACAGGATCTTCTCTGGTTTCTAGTTCTAGTCTCTTTAGAAGCCTGCTGTTAGAGTTTTGAAGATCATTGAGGCCGTGATCGGTTTCTTCCAATTTCTGTGTTGGATGTCTATCATTGAGGTTCAATTTGATTTAGCAGCCCTTATAATCATAAATATATGCTACCAATATTTCCCAGCAGTCATCGTTTGTCCTATTCTTAATATGTTATTAAGCTTTGCTGAGTTTATACTGCAGGCACTTCCCAAAACGTTTTCAGATAGCTTGAAAAGAAAATTGCCAGATAATGTGACCCTTAAAGGTCCTGGTGGCGCTGAGTTGACTGTCAGATTGTCATTTAGAGATGATATATTGTACTTCACGTATGGTTGGCAACAATTTGCACAAGATCACTTTTTGGAAGAGAATGATCTCCTGATCTTCAAGTACAATGGCGAATCACAGTTTGATGTTCTAATATTTGACCAGAAGAACTTATGTGAGAAGGTGGCTTCTTATTTTGTTCGGGACAGCGGGCAAACAAATAAGATAAACACAGATAACTGTAAGGAAGAACAAAATATTACTTCAAATATCGATGTCAAAGGGGCTTCGCCTGAGAAATCTGCTCGTGGCAAAAGTAAAAGTAAAAAGACTCGTAAAGCTACTGTGGAATCCACCTGTGCCCAGCAAACTAAGCGGAGAGGAAGATCTAAGGGATCTGATGCGCATGCAGGAGAAGTTGAATGGATTCCTGGTAAATATATACTAAATCTGGGTCTGGGAAACTATCTGTCTTTATTGCTTAAAAGAAAGGGAAAACTACATATTACCCCCTTGAACAACTTCCCTGTTACAATGTTGGTGAATCAACTTAGAAACACAATAATTATTTTTCTCAAAACAAATTATAGAAACTGAATTTGAAAGGCTCAAAAGTTGACTACTGTTTGTTACATGATTTTTAGACAGTGAAGTCATAAGATAATCAAGAGTTAACTTGTCATAGTTCAAGAGTTGAAGTGTTATTTTTTGAATTTCATGTACTTATGTTGTAATTATGATATAGTTCAAGGGGTGAATATAGTTTCCCTTGAAAGAATAAAGCTATAACCTTAATGATACTTAAAGCCTTAAAAAAATTGAAGTCTATATTTGACATGGCTGCTCGTTGCACTAAGTCAAAATAGCATTAAAAGGAAGTAGTTACTCTTATGAGAAATAATCTTTATTTGTTTATGGTTGCTGCTTTGTGGAACTGGAGCCTTATTTTGGTCATGTTAATGGTATTTAACAATGATGAATTATGATTAGATGCTGAACCTGTATCTGCGAGCAGAAATAAGATGGTTGAAATAGTGGGTGCTTCAAGCAGAAGGGCTATCATAGAGAATGCGAAAAAGAATACCCTCGAATTGGCTGAAGCAGCATGTCCCACTGATGGATTCTATGTAGTCATGCGACCTTCGCATGTATTTGGGAAATTCTATATGGTAAACTTTGTTTCTTATTTCTCTTCCCTACTTGAACGTCCTCTCTAATTGTTATATCCTTGATGAATTTGGGTCTTTACCAGAACTTGAGAAATTGAAAGTTCAATTTCTAAGAGAGATGCTTCTTGTTTGTGACCCTGTGGAATGGTTGATCCCATTTAATTGGAAGACCCCACCATGAAATTGGGTTTGACACACATCTTTCTCCATGCAGTTATGAATTTCTCAAGAAATTGAGAGGATTTTTATTAGAATAGGATCTTCTAGAGTTTTTTCTTGTTGGGTTTGAAGAGATAAGTGAGAAGAAAATTTCAGTGGGAGAAAATTTGAGAGTTCTTTCCCCTTTTGTGTTAGTTTCTTTCTACATTCTACAGGAACTTTACAGGAAGAACTCTAGAAGATTTTTGCCCATGTTTATCTTGTCTTTTAACTGTATCTTTTTTGTTCATTGTTGCTTATTAGACGATCCCTACGAAGTGGATGACAGAGCATTTTCCTCCGCAATCTGAAGATGTGATATTATGTGTGGGAAAGAGCGAATGGCCTGTTAAATACGCCTTTGAAGCCAGTCGCCGCAGCGGCGGACTCACTGGTGGGTGGAAACAGTTTGTGCTGGACAATAACCTGCGAGAATTCGATGTCTGTGTGTTTAACGAAACACTTATAGGCAAGAAGCCACTGACCCTTGAAGTGAAAGTATTCAGAGTTGATGTGTAGTGAATCCTGAAGGGAAATAAAAAAACTAACAAAAGCCATCCAAGCATACAAAATTCTATGCCTCAATGGTAGGTATGTGACATAATTCTGTTGTCTGAATTTGTAGTTTTCTGTGTTTGTGAGAGGGTCATGCATGCTAATGCTAGTGATTCGGCCGCAGGCTATATATGTTCACATTATGCGTGATAGTTTTGGACACAATGCGGTCTCTCTGTAGATGTAATGTATCAATCAAATCATCATTTTGTGCAACTTGGTTTAGTATATAATTTTTTATTTAAACAATCAAATCAAGGTAAGAACGGGAGGTGGAATGTGGAAAATTCCCAATCGCCTACCCGGAAAACTCATGCCCCGCTTCAGGGTAAAAAATAACACGGAACGAACAGACAATGTTTGATGACATGGCTTCTAATAAAAGTTGTAATAATGGAATTCGAATTTAAATCCAACACGATACAGATAATTATAATCCCTCCGATGCTATATATTGACATGGTAGTTAAATAAAGGATTTATTTTTATCATAAATATAAGATTCTGAATTATTTTATCTTTTAAATTTATAATTATCTGTATATGTATTAAAGAGTTTTTTTATCAAACGGTAATTTTAATGTTCATAATAGAAGATGATATTTTTAAAAAATTAATTTATAATTATTATAAATAATTAACTTAATATAATAATTATTTAATTAATTTGGGGGTAATATTAAAAAAAGAAAAAAAGTGATGACTATGTCCGGTAAAGAAAAGAGAAGGTAGTAGTAAATAAAATGTTAGAAAATTAAAATATTATATGATATAAAAAAAGAAACCTACATTTTTCTAACTTACAACATTTAATTTAAATGGACAAATACTAATGACTTGACATTATAAGTTGGATTGCACTTATAACTTCCAATTTAGTGAAAAGCTTTCATGTGATAACCTTACAGGTTTTTTTTTTCTTTTAAATTGCTCAGGATTCTTTGGTGGACTACACTTGTGAAGATGTTTAGCCTTCCATAAGAGATATTTTAAGGATTTAT
The DNA here is from genome assembly GCA_037074615.1 of Leucaena leucocephala. Lineage (NCBI taxonomy): Eukaryota > Viridiplantae > Streptophyta > Magnoliopsida > Fabales > Fabaceae > Leucaena > Leucaena leucocephala. Next base: position 20,204,116 of record CM073566.1, read on the forward strand.
ATTTGAATAATAAATTACTACCTCCTGCCCTTATTGCAAAATTTATTTAAATAATTTAAGCAAATTAAAAAATAATTTAATTAGTTATTTGTCATGATTGTGTGGTAGTTTTTAATAGAAAAATATAATTTTAGGAGATAAATAGATTAGTGTCTTATATTTATAACTAAAATAAATTTTTTATCTGCCTCTTATATTTAAGATTGAGAATTTATTCACAAACACATTGAACAACATTGAAAAAGGAACTACCATGTAATTTGCACAGTTGTAACAATTGAACGCACCAAATTCATCTTTAAGATTGCTAAATCCGAATTTAAATCTAAAAAGGGGAACAATTAAAGTGAAACTGAGAAGGCAAAGAGAGTAATGTCTAAGGATGGATGGCCTTGGCCATGGCGAAGGCAGCGGCAGAGGCAATGGCGCCGATGAAAGCAGTTTGGAGTGCACTTCTGAAGGGTTTGTTACCAGTAAAGTGTCCCTTGGCATAGCCAAAGAAGAGCAAAGCAACCAAAGTGACAACAACGGAGGCCACAACAGCATCTGTAGCTTTAGGAATGAGCATGTAAGGCACAAGAGGCACCAGTCCCCCTAATATGTATGCAACAGCAATAGTCAATGCACTATGCAATGCTCTCCTTGGATCTGGTTTCTCTAATCCTAGCTCAAACCTGCCAATCAAATCCATCAATCTCTTAATACACATCATTTACAATTTATTCTTATGTAGCTAAGTCTATATTTCATTCAAGATTTAACATTAAATGTAATATTTCGAGTAACATCAATCAAATCTAATACTAAAATGACATGGACAGTATATTTAGACGGCATTTGTCACCGAAAAGTATTTAAGTTAAAAGCTGTTACGCTAAGTGCTAGAAGTTGAATAAATACACACGATTTAGAAACAAATAACAATAAACAAACGGGGTGTAAACTAGTGGGAACTCTCTGAAAATGATTCTCCTAATTGAAATAAATGTTGCACACAAATATCTGAACTTTTCAAAAGAAAAATAATTGGCAAACCATGTCTTCAAGTACAATATCATGTCAAATTGCAGTATATGAACTTTTCAAAAGAAAATAATTCAGATTTCTTTTACGAAGATGAGCCCAAAATTTTTGCAGCAAATGAACAAGAAATCGATGACCTATCCATGTGCGACCCATTTATAAGGTGAGAGTTTTTTTTGTTTTTGATACAATATAAGGTGCGATTTGTTTGAAAATCGGGACCACCGGTTTTGTCTGTAATGGACCACACGCATGAACCGAACTTGGACCTTTAAACTTTTGTCCACTTTCAAAAAGTTGGATCCCCTCTCCTAAAAGCCTACCCAACTAGCTTTCTATCTATTCTCGTGGATGCCTTACCCACTAGGAATCTCAACCGAGATTTTTTTCCCTCCAAACTTTTCGAAGAACCACTTTTATATTTATAATTTAGTAATAATATTTTACTCCATCGTCCTCTAAATAGTTTATATATTCATAATTTAGGCTTTTAATCCTATTCATTATGTCTTTCCATCTCTCAGAAAATACAAAAAAAGACAAAAGGAGAGAATCTTGACTCATGCTGTGGCATTCTTATGCTTGTCCTCATGATTCTGAGCAGAGAGCATGAAGACGCTATTATAATACTATAGACCCAACCCTCAAATCTTTTAATTGATTTTTTTTAAAAAAAAATTGTTTCTTTTTAAATTCAATACTTATGACATAAAATAAAGTCACACAAAACCGCTAACTAGTATCTTCTATTGATATCATCCAAATACACAAATTAACATAATTTAAAACATAACTGAGAAAAAGAAGTTCAATGAGGAAAAAAGAGAAACAGAAATGAGATTGTGAACTTACTTCATCATGAAATCTAGCCATGCTTGTGGCTTCTTTCTAAGAGCATTAACCACGGGTGCATATTCGTGTGGTTCTATTCCATATTGTACCAGTATTTCGGCTACCTCCGCCGCTTCTAAATTCCCCAAATAAATAAAGGAAGATGCCAGAAAAAATTAGTAAATTCAGTTGCTCAACAATTTTCTACTCCTACAAGTTTCTGAAAATTAAGGGAAAATACTTACCAGTATCAGGCACAGCGACGATTTCTTCTTGCTCCCTCCTTAATTCTCTCGCGTAATGATCGGCTTCACTCTTCGCAGCAAGATAACTACACAATCAAAGAATAATTTAATCAACAGATTACAGCAAACCCTCTGTAACTTTACTATCTCAAAAAACTGCTAGTCTAACAGACTCGGAACATTCGGGTTATAACCGCATCTCATTCGCAGCACGCAGTTTTCCATTCCATTTTCTCTTGGAACCGTCAAAGCGAGAAGGATCTGAGTGAGGTTTTGAATGCGAATCATTGGAGATGAATAAAAAAAGGGAAAATTAAGAAAAAAGAGGATCGAGGGAAGTACCCGCCGAGACCCATGGAGATGGCGCCGGCGGCGACTTCGGCGATGCCGGCAGTGAGAACGATGGAGGAAGATGCATTGGCGCCGGAAAGGCCGGCGGCGAGAGCGAAAGGAACGGTGAGGCCATCAGAAACGCCGATGATGATGTCACGGATGATCTCGCCGGCGGTGAAGTGCTTCTCGGTGTGGTGTTTGAGGAGCCTCTGTTTCTCAGGCTCCAAAAGCGTTCTCTCTTCGGTGCCAGACATGATGGATGCTCCAAACCAAAGCAAATGGAATGAAATGACGAATGGGCGTCGAATCGTGTAACTGTTTAATATTCGTGTTTCTCTCAGATGAAACGGGAAACGAAAGGATTTTGATGGCCCACCCCCCACAGTGATGTTACGGTTAGGTTTTCGGTGTCTTACCGATTGATGTCTTAGCGTTTGGGAGGCATGTTAATTGACTATTTACATTTATAGGGCATAAGAGTTTTAAAAATAATTTATGAAAAAAAAAGATTTAGATCATTTTTAGAAAAAAAGTTTGGAAAAAAATTTATAAAAAAAAATGATTATAAATAAATGATTATTTGGATAGTTATTATTAGAAAGATTTTTGTAATGAGAAAATTATTAGAAAGAGTATGATTTTATTAAAAATATGAGAGAGGAGAGAGGATGGAGAAGAGATAATATACAATAGAGAGGAGAGAGGGTGTAAGAAAAAATAAGAGTAAAATAGTAATTGGATAATTCATAAACTCTTTTACTATTCCAGAAACTAGTTTCAGTAGCTTATCTAAAATCTTAATTTTAAACCATAATTTTCTCTAAAAGTTCTTTTGGATAAATATGGTTATTTATTTTAAAATTTTCTCAAGTTAAAATTTAGATAAAAAATCTTTTTAAAATTTTAGTTTTATGTTTTTCTAAGCACATAGCTAAAGATAATTCACGGTTCATGCTCAATATTAATATTGACTAATAAAACGAGATTTTTTCTTACTATTAAATAATAGGTAAAAAAAAAATTCATCAACATGTTGTATTGGAGACGAGGGAACTCTTAATTTTAAGTCTGCTGCATCTTTACCCCAAAAGTAATAAAAAAAGTTACGTTAATTATTTATTATAGTTTTAAAAAAAATTAAGAATCCATTTAATACGAGTAAAGTAAAAAGAATTAAGAAGGTATATTTAAAAAATAAATTAAATTTCAGAGTGCGTCTAAAAAAAATTAAGAATCCATTTTATAAGAGTGAGTCTAAATATTTAATATATTTTTTTAATTTTATCCTCCAATTAATTACATATTTTCTCTTCCCACGTATTATCTCTCACATAGTTTTTATTCACTCTCTCACCATCATCATTATAAATAAAGATATATTTAGAAAATAAATTATATTTCAGATATATTTACTATTTTTAACTAATTTTAATTAACACTTTAGTCTATATAATTTAAATAGTTATTATTTATAAAAAGGTTTACATATTCTGTGCATGTTATGAAAATTGAAAATGTGCACTTCTCTCTCACTCGTTGGTTTTCGTCGCCAAAAATAAGAAGGTTGCATATATGTACGTGAAAAATGAGCATTTAATGATGTAGATCCGATGTATATCTTACATCATATGTAAAACTATGTAAGGGCAAATTTATACTGCAATAGAAGAGCTTGAGCTGCAAACTCGTGAGGTTTAATGTAAGTGTTTCATACTGAACCAAAAAGAGTGTCTTGTCATCTTATTTCCAGTTGTGCCATTAATATATTGAGAGGAGAATTGAATTTGCTTATCTTTCGTACGTAGTGATTTGATTGTTCCTTCAATTTTGTGAACTCAGGTATTACAAGGAAGACCGCCAACTTGTAAAATATTTAAGGAACAGGTTTGTGCTGTCTCTCTCTCTCTCTCTCACCCTGTTTTAGGTTACATAACAGGTTTGCCCTTTTCTGGATGTATATATCTCTTGTTATCGAAGCTCGAGGACTACTTCCTAACAATATTGCTTCTTTTGCAGTATGCTTTTAATTTGTTCTCCCTTAATGCATCTGTTCTCTCAAATGGATATAATGAAGAGGAAATGAAGATGGTAAAGGAGACAAGGGAAATATGGGTAAGTTAAAGTCAACCTTTCTATCATGTTTATCAGTTTATTTCATATTGGAATGCCTCTATAATTGTTTCCCCATTAGATGCTAAGTGGGAGCTTATTTTTATCATTTTTCCTGCTTCTGCAGAATGAGAAGGATGTTAAAGTAAGTAACTGCAACATGTATTCGAGTTCCTGTACGTTATGCGAGCCCATGCTGAGATTGTGAATCTTCAACTTGAGCAACCCCTTGATGAGGTAATTTATCATGTTATACGGCATTATATTGCAGCGATATACAGGGGTTCAAGTTTTGTGTAATGCTTGGAAACAATGGTTAGGTTAGGTAGATATGCATAGGTTCTTTTATTTTCTATAGTTCCTGTTGGAATATTGGTTAGTGAGCAGCGTTAGTTGTTACCCTCAAAGAGTTCGGGGTCGCGTAAACCAAAGGGTTATGTAGTTTCTTTGTAAAGCACCTTTAGAAGAGTTTGTTGTATTCATAGTCATTTGCTGAATTGATTAATGAAAGGTTTTCACCATCTTTTTGGTTAATAGTCTTTTCCCTTTAATCTTCTCAACAGTTCCTTTCATGTGTTTTTTTCAAGCCTTAGCTTGCTGTTGTATTCCAAAGAAGAAGAAAAAAGTAATTGGGATCTCAACCATCTCAGTTCATCTGGTTTTCATTTCTTCAGGACACTGCAAGAGATATTCCGAAGAATGCTCCGTGAAGTGGGGATTGATGACCGCGCATCAAATCATTTTCCAACTCCTTTGGAAGTTTCAAATAAAGATGACCTTGCTGTTGGCAGGATGCGCCGTGACTTGTCTCAAGATGGGAATCTAGGGTGAATCTTTTTCTTAACAATAAAAAAAAAATCTACCAATTAGCATTTCACTCACTTTATTGTGAACATTTCACATCAATGTTGGATGTATACATTCGCACAGGTTGGACATATTTGTTTGTGGCGATCAAGTTCGCAAGGGAGCTGCACACAATGCAATCCAGATCGCTGAGATGCTACTATGAGATTCTTACAGGTCGCTTTTCTTTTGAGCTAATCATTTTTGAATCTGATAGTCTAAAGGCTTCCTTCAATGAGATTTTCTAGTCTAAAGGCCTATAATCATGGAAAAGATGGATCATGTGAGTGAAGGCCTGAACTTGTCATTTTGTCTCCAGGTGGATCGCTGAAACTATGTTGAGGGAGTATTCTTTTTATATTTTGATGTAGTAGCCATTTGTATCCTAAGATTATTGTCTAACTTATAGGATACTACCAGCAAACATCATTAGTTATGTATACATGATTCCACATTAAGGTTCTAGGTCAGTAATACCTCCACTTAGATGGACAAAGGATTATGTTTTCATTGCCATTTTGTAGTATTTATCATGTCTTTGTCATAAACCACTCCCTCCGCTCTTTCCGCTTTTAAGTATAACAGCAACAAATTAATTAAATTGATTATTTATAAAAAAATATATAATATTAGATTTTCTTAATACCCCTTCTTTAATATTTTACATTAGAAATCATCTTATTGATGGAAATTCTCTTTAATATATATATAATTATTAATGATAGCTTGAGTCAACTCAACAATTTTAATGAGATTAATATACTTTACTTATGACTTCTCAATGTAATATTATTTCAAGGTAAACAATCTAATATAATTTTAGTTATTTATTTAAATTTGATTTAAACTCTAATTTTTAAGGTTTAAGGCATTCTATTACTCGGTCAAAATTAAATTAAAAATTGTTTTAGTTTTCACAAAAAAAAAGTAATTTTAACATTTATAAATGATTTTTTAAACTACTAAACATATTTTGATACCCTTTAATTTTATTTATTTATTAATACATTGAGGTTTAATGAGCAAAATGAAAGACTATGTCCTCGCTTGGTGCGATCAGATCAATACATCACGAAGACACGAACAACATAAGATGTAGAAAGTATAGGAATTGAAGACATTTTATCAAATTTAGTGATAGATATATGCCTTATTTTATTAGTTTTTTTATTCACTCTGACAAATTAAGACAAAATCTCTTTAACTGAGTTCTTTCTCTCCATAAATGTTGATTTTTAGCGAAAATGAAATAAAATTTGCCTATTTCCCAGCAAAAAGCCCTATCCGAGGTATTTCTGCTGGAATATTTGGCTAATTTCCCTACTCTTTTTGGAAAAGAAGTAAACCCATACACATTTTTTCTAGATCAGTCTCTCTCCAAAGTCAGGAAATTCTTCCACCAATTTGTTGTGATTCTCAAGGGTTGCCATCAAAATACATCACCCCTGTCCTAGCTATGATCTCAACAACTCAACAAATTTAAAGGGCAGCATGCTAGTCAACAAGACTATATTACTTGTCAAGATTGCAAAAAGGGTCTAGGTTAAAAATAGTACTAAAGGGGCAGATATTACAGACAAACCACTTCAATGTCAATACCAACAAAGTGATCAGAGCGCTTATTTGGGGTTCCTGAGAACAATGATGACAGAATCACCTCGGAGGAACATTTTACTGATGAATCTATCCTTGTTAACTGGTTGGGCCTTCTTCTTTCCTTTACCAGTCTTTGGCACCTGCATGGAACATGTAGGTTTTTAGATATTTATAAGCACAAGCGAAACATAAATAAGTTGTGTGGATCACTATCTCTAATCTCTCTTAACACCTATCTTTTTCTTTCCTAAGCTCGAGAGCTTCAATTCAGCCCATTCAATTCTGAGTGAAAAAAAAAAAAGAAATCCATGACGGATAGAAAACATACTTCAGTCCACATTTCCCGAACATTTTCAAGAACCATGTTGCAGTGCCTATCAAAAGCCCTAACACGACCGAGAAGCTTTCTGTTGTTGCGACAGTTGATCAGCACCTGCATGAGCAGGATATTTGAATAAAATTTTAAACCACGTTAATCCAAACCTGTCATGGACGCCATAGTGCTATGTTAGAACAAACAGTACCTGTGTGTTATTCTTAACACTCATCATTAGCACAGAGAACGGTCCAGTGTTAAACTCCTCTTCTTCATTCTTAACACTCTGTAAAAAAACCAAGAATGATTACAGGTTGAACGAAACTTTCTAGAATCCATAAAATGTAAGTCTGGAGCACTAAATGAACAATGTCAGACCTTCAGTTTGATTGCAAAATAAAAGAAAAAAAAATCATAAAACTATTATTTCATTCAAATCAAAGCAATTTAAATCATTATTATCTGATATGACATCAACAGCAAACAAAATCACTTTGATTAGCAGTAACTGAGCTAATCAGCAGTTATAGAGAAAGATTAACATAGCAGCTACTAAGGAGTCCTTCAAAGACATGATCATGCATTATCCAAGGACTTCAAGCAATATATATATATATATGTATAGCTTAGAGCAAAACAATATAACAACAAGAACAACAACTTACATCTTCCTCCACTGGCCGGCTGACAAGAAATAAAGGGAGAAGAGAAACATGTTAGTGATTAAACAAAAATCTTGAAATACCAAATAATATTAATCAAGACAACCAATTGAAACTAAAGCCTACCTCATTTTTTATGTAAGTGAAGCTCAGTTGCAAGCTTCTTCAAATATAGCAGGAACTATCCTGACAGAGGAACAAGACAACTAAATAAATTAAAAGAACAAAATAAGAAAATTAAAACAAAACAGATGAATTGTGAAGAATAAGGAGTAGATATTAGAATTGAAATACGTAAAAACAGAATTGAAAAATATTGCACATCAGTTTGCATTCCGTATTAATGAGGAAAGGATGAGAAGGTGAGATTGTTCATAATCAATTAATACAGAATTTGAGAGTGTATGCAGCAAAGCAGGGAGATGAGATTGAAAATAAGTTAAATCTATAAAATTCCCTTCCAAGAAAGATCTAATCACATTTAACCGAATAAATCTTAAGCTAGCTTAGTTATAAGGATTTCAGAAGAGTAGGCCATAAGGGGAACAACATGAAGCCTCCTCAAATCAGTTCTTCATAAATTTTCCACAATTGGCAACTCAGCAACAAGAATTTTTTTTTTAGGTAATCATCAGATGCATTTTCGTTCCCAAATGCGAATTTTAGTTGGTTTTAAGAATGAAAATGGTTACAAAAGATCAAGAGTCCCAAACTATGGCCAAATAGAACAGCCAGGGAGTCGTTAAAGAACAATACAGACTATAAAGAGAACACACATCTCGCGCTCAACCCCTATTCCTTTCGTATAGAATATAATATAGTTTACTAAGATTTAAGTACAAAATGAGTTTAAAATTCTCAAAACATGTGATATTTTCTGCACCTCAGAAAATAATTGGAACAGAATTTTCACTTAAGTACAATTGCAAGTTGCTCTCGCCTGCTATGTTTTTAGAAAACCTAAGTTAGGGATCTAGGTCTTAGACACTGACCAAAGGAAAAAATGCATCACTACAAATTAAGCCAAAACATGGATTAATCAGAGAAACATAGGTGTTCATCAATTTCTCTTCGTTTCAAGTCTCCATAAGTATTTCCCATGGCTGAGGACTGAATCAGGAGCTAATATAAGAGTCACAATGGGTTTTCCATGTAGGTCACTTCGTTCGAAATCTTTAGAAGCATTCCTCAAGTATAGGATTAAAAAGTAGGTAACTCTCGGAAAAGCACACGTGCTTTCCAGTAGGTCTCTTCAGTTCAGGTCTCCAGAAGCTTTCTTCATGAATTTTAAATCAGAAGAACGACAGTTTACTGAATTTATTCCACATCAGAGACGAGAGCTTGCAAATCCACGGAACACAAAACCCAGACTCAACTCAAAATGAAAATTAGACAAGCCTGAATAGAAGAAGCAGAAATTCGAACAGAGAAAACGACGTAAAATGAGAAACAAAAACATCCAAAACAAAGAAGCGGGAGGATGATTCATATCATACCTTAATTCACTTGGCCCAAAGACGACCTCAATTTTGAAAGCTTTACTCCTGCAAATGCTAAGGCGGAAACACTTCACAGATTTTATAGTCCCAAACCCCGAAGCTCTTCTTTTTTTACGTTTAAAACCCTAACAAGTCGGGTTTGTACATTTCACTTCCGGCCCAAATTTAGTTCTATTTGTGTGGCCCAAATGTTGTTTTGGGCCCAAATTTATTCTTCTTATTCGTGCGAGAATGTTTTGAATTTATAACTTTTACCCATCGATCGTAGGTTCAACTAACAAAAAAGTGATATATATGACCATTTGGAACGTGTTTGAACCCTAGGGAGTACTACTTTATTGTGGTTCCAGTTGCGGCGCTTGGGGAGGCATCCTAGCTCCTAGGTGCCTAGGTTTATGCCTGAGGGTAATAGACGGCTCGCCCTGTCCGACATTGGTATCGCCTAGGAGGAAGGGAGATTTCACCCTTCCTTTGAATCATAGGTGAGCCCAACCCCTTTCCAAAAATTCTTGTATAAAAAAAAACTTTTACCCATCGTCTGTGGGTTCAACTGGCGAAGGGATGAGACATATGACTATTTGGAGCATGTTCGAACTCTGGGGAGTACTACTTTGTTATGGTTCTAATCATAGCGCTTGGGGAGGTATCCTGACTCTTGGGTGCCTAAGTTTACGCCTGAGAGTAATAGACGGCTCGCCCTGCCCGATATTGGTATCTCCTAGGAGAAAGGGAGATTTCGCCATGCCTTTAGATCGTGGGTGAGCCCAACCCCTTTCCAAAAAATTTTGTATCAAGAAAAAGAAAAAACTTTTGCAGGATTAACACAGATGATAAGGAACGGACTCTTATCCCACAAGGATGCATGTTCGATTTTCGTTGTTGTTATGAGAGTTCATTTGGTAAGCAATCTCATAAGTCCTTTATAAGGACTTCTGGCTCAAACTTTAGTTTGAAAAAATTTCAAAATAAACATTCATATTTATCCAAAAGGGTTTCTGGACCAAACTATGGTTTTGAATAAACTATTGGGAATAACTTTTGGAACAGTAAAAGAGTTTATAGACTTCCCAATTACTATTTTACCCCTACTTTTTTTCACACCCTCTCTCTTCTCTTCTCTTCTCTCTCTCATTCTCTTCTTCTTGCCTCTGTATCGCCATAGCTATCCTTTCATTTCTGCCGTGATTCTAGTCTAACAACCTTCCATTTTCGTTGTGGTTATGGTCCGATAGCCTTCTATTTTTGTCATGGTTGTGATCTGATAGCCTTTCGTTTTCGCCGTGGCAGATGGAGTCGACAGCCCTTCCTCAGCCATTGTCGTCGCTGCAGAAAAGGATGAAGAAGAGCTACAATGGTCGTTGAAATTTTTGACGAGCAAATAATTTTTTTTATCTCATACATTTTCTGGTAATTTATCAATTATAAAAATCTTTCTAGTAATAATTATCCAAACACTCATTTATTCATAAATATTTTTTTTATAAACTCTTTTCTAGAATTTTTTTTCTAAAAACTATTTATATAAAAAGTGACCCAGTTTAGAAAAAGTCTAGAAATAGATGGAGTCTAAAAAGTATGCATGATTTTTATGTGACCCAATTTCTTAATAAAAAAAAATATTTTGTTCTTTTTCTAAAAATTTGTGGACAATGTTCTCTCTCAGCAGAAAATAGTAGCAACTCATTAACTCAAGTTGTTGTTTTTTTCCTTCATTTAATTTTTGTCAGATTTTTTTTAGCTTTCTTAATTAGTATGTCTCTAATTTATTCAAATAATTAATGTGGTCTTGGATTTCTAAAGTAATAAGGTATAATTAAAAAAATAATAGCCAGTATTGTTATGAAAATTTTACAATAATATTTTCCCCCAAGAGTGACCATTAAAGATAAAAGAAATAGAGGTGAAAGTGTGTAGGTTGATACGACTCTTTATAAAAATTTAATGAAATATCTCTCTCTCTCATTTTTTTAAAATATTTTTTCTTTTTTCTCTTTATAGTAAATCATAAGTTTAATATAATCCATGATAATTTTAAAAAGCTGTAAAAATTTGTATATTTAACTAATTTTAGATAATTTTTTAATATAAAACGCAATCCTGTTTTTATTATAGTGATTGATTATATTGTCTATCGGAATTATTATTATAGCCATAGATCCCAGCGTGAGTTACATGCGCAGACAGGTGGGCGACTGGCGAGAGGGAGATATAAATCATGAAATATGATTTTTTTTACGAAATATTTAAAAATATTTATTTTCATTATTTTATCTGATTTTTATTTTCATTTTCATTTTCACAAAATAGTAAATATACAAGGAAGTCATTTTAGCACAGACTTTTTTTAAACCAAATTTTAGCACACATCCAAGCATCCAACATATGCTGTGTCAGCAGTAGTAAAGCTATATTACTTGTCTATTGTTCGCCCTTTTAATTTTATAATAGAAAAGAGCACTTATTTAATTACTGACGTCTTCTTTTGGAAAAAGAAAATCAGATGTTCCCCTCCCCTTGAATGTGTATATATATTGAATATTTAATTGCCATCTTCAATATTAAATATAACTGGTCTGGATGTCTGAAAGTGAGCATGGAAAATGCGTACGTGGGACCACCATACCATATAAATATCTCCGCCATGTACCCCAAGCTTCACTGAAGGGAGCCTCAACTCTTGTAACCGTTCCTTGCTCTCTCTCTCTCTCTACATACACTTCAACGCCACTAATTTGCCGTGCAATTTTTTTCCGAAGCCAAACAGCAATGACAATTAGGTCGTTCAGGTTGAAGCGGATACTGGAACTGGAATCCCCGCCGTGCATCAGGAAGAAGCTCCGGTCTAAGCTACATCGTCGGAGAAGATGCCAGATCTCTCCAGTCTTGCTTGCTTCTAAGAAATTCAAGGTTTCTGAGCAGAATGTCATTTCAGGGGATTCGATCTCTTGCTCTCGCTTTAATGGTGAAGAATCATGCAATTCGACCAGAATATCGGTTGAGTTCGAGGGTAAAGGGAGGTCGAATTCGAGGAAGAATATAATCAACGAAGTTGGAGATCTTCCGAAGGATAGATGCAATGAGTTCTGGAGGATTCGGAGATCTGAGAAGCCAAAGGATGATGAGAGGGAGGTGTCTGAGTCTTCGTGTGTGGACTCGAATTCTGGAGTTGGTGAACAGAGGAGTGTGGTGTTGAAATTCAGGAGTGGAAAAGAAAGTAAGAATGTGAAAGAAAACAAAACAAATGAAGGTTCTGAAGCTTTTACGAAATCGGAGACTACTTGTGAAGAGCAATGCTCTGCGGGAGATTCCAGGTACGGCACCGCGAGTCTTAAAATCTCATCGGAGATAACAGGAAACTATGTCGTTCCAGCAGGCTGTTGTGTTCTTGAGATATTTGGAGAAGCAGGAGAGGAGACGTTCAGAAGAAAGGAGAACGGATCATCTGAATCAGAGTTCTCTCAAGTTTCCGGAAATCATTGCGCCAATGTGAACACAATTGAATTAAATGCGCAATCGAGCATACAACAGGGATCAAGTCATATTGTCGACGATCCCGATCTAACTTGCACAGAGCAATTCTCGTATGGGGATGTCCCAGAGTATTCTTCAAGTCAGGAGACAGAATTTCTTGATCAATGCCCAGATATATTTCCTGAAAGCTCAGAGCTAGAAATTTCGGATTACTTTACGGATTCTGGAAGTCAATTCTCAGAGGGCTCCGTTGCAGGAACTGTCTCGCCAACATTTTCTTTGTTTATGCAGTACAACAATGAGTTTTCGAGGTTGACTGCACCGGATTCTGGAATTGCTTTATGCGCCCAGGATGATACGTCAAATCAAGTAGAAGTATGTCCTCTTTCTTAAGCACTGATTGGTGCTCAAACTTGTGGCATGCAAAGGAAATTAAGATATTAGGCCATGATTTCGGCTCCTATAGTAGCATATTTTCGTTTTTGTTTTACAATAATCAGTCAAGTCATCGCTTAATTTTCACCAAAAAAGCACTGCTTAATTTATTTCCATTACATTATTATTCGGGATGCTCAGGAATTTGATAAATTTTATTTTAGTTCTCGAGGTTTGAAGATGCGGAGGTTGAAGACAGCTACCAAATGCTCAGAAAGAGAGAACGGCGGCAATTATTTATGTGCAATTATGCAGAGAAGTACTGTTCCAACACCACAGAATACGGCAAGCTCGTTCTTCAGCAACGCTTGCAAATGGTCCACTGGCTAGTTGAGGTTAGTCTAATCCAGGGCCCTGTATCAATTGTTAATTTCTCTGATGTCTCAAATAGCTAATTAATCTATCCCCGAAAAAAAAAGCTAATTAATCGCCACGATTGACATAAAATAGAGAACCCCTGTTTCTCATGGCCAGATATTAAGCTGTGTAATATTTGTCTGATAGAACGCGTTCGAATAGTTAAACAAAAAGAACTAATGCAAAGCAAATTTAATTCTGTTTGAGAGAGTAAATATTATCTACACGTAGACTATTTGAAGACCATCTCTTACTTCGAATTTCCAATCGTTAGATTTTTTAGGACGGCTGTGTTCTGGCGAACTTTATTTTTGGTGACTAGTAACGGTATGCATGCAGTACACTTTTCTCGTATCAGTGTTGGTAGTTTTGACTTTCGAGTTCTGCCAGGACGTCATGGCTTCGTTGAAGACTGGAAAGAGAGCAAACACAAGAGAGGGGAAGTATTGTCATTCTCTTAGCACACTCTGGAACACGTATGCTGTATGCATTGTATGGCAAGAGTTTTGCCGGGAGCACATGAATGGCAGTTATAACTTGCTACATAATGTACAACGTGTTTCTGTTGTTATAACCATATGCTTTAACTTCTAATTTTAAATTCAATTCATTAAAAGTTGGATGTAACTTATAATATCTATAATAAATTATTTTAACTGAATTCAGAAAATATTAAATTATTTTAAAGAAACAATGATTATGGCACTTTTTTAAACGGAATTATGTAACATTATTTAATTACTTTCGCCAAAAGAATATTTCAACATATTATACTTAATTAATTTCAATCTAACTAAAGTTTATTTTTAAAAATAAAATAATTACCATTTGATCTAAAACATTATCGATGTCATTATAATATTTTTTATTTAAAAATTTATATGTTTATTATTATTGTATAATCCTCCCTATTAATGAATTGAAGGGTAATTTTTTTTCCTTCTCATCGGTAGATGAATAACTTTTTTTGGCGTCAATAAAGTAGTTGGCCAGGGGGAAGACACAAAAGGTCTACTAAGTAATGTATTTGTATGTACAGTCCGTCGGGATCGTTCTTTCTCGTTCAGCACATCCATAAACAAGCCGCAAACAGTGTCACCCACTAAATAAAAGAAAAGAAAGTATGTCATATTACTGGAACTGGTATTTCTGAAGCTAGCGATTATAGAATCATCGGAATTTGAATTGCTTGTTGATCTTGTCTGAAATTCTTGTGATGTACTATTGGGTTCAAATGAGCAGCAATCATGTCGAAAAGAGCTTCGACAAGAGACGATGTTTCTTGGAGTCAGCCTTCTTGACCGGTTCCTAAGCAAAGGATACTTCAAAACCAAAGAGAACCTTCAAATCGTTGGAATAGCCTGTTTCACATTGGCCACGAGGATAGAAGAAAACCAGCATAATAACAGGTAAAGGATTTGACGTTCATTTCTTTCTTGGAGTCCTAGCTGTCAAAGGGGTGACCAGTTGTTTTCATCATATTGATTTGAGCGGCCTGCTGGAGAAAGGATTGACTATAGAACCCTTAGATCAAGGACTAGAGAAATAGATTATTAATTAGTTGGCTGAAATTGAAGTGGAGAAATCATATGTAATCGAATCCCCAGATTAGTATGGTTCATTTTCATTTGATTATATGCTCCGCTAACTTATGCAACTTTTTGAGCCTTGTAGCGTGCGACAAAAGAATTTCTACATAGGAAGCACCATGTATAGTAGATGTGAAGTGGTGGCTATGGAATGGATGGTGCAGGAGGTGCTCAGCTTCTGGTGTTTTGAGCCCACCATCTACAATTTCTTGTGGTATATAATATTTTTATATTTACATTCTTCCCTAGACCCCGTCTTATCTGGTTTTTTAAATAAGGTTCTATGTCCAGCTAATAATAATATTAGTAGCTAGAGGATATAAGCAAAGCCTTAAATTTATATTTATTTCAGCTTTGTATCCTATTACAGGTTCTACCTCAAAGCTGCTGGAGCCAATGTAAGAGTGGAGAAGCGGGTCAAGTTTCTGGCAACGTTGGCACTGTCCGCTCAAGAGCCGATGAGCTACTTGCCGGCAACAGTTGCTGCTGCACTCGTAATCCTGGGTTGCTTAGACATCAATGAAAATGCCTCCCACAAAGTTATTGGGGTAATATTATCTCACCACAATGCAGAATACTGAGGCTCAACCATTCTAGATTCATTTTGATCATTCCTTAAAATTTTTGGGCATAAATTTAACTCAAATATAACGTTTAGATAAAATAGGACCTCTCTGGTGACAATTCATAAATTTGTATGTAGACTTCGAAGTTGAGATCTCGTTTACATGGTTTAGATGTTAAATTTGCCCCCCTTTTTTCGTCTAAATAGAATATTCAATATGTGCTTATAAGCCTTCTAGTATGATAATTAATTGAGAGTATGTAATTAATTTTATGATTGTGCAGATCCACGTCAGATCAAAGGATGAGAATTTGCACAAATGCATTGAGGTACGGAAGAACTTTATTCTATTAGTATTTTGTAGTCACAAACACTAGTGGACAACGAGGAGTCCTTGCTAAAAGTAGTTTACTATAAATTTCATTTCATTTCATTTGGCCTATTATTGGTATAATGTTGATAAATGAGAATGAGCTTAATATTTTTTTTATTGCAACAGAGTCTAGAGTCGTTGTTGCGGTATCTATGATAAAGATGGCATACTAACAGATAAGGAGGCCGATACCGTGCTTATAGTTACTTCCTATTCGTTGCAAATTATTTTTATTGGTATAAATACAAATGCAGCATAAAAGGAAGGTCATTGAAAATGGCCTTGATACCTCATCATGAATATTGAGTAACAAAATCTCATTCTTTAACTTTTTTAAGAGAAAAATTACTTTCTTTCGGCCGTGTAACTCTAATAGTTGTTATAAGTTGTCTGTAGTTATTAATAGAACAAATAGACCTCTTTTTATTTGTTTTCATTACAGTCAAGATACTCTTATATGTCTCATTTTTTATTTGCCGTCAAAAACAATTGCAACACAAGGATAGAGAGCAAACTGTTGTTGCTCTGAATCACAGAGCAAGTACCCAATTCTTTTTTATCATGTGTTGTGGTTTACTTCTTTCCTAAGGAAGCATTTTCTTATGTAATATCCTTGTAATGCTTTGTAATAGTTTCCCTGATAAAAACAACTAAATAAAGATAAACTAGAAGAAAGTTTGTCTTCATAAGGTTTGACCAACATAAATACAGATAATGAGTTGTAGAATGTGGTGCACTGCTTCTTGGCGGTAAAAGGGTGTAGAGAAAACTCAGATGTCCTGTAAAATATTAATAAATAAAAATCAATCTTATCCATTCAATATTGATTTATTAAAGAATTAAGTCTGACAAAGAAGAAATTAAACAACCTTTAGATCATAACAAGTTTACAAAAGTCAACAGTAGTAATTAATCACCAAATAACAAACTTGCCGCAACTGATCAAATACTGAGTTGAGGATTATAAGCATTCAAAATATCAATCATTCTGTACTAGTGAGAATGTGGAGAATTGGAAGAAATAATTTCAATCATGCAACTGCCGGCTTGCCGCCGTCGGCTGAGTTAACAGGAACTACAGGTCGGCTCCCGGCTTCATCATTGATCTCTTCCTTTTCCTTGTGAGTACTCTCTTTCTTCTCTACATCAGCCTGTTCAACCTTCTCCTTTGCCATTGTGCTGGCATCTCCAGCAGCCTTTGCAACGGCAGAAAAGGTTCTTTGCAAATATGAAGCTCCAGATGAAACATAGGGATTACTCATTACAGTAGACACAGCAACACTGGCCTTTGGGGCAGCAACAGCAAGAGCGGACTTTGCCTTCTCAGAAACCTGAAACCTTTCGTCCATCTCTCTCACCTTTTCATTGACAATGGCAGTTCCAATGCTTAATTTGTCACTTAAACCCATTTTCTGGTCAATGGAAGCAACAGTTGCAGAAGCATTTGAGATCAACTGATGACGTTCATCAAAGGATTTTGCCCTGCTCAGTACATCCTTTCCTAAATTTAAGCTACTTGCAAGCACCAAATTAGCCACATCTTCAGCCTTCTTCTTAAATACAGCAGCAGATTGCATTCTATCCTGAAGCACCATTATGCATTAGAAACTTCCATTAAAGGATTACCAGAATTTGATAATAACAGAAATTAAACTACTAAACAGAATTTGACCATTATACAATTGAGCATTGCCGAGTCACTGGCACTGATAATTTCACAACCACGGGAAAACATGTTGAGGTATTTAGACATGTTCATCGTATTCAACTACATGAATGGATCAAGAGCAGCACAAGGAACTATGATGATTACTCAATTGCAGGCAAGATATGGGACTAAATTTGGGCTTATGATCTGATACTTACAGTGTTAGAGGGAAGAGCTTCTGGAGGCAGCTGGTAATTCTCAACAAGTGCAATGCTGACGTAAAGATCAGCTATTTTAGCACCCTATTAAAAGTGAAAGAAATAGTAAGAATATTTTTTAAACAAACAACAACTTGGAGCATCTATTTGTCTTTTTTTCATTTTTTTAAATAAAAAGTTAGTAAATTTATCAATGCAAAAATTCTTTGCAAGGAAATATACTGTCAAAAGCGATGCTGTCTCAGCCCCCTGCGACTCCTTGAAGGTAACATAAGCAACCTGCGTGCTTTCATTTTCCCTGCACAACAAATAAAAGGGGATTTTTAGCATGCAAACATATCTTATCAGGAATGTTGTATTCCCATCATGCACAGTAGGTAGATTGAAAAAAATATCTTAAGCCAATAATCTTATAGCCTAATGACATATAAGCTCTTTTGTAAGTGAGAAATCACAAATTCAATGCTGCTTGTAACATCAAACCATTAGTGCCTGTCATTTTAATTAAAAAAAATATCTCAAGAGTTTTGCTTTCCTTGGTCTTAAGGAAACTATATAATCTTTAAAGAAGAGTAGGCATTGTCTCAATACTGTCCAATGTCTATGTTTGGTACAATAGCATCAAGATGCTTGGTGTTATATGATGTTACCCAAGATGAAACCATTTTGTATGATAACTCAAACCACCCTAAGTTTTATTGCATACCATTTTATCCTTATGAAAACTTTCAAATGGCATAACAAACTCAGAATACTGAAGACCATAACAAAGTATCAAGGAATGTGATACACAACACAGCAGATTCTAACCTTTTCATCTCAACGTGCTGAATATCACCTGAGGATGAAAAGAATTCTCTAATGTCCATCTCAGATGTGGCCCCTGATATGTTGCTAACCTTAACTGTTTTTATCTGTAACATGTAAAATAAAGGAATAATCAGCTTTGGAAATCTCCATTTGAGAGAGATAACTAAAATCAGATGGCAAACTCTTGTCGTTAATTTGTCATGGAAATCTAAATTTCTCGTTGAAATCCCTAAAATTGAATCCTCAAACATGCAAAGAAAACATCATAAAGCCAAACAATTTTATCTGTATCAAAAAGCGTTGTCCTCACATCTGAGGTACTGTTTGTCCAATTTGGCGTAGCTGTAGACTGTGGAATTGCTTCAACCTGTTGTTCGGTATGGTCTGCCGGGGCCTGCACATATAAAATGCTAAATTACGTCATATTCCACAAATCAGGGATCTTAACATGAGAAAAAAGTAATGGAAATAATGAATCAAGGCAAACAGCCGTAGGAACTTTTTTCTTTTAAAACAAATTGGATTTTCGTCATCGCTACCTTTTAAAGTTGAGATATTTCTTTGATACAAGAACAACTTGGCAAGTAGGGGAATGAAAACAATTGGGATTGGCATACGTTGATATATTATTTTGACAAATAAGGAACATATTTTTATATATGAAAGTACGTTACGCTAAGTTATGGATTTACAATTTTACATACGACACAAGCGCCACAAATATAAGAACAAAAAGAAGAGCGAAATAAAAGAAACCCGTTTTGGATCCGAAAGGAACCAAGTTTCAGAGGACAATAATGAATTCTACAAACTCCAAAATTCAGAGAAATTAAAAAGGAGGAATGTGCGAGCAACACAACAGATCTAAGCGAAAGCACGTCGAAATCGTGAAGCTTACCGACATTTTGAGATCCTGCAAGTTTCCCAGAAACAATGGCGACAGTGGCGGGAAATGACGCCACAGAGAGACAATGATGAGAATGTTGATGAGGAAGAAGGAGAAGGGAGGGGGGCGGTGATAATTTTGAAGGAACCAAATGGTGAAGCTTTTCCCAATTCGATCAACACAATATATGAAGATTAGTTTTGGCCGTTATTTCGTTTGTATGACTTTCCTTTCCGAGATTTCATGGGCTGTGCTCTGCACATTTTAAAGATTTAGAAAAAGAAGTAATTAAAATGTATTATGCTAAATTAAATAAAGTTAAAATAATAAATATTATTCATTTTTTAAAATCATAAATAGTTTAAACTTCAAGTCATATATAAAAAAATACTCCAATTTATTAGGTCTCTTAAATGAAATACCAAATCAAATAATATTAAAAAAAAAAAGACCTTCAGGCAAATGAAGTAAAGCGTAAATCCAGTTTAGTAGATATAATTAGCATTCAATTAATGATGTATGAAGTTTCCTGATTTAGCATGGTTTCTCCTATTAATGAAATTCTTAAAAATTATAATCAAATTCAATTTGCTGCATGCATTCTTTGAGCGCTACGTGCTACGTACTCTTGCATGGTTTCTCCTATTTTGTTCAGGGTGGATATACTCTCCGATTAATTGAGCGGACATATTGTACAATTTTACACTTTGAAATAATATCTGTTATATAAGAATATCATTCTTTTTTTTCTTTTTTTTTTTGTTTGACCAGGTAAAATATAAATTTCATTAAAGATAACAAACTGAACTACAAAGCAACATAAAAGGTCTGGAGAGAAAAAAGGAAAGAAAAGAAAAGTCTAAGGATCTCCCCAAAAGGACCCACCCCTTTTATAGGCAAGAACCCAACCAATTTGGTGGAAGGTGGAAGAAGAACCTCCATGAGAAGATCTCATAGAAGCAGAAGCACCTACAGTTACTAGCCAAAAAGATGAAGAAGGAGAGAAGAGCACCTACCGACGGTTGCCAAGCGAACAAAACGATAATGTACCATTCGGATTCGCAACCATCGACAACCAACAATGATCATCTAAAAGATGACGCAATGAAGGAGTAGGACCATTGTCATCAAAACCCAGCCCCCAAAAATGCGAATCGAATTCGTCTTGTGAAATCCGTCACCATTGAATCCCTCATATCTGATTATTGCCTCAAAAATAAAAAACACCACCATCAAAAGGCCAAAGAGACGTGAAGAGCTAAAGAAAACCGACACAAAGACGGACATCTCCTGCCCCGCCGGAGCCGCGGAGAGAGATTCCGTGAAGAATCTCTCCCAAACGACGAGGAAAAGCCCTCCCACCGTCGCCCCAGAAGAGTCTAGAGAGGGGGAGAGAAAAAAAGAACCGGCTTTAACGAATGACTGTTATAACAATATCATTCAAACACATTCTAAGGACTCGTTAACTACTGACTGCGACTAATGATAATAAATGGTATTTAGATATTTTTTTCTTTATAATATATAATATTTTTTTATTAGAAATAATTTTATTTAAAATGCAATAGAGATATCCCTTTCTGCATCTGCTAAACTCAACTCTGATTAGTCATATTTATATTTCATGACTTAATTTTAGTTAGTGCCCCATTATATTTTAAAAAATTAGTGAAATTTTTTTATTTAAAAATTTTATTAGCTAAAACAGGGACTTTCCACTAATTTTGTATTTTTGTTGGATGATGGAAGGATTGATTATGTAAATAAAAATCATTTATGACTAATCATGTAGTCTAATTATTCCTCGGCAATTTTAAAAGGGGAAAAATGAACATTATATAGAGCTCATTATTCAAGTTCCCACCACGCATCCCAATATGATCCATCACGTGTTTATCTCTTCGATTTTTTGTTTTTAAAAAAAAAGAGTTAAATAAAAGATAGAGCGAATCCAAATCCAAAATCAATAAAAATCTCTTATTCAATAGGTGGAAGCCAGTGGATTGGTAAGATGTCACAAAAAATTCATATTATTTATGATGAAATTGGTTGGACCATATTAAAAACATACAAATAAATTGAGTTTCAAATTTAAATCCGACGTCATTTTATTTTCTTCTCCCGAATTTCTGATGTTACTTATTATACATTTAAAAGAATCTCAATCACACAGTTCACTCAAAACTTAACTATATATACAGATCTCTCACTAAACTTTACAGACACTATCAAAAGTGTATGAATAGCAGCTCAGCTCCTCAAAAGTAAATCTTAGAATACATGTTGATTAGCAAAATTTACTCCTTCCTTGAAATTATTGTTTTAACAGCCCCTGAAAGTTTTATAACGGAAATAGAGAAGCTTCAGAAATCTAATGAAGTCCCAGAGAAAATAGGCTTTGGCAAAACAAATCAAGAAAGCTCGAAGGAAAATAATAGTTTGTTACATATATACCTTCAACTTCTTCAAATATGATTTCCTTTGGCAGGTCAGATGCTGCGTGGTATTCAAAACTACAGAGCAATTTATTATTGCAAAAAAGTTATCACTTAGGGCACTGAGACACATCTTCTGAACAGCTGCAAGGGCAATCCTTCTTTTAAGTGCATCGGACTCCGGGGTCAACAATGTAAATGGAAAACTCTGTAATTAACAGAATACGGCGTTTCACCTTCCCTGAACCTGTTAACCTCACAACTTTATCTGCAAATAGAACTTGCTTGTCTCCTGTTAAATGGAAATGGAAAAGAATTCAGGATTTCATGGATTGTTGCACCCGATTTTTCTCTCTCCCAACCCAATCCCTCATTGGATTCCTTTCATGCATACAAAAACTTTTCAAGTTGTTCTATGTATGTCGCGCATCACTCCCTCTAGAATCCCTATATGATTCCCTCATAGACAAAAACTGAATAAAAAGCTTACATTATAGTTTGAATTGTATTTCACATGATTAAGTATTTTAAATAATGTTAAATTCACCTCAGCTTCCAGAAAGATGGGAGATGATGACCACATGAAATCCAAAACCTTGGTTAGTTTAAATTTCGCAGGGCATAACATCAATTTTACTTGGTCTTTCATATGATTAATAATTAGCATCACCATCCCAAAAGCATCACAATGAAATTCTCATCATGGTTGGAAACTCATAACGTGGTCCTTTTGCAATCAGTTGCAGTCAACCAAACTCTCTGGTTTTTCAATGATTACATAACTTCAACCAATGCAATACTCAATGGTGAGATGATATTTATTCAGAAAATGGTGAGATTATGAAGAAGCATTGCAAATATCTCAAACACTAAACTGTAGCATGAAAAGATATCCATTCACATTGGCAAATATATTATTTGGGAGAATGACATGTCAGTCCCCTGTAACAGATTTAGAAACTTTATATTCAAACATCTTATGAACAGATTCATAGAGCCATGAAGACTCAGGACTGGACAACCTACAAATATGAGTTCCAAATCACTAAAACGCAAGGAAGGAATAAGTAATTGCATTTAATTAGATTAGACCTAGCCTTGTTCCTGCAAAATCTTCAATAACAGCGGGTGAGAAGACATGTCAACGTAGTCGCCTTTATAATCTGGGACAGAGGAGGCCATTCTTCGAAGCTTTAAACCCATGAACGGGTATTCACAGGCTTCTTCCCATTAATATTATTTTTCAAAAAATAAAAAATAAATTTTCTCAGTGATAATATACTGATTATAAGTTTATAACAATATTAAATATTTTTTCTAATTATTATCATACATTTATATCATGAATATCTAAATATTCATGAATGAGAGAACAAACTCCACAAGCATGGATATAACGCAAGACTTTGAAGCGAACTGAAATGAGACAAACATGCAACAAGCATATGTTCGGCGGCGTTGCTGGCGGCTGCCGGAAGCTCTGATACTTTGAACTGAACATCTGACAGATACAGTTCAATTCCAATAGTATAAATCGAAGGATTACACCGTATTTTTGGGTAGTGCTTCGCTTTCTCGTCCATTCAGTAGTTTTAACTTTTAATGATTGAAGATATCCTTCCCGCGAATTTTCTCGTCAAACATGTTCTGACTTTCTCTGTATTACAGCCAGAGTTGGCCGGCAAATAACAGCAACCACACTAATCTCCTAATAAATATTGACAAAAGGTTTATACTTCAATTTACTTTATTTTTTAAATTTATACTTTTTTTAAAATATATTTCTATGGAGGATTGTATATATAAATTTTTTTATTAGGAATATTTCTAATACACAATTTAAAAAAATATTTTAAAAAATCAACATATATTTATTAATTTTTTAAATATTTGTAAATTAATTATCTCACCTTTATATTTATTAAATATATAAATACTAAAATCTACTCCTTAGTTTCTGTTATAACACGCACTCCCAATCACGTCACCAAAACAAAGATAATTAAATCCCACATTCCTCTTTCTAGAGCTGCTACAAAATCCATGGCTTGTGTTTGAAAAAAATAAGCCATGTATTAAATTCTATCCCTCATACAGACAATGATCTACGGTTGAATATTTGGACAGGGCAGTCCTCTCTAATCAAATTAGAGAATCCAACGACTACACATACATACTATAGAAGCCAAGCATTATCTCCCTAAATCTTAAATTGAATACTGTGCTATTAGATATTAATTTTTTTTTTTTGGTAAACGGATTAAAGTAATTGATTCTTCTTCAACGACTAACCAACTTGAGTCAAGTTTATCACGCCGCTTTATGTATCAATTGGCATCAAATTGATCATGAACGAGCCCAGAGAAAGATGGTTTAAGGGGCCTCTGATCATAATTAGTACACACGAACAAAAAAAATGACAAAAAGATTATTCCAATTCTAACTGCTTGACAATGGAGAAAGAAACGGGACATTGTTAATGAACCTGATCTGCAAACGGCATTCATGACACAGTGATTCCGCGCTTCTATAGAATTTGAAATGAATCTCAATATGCATTATTCTGATATCTCTACAGCCCCTTTAAGGGAATAAAAGGCCATAGTCCCCAAATGGACATATTTCTTTCCGGCCTTAAGTCCACATAAAAAATAATGACTCGTTGATCTCGAGTAATGTTTCATGACAGTATAATTCACTTTTCCTCCTTTTGCCTTGTTTTGATAAGAACAGAAAATCTATAGTGACAATGAAATGATGTAACAAAGCGCACTAAGGTGGATGCACCATTGAAGACAAAACAGAGCTTCAGATATCTATTCTCCAACTGTCAACCCAAATCCAAATTTGTAGTCTTTTCTATTGTGATCAAGCTGCAATGTAAACAGAAACTATGTTAAGAGAAAAAAGAAAATACCGGCACCCCGATCGTTGGGGAATTTATGTTTAAAGAACAAATTATTAGAATTACACCCACACAGGTGGAAGAAAACATTGTACCCTCACCTCTGCAGAAAGAATAAAATTGAGACCCATATTTAAACGCTCCTCCAAAAGTGCAGAGACGCAGCCATTGGAATCAATCTTTCCTCTTAGCCGGCACTGCAACAATCATAACAAAACGAAAAGAGAATCAACAGAGGCATTGTATAACAAGATGCATCTTTACAAGGCATAGCGATCCAGATCAAAGGTGACCTGTTGTCATTTGCTCACTTAGACACAAGTTTATTGTTAGTATAATCTAAAATTGTGAACCCATCTGCAGGCATAGTGAGGCAAGTGCATCTGAAAATCTTTTCGGTTATTTCCTTA
Organism: Leucaena leucocephala; assembly: GCA_037074615.1. Classification (NCBI taxonomy): domain Eukaryota; kingdom Viridiplantae; phylum Streptophyta; class Magnoliopsida; order Fabales; family Fabaceae; genus Leucaena; species Leucaena leucocephala. Next base: position 20,229,678 of record CM073566.1, read on the forward strand.
TAATTGATTTCTTTCTTGTTCTCTCTCTCTGTTTTCTAATTTCCCCTTTTTCCAAGAGGAAAGGGAGAAGGCAGAGGGGGTTTAAATTATCACACTATTTCATCTCTTACATTTTAAAAGGCATAAAATATATCGAAACTTGAAGAAAGCAGCATCAACTAAAAACAAATGGCTAAGATAGTAGATTTCCTTTTATAAAATTATTTACCAACACTCACTTTTAGTAAAACAACCCCATATGTTTGGAATGGGCAAAGCCAAAACAACTTGTTAATGAGAATGCAAGTTTTGCAGATAAATATTTGAAATGGTGTTCTGCAGATTTTTCAAAATTTAGCTCAGATTTCCCAATTTAACATGAAAAGCAATTATGGAGCAAATAGCCAGTATACTGAAAATAATCTCAATTCATTCACACAAACGGGCATTTAAGCTATAATAGTAAAAGTGATAACTGAAAACACGCAAAAGCCAAAAAGCCACCTGTCTCAGGATGTAATCATAACCAAAGCTGGCAGTGACATCTCTTGACATGTGGTTATACATGAAGTCAGATGCTAGAGAAACCTGAAAGTACATTTTATATAAGAAATAAAGTTGGATTGAAAATGATATACTACTGCAACATTATGCAATTTACTCACCTTCTGAGATACCTTCTGAACATAGCTTAAAGCAACCAAACCAGTACTAGCAACTTGCCCTGTTGCAACCTGCATGCATATTAGCAAGCACTTAGGATCCTCTTAGCATTTTAGGCACATTATCCTTTTACTTTTCACAAGAAAAATTAGAGGACAGAAATCTTAGCATTATCTGGTGCAGCAGAGTATGTCTAAAATAGTAACAAATAGTGGGGCGGTTTGTCTAATGACTAAAAATGGCAAAATATAAATTAATAAACAAGTAAGCAAGTAAGAAATATGTAAGATAAGATAATACAAAGAACAGGTGGCAGACAATGTGAATAAAGGCCATTATTAAGTCATCTTATGTTATAGTAAGCATCATAACTCCCCAAAATATGAATTAATAAACAACTATGCAGAAAAGAAACATGAGATGAGAAAATATAACAAGGGAACATGTGGACTATAATTAAATAGAGACACCTATTAAGCCATCGTACCATTTTATCAGTATTGTAGCGAGCAGCGTAACCAATACCAGACTTCCGATGCTGACCAGCCCAGAACACTTCCCCACCCAAAGATAAATGTTGGGTAACACTCTGTAAAACAATCATTGCATTCAGTAAAAAAATATCAATAACCTATAAATCTATTGTCCCACACCGGGCATCCAGTAAGGTCAAGAAAGTAATAATCAGGTTTTACCACAATCAACATTAATACTCGGCAATAGACTAAATACAAGAGCAAAAAAGAAAATGCAACATGGAACAGTTAAAAGGAAGAAAAAATAATTCATTATCCTAAGCAACATCTATTTATGGAAGCAAAGCCAACAAATTAATACCAAGAAAGAAATTGACAGACACTGTAACATCTTGGACCATTCCCAACTGTCAGTAATGACAATCTACTACCATTGGTTTTAAATATAAAAAAACAATCCCTACCTTACACAAAACAATAAAATTGGTTAAACAAATGAAACTTGTAACAAAACATAATTTTTTCTCAGATTTACCTTTAATTAATGTGTTCTCCATCCTCTTTATCTCTATATTCCCCTCCCCATTTCTCTTAATTAATAAGCAGTAAAAATGGAAAAGCTCAAATAATGAACCATGTTAAATAGAAGGGTGTCTTGTATTTTGGACCAAGTAAGTTCCCACTTAATGGTTGTTAATAGAGCACAATGGCACCATGTGATCACTATCACAAAAATATTTCCAAAAAGGGGAGAGAAGAAAACCGAAGAGAAGAGAACGCTCAATCCATGCACTTGTTTTAAGATCAGGATAGGTCTTTTGTGCTGTGGATTGCTAGCACAAATATTTCCAAAAAGGAAAACGAAATGTATTAAAACTCTATTGCACATTGAAAGAAGATCCTGCACCTGAATATAACTGGCTCCAAATAGAGCTCCATTCCCAAGTTGCAATTGTGTCCGATAGTCTTTACCCTGCAAAAATAGTATGAAATATAGCATGGAAAAAACTCAAAGGTATTTACAACTGCTTGGACAGATAGTTTGCCAAGGTAATCGTCTAGATTCTCCAACACAGTACGTAAAACAAAGGAGGAGATGATTTGATTTTGAAGAGAAGAACATTCCATAACCAAAACAGCTGTTGGAGTTCATCTAAGAAAGCACGGCCCCAAAAACCATGGCATGAGTAATTTACCTTATAATCAAAGTTGAACATTCCATGAGACATATGTGGCTCATTCGTAAGCTGTACAGACAAAAGAGAAACAGAAGGGGATATTGTATAGTAAATCGGAGTGTCAACACAACTTTAAGGATGCAAAACTGGAGAAAAATTTGATACCTCGTAATTTTCCATAATTAAAATGAACATACCTGAGCATTTGCCTTCAATGTGAGATTTTCCGTCAAATCACACTTTAGTCTTGCATTTAACCTCCCATCCGTAAGTACTCTTCCAAAAAGCATCAGCTGCAGATACTCGATGAGATCACGTTTTGAACAGAAATGACCATAAGCTAATTTTAATCGAGGGTAACTTACCTTAGGATCGATGAAGTTTGCACTGAATTCATAGTGAGAAGTAGGGGTTTTAAGGGCCTCCGGGGATTGAGAAGGAATCTCAATAGGACCCATAAACAGACTGATTAGAAAACAAAATTAATTAACTTAATAAATAAACACGCATAATTCAAGGAACACAAAACTGAAACCAGATGCTTGCCTATGACTGAGGGAGAATTTCTGATTGAGCCCCTTGGTGAAATCAAACCGCATTCCCTCAAAAAGCTCAGGTTTTAATGACACTGCAACAAGTATACAGAAATGGGTTTCGTCGACAGAAAACATATCTGAACTAAGCTTTCTTCGTCATGCTGGGACGAGACGCATACAAAATGGAAAAATAACAAATTTTCTCAAAATCAACAATGTTTAGCATAATATTCAGCGAACATGAAAAACAAAAATCGAATAGTAAGAGGACTGACTGAGAGCTTCACGGTGGATTTCTTCGTAGGGAATTGGACAAGGAAGGTTAAAGTAATCCACTTTCTCTTCCACCTCCTTGTGAGGGACAGTGTCCGTCACAGTACTGGGAATTGGGGGAGCAATGGCCGCCATTGTCAGCAGGATCAGAGCAGAAGAAATCAGACCTGGAAGGAGTAGTGCCCTACACTCAAATCTCTGGCTAGGCTGAGAGACCGAAGATGTCTAAAACCCAAAGGCTCAACGGTTCTAAAACCCTAAGGCTATGTTTGGTTCAACGGAAGTGAGGGTAAGTTAGGTTAATTTAAGGGAGAGTAAGAGAGGATAAGTGAGGTTATAAGTGTGAAGGTAGGGGAGTAGAGATGATATTTCTTGTTTGGTTCAGAAAGGGAGGGGAGGGGAGGTAATAGAAAATTGACAAATATACCCTTATATCTTTATTTAACTTTATTTATTTTTTATTTATAATATTTATATCATTTATATATATATCTTTATGTCTTTATGTAAATTTATTTTTTACCTCATTTATATATATATATGATAAAAAAATATGGTAAAATTTTAACAATATCCCTCGTTAATTTTACAAATATTTCAAAATAAAAAAAATTGAAACCTCATGGCGTTGCATGGCTACATAACGTTTCAATGCTTTTGCCTTTGCTAGAAGAGGCAATCCTTTGGGAACTCTCTCTATTGCCACAAGTATTCCACCACTTTCATATTCCAGCAACCTAGCCGTGTCTTCAACAAAAACAAGGGTCTTTTGTTTGGTAATCAATTTTACAAGTTCTCAATGCTTCCAATGCAAATGCATATTCTCAATGACACCATCAAAAACACCACGTATACTAGTAATAAAATATTAGTAATGAATTGATGCAATATAGAAACTTTCATTTGGCTGAAAATTACCCACCAACTGGCAAATACGGTTTCATTCTTTAGATCGACCCGGCGAAACATCACACGCTCTTCATCTGTGATTGTTTCCTGGTCATAATCAGGACCAGCTGGAACCATGGATGCTTCTATTTTAGTCAACAGCCCTTTTTGCTTTAAGTTTTTTTCCTGAGTTGTTCATGCATTTAGAGCGGAATATATATATCAAGAGAGCAAATAAAAATTCGTGAAAAAGACACAAAAATAATGCTACATATGCACCAATAGGTGAACATTATATTGTAATTTCTCATGTTAACCTCAATTTTCAAGGTTCAGATATTTAAATTCAAGTAAACCAACAAACCTCAACAATCTCATGAGCCGTCTTCATATCCCGAGCATGCACCTCACGAAACTTGAGCCTCACCAACTCCTCCTTCCTCCACTTCTTATGAATCTTCTCCAGCACAACCTGTGTAATCCCAGCTTTTGGCACGCTGATTCTCTCTCTAACGTTCATTCCATTTCTTCTCAGTCATCTCAGCTCCTCGTCCTCGAGAGTTAGCTCCGCCAAAGTTGGCGCCTTTACCCTCCTTTTCCTCATCCCTCTCTCTCCATCCTCTGTGGTATCCTTCTCCTCACCTCTCTCCCATGACAAGACCATCTCATCACGTTGATCCTCAGCCAATATATCATCTGGTCGAACCCACTCTCGCCTTAACAAGTCACCAAGTCTCTCATCTCCGGTAAGTGGCAGTTCATCCCTGCCTCCGGCTTCCATTTCCTCTTCCTCCTCATCATCTGATCCTAGTCCTAAATTTCGCAGTCGAAGAACGACTCTCTCAATCGTATTTTGCCCTTTATCCTTGTCAAAAAAGCGAGTCTCAACTTGATCAACCGGCTCCTCAGCATTAAGTTGAGCAACTTTTTTGTTGTGTTTTTGGTTCGGTGATTCGGTTGGAGGATTAGAAGAGGGCCATTTGGTGATCCATGGGGTAGTTGGGGACTTTGATTTTGGGGATGGTCTGGAGTCTCGGTCATTCCGAGAGGAAGGAGAGCTCTGCCACTGTGCTCTATAGTTCCGAGGGAGAGGAAGGCCTGAGAATACGAAATGACTATTTGGAATGATAGAAGGAAGCACAACTATGAGCGGAGGAGCGATATGTGAGTGGGAGTGAAGTCTTGGGAGGAAATTTTGAGAATTTAGAACCAGTGAGAGCCACACTGGTGGAAAATGGGCAATCGAAATCCCCATTTTTAAACCGGTCAATGCGGAGACGGTTTTACAAAAATGAGCGGTGGCATTTTTGTAAATAAAATGAAATATTCACACCGTATTTACTCATGAACGATGTGGAAATATTTAGTCCGGTTTAGATGTTTACTTTCTACAGCGGATGTTATAGAGACCGATGTGGAAATATTTCGTCCGGTTTAGATTTTTACTTTCTACAGCGTATTTATATTGACCGAGGTGGAAATATATAGTCCGGTGTCTGTTTTATAAAAAAATTAAATGTTTACACCGGTTTTAAAATTAACCGATTTAAATATAAACACCCGGTGCAGCTTCATCGCCTCTTCAGTTTCCTGTCTATGATTTCCCGCTCGCTTCTTTATTTGTCAGACCTTTCATTTCACTTCTTGGGTTCCCAACGTTTATACTTTGTAGTCATTATGATAGAAGGCCAATTGCGCATTCTTCTATATTCTTATTGATCATGAACGTTAACCATATATATATGTATACCATTCTTCTGTTTTATTTTCTTTTCATCTATCTGACTCCTCCAATGGCCTCTTCCTCACGCACGCCTCCTTCTCCGCCCAACAAAAGAAACAGAGACGACTTTGAAGACAAACATCCTGATCCTCACCCTTCTGTTCCTTCTCCTCCTCCCCTGGTTGTGACTCTGATGGAGAGGCTTGAGGAACTCATACTGCGCTTCAATGGGCTGGAGGACTCTGTGGAAGAACTGAATCGCAAAGTTGACAGACTGAAAGCAAGTTTCAGGGATTTCCGCTCAGAAGTTCGCTGCCATCAACCCCGTGATAGCTTCTTTAATCCTGTTGATCTCACCCAATCTGATGACTCCCAAAACTCTGAGTCTGATGAGTAGTGAAAGATTGCAACTTTTATATATTCTGATGTATATATTTTTTTGTGTAAAAGTTGATGACATGGCTGACTCTGGATGTAGGAAAAAAAAACTGATATATTATACACCGGTCCATATTTATTGACCGGTGTAAAATATACTATAAATAAACTGATATATTTTACACCGGTCCATATATATTGTCCGATGTAAAATATACTATAAATACAACTTTTATATTTATATCTACACCGGTGTAACAGTTTGTCCGGTGTATAGTTTCTTATTTTTTTCCAAATACTCTTTTATTTGGTACATTTCTCGCGCCTTCCATCTCTCATTTTTCCCTGGTTCGCGCGTTAAGACTTCTCGGCGCTTCACGGACGGTGAGTTTTGTTTTGAACTCCTCTCGCGAACTGAAAATTTATTCTCTCCATGCATTAGCTGCAACGTAATGGTTTAATTTCTTATTTTCTGCTTTTCTAGTTCTTATAGTCTTCCACAAATATGGATCGTAGTTGGATAAATGCTAAACGAACAAGTGTTGAGTATGCTGAGGGGGTGAAGGAGTTTTTGGATTTTGCTAAACGGAATGGTGATGATGACAATGGAAGGTTTTATTGTCCTTGTGTGAGTTGTTTGAATGAGAGAAAACAAAGTCCTGCTGATATTTACACTCATCTAATTTGCGAGGGGTTTTGCAAGAGTTACACGGTATGGGTATGGCATGGTGAACAGGTGGAACAGACCTTTGACGATGACATGGATACTGATGATAGAGTAGAGGACATGATTCGTGATGTTGGAGAAGATGCTTTTATGCGGTCACACGCATATGGTAATATGTGCAATGATACAGAAAAGCCTCTATACCCAGGGTGCAGAAAATACAACCTGTTGAATGCAGTGTTGAGATTGGTAAGTGTGAAAGCTCGGCATGGGTGGAGTGACAGTAGTTTTTCAGAATTGCTTGACTTGTTACAGGACATGTTTCCTGAAGAAAATGCTTTACCCAAACGCTATTATGATGCGAAGAAAATAATAGGTCCTTTAGGCATGCAGTATAGAAAGATTCATGCATGCCCAAATGATTGCATATTGTACAGGAAAGAGTTTGAAGATGAGGAGAAGTGTCCAATATGTAAGACACCAAGGTACAGATCAAACAACTCTCCTGCCAAGTTGTTATGGTATCTTCCAATTTTACCAAGGTTTAAGCGACTTTTTTCTAATGAAGATGATGCAAAGAAATTGTTATGGCATGCAAATGAAAGGATTAATGATGGAAAGATTCGTCATCCTGCTGACTCTTTGCAATGGAAGAAGATTGATGACTTATTTCCCGAGTTCGGCAATGAACCACGAAACCTAAGGCTTAGACTTAGTACGGATGGAATGAACCCTTATAGTAGCCTTAGTAGTATCCATAGTTCATGGCCCGTCCTTCTGGTGATTTACAACCTATCTCCCTTGCTGTGTATGAAACGGAAGTATGTAATGTTGTCCATGCTGATCTCAGGACCAAAACAACCGGGAAATGACATAGACGTTTACCTAACACCCTTGATCGAAGATTTGAAGAAGCTATGGGAAGGTGTGGATGTCTTTGATGCTGTTAAGAAGGAGGTCTTCAATTTGCGGGCCTTGATCTTTTGTACAATTAATGACTTTCCTGCATACGAAAATTTGTCAGGGTATAGTGTTAAGGGCCATAAAGCATGTCCGATTTGTGAGGAAGGGACTTGCTACTATCAACTTCGTCATGGAAGAAAGACGGTCTACCTAGGTCATAGGAGATTTCTAAGACAAGCCCATCCATACCGTCGACTAAAGAAGAAATTTTATGGCGGCCAAGAATTTGAAAATGCTCCAAAGCCATTGACTGGCGAACAAGTTTATGAAAAGGTGAGAGACATCAATGTCACTTTCGGTAAGCTTACCAAGAAAAGTGAGAAAAATGTATGGAAAAAAAGATCTGTGTTCTTTGAGCTTCCTTATTGGCGACATCTTCATGTAAGGCACTGTCTTGATGCGATGCATGTGGAGAAAAATGTGTGTGACAGCATTGTTGGAACACTTCTCAACACACATGGTAGTTCCAAAGACGGTTTGAAGGCAAGATTGGATTTGGAAGAAATGGGAATACGGGAGGAGTTACATCCGAGGCCAGATGGTGAGGGGAGCTATCATGTTAAAGAGACTAATATTTTGTCCAAGGCTGAGAGAAGAAGTATTTGTGAGTGTTTGCAAGGAATCAAAGTTCCCTCTGGGTACTCATCTAATCTTAAGAGGATTGTGTCCATGAAAGATTTGAAATTAGTAGGCCAAAAGTCTCATGATTGTCATGTACTGATGCAACAATTACTCCCAGTGGCTGTTCGAGGAATCCTTCAAGATGAGTTGAGACACATTGTAACCCGACTTTGCTTCTTCTTTAATGCTATATGTGGCAAAGTCTTTGAGACTGAAAGGTTGGAGGAATTGGAGCATGAGGGTTATGTTATTTTGTGCCAGCTTGAAAAACAGTTTCTTCCTTCCTTTTTTGACATCATGGTACACCTCATCGTTCATCTAGTGCGAGAGATAAAACTGTGTGGCCCTGTATATTTACGATGGATGTACCCATTTGAAAGATACATGAAAATCCTTAAAGGGTATATGAAGAATCCAAGTCGGCCCGAAGCATCCATTGTTCAAAAATATGTGGCCGAAGAAGCTATGGACTTTTGTCAACAATACCTGTCTAAAGCAAGACTTACTGGTCTCCACAAACCCATTGCCACACAGGGGGGTCAACGCGGAATGTCAGTGAGGAGTGTTGTCGTAATGAACTGCAGCAAGTACACTTACACATCTTGAATAACATTGATGAAGTTCAAGACTATATTGCTGTTCATAAAGATCTTGTCCGGAAAACAAATAATAGGATGATAGAGCAAAGGCTCATTAGAGAACACACCAAATCTTTTGCACATTGGTTCAAATTGGAGGTTGAAAATGAGGATTGTGTTTCTGATACAGTTAGATGGTTGGCATGTGGTCCTGAACATAATGTGATCTGTTGGAATTCATTTGATATCAATGGGTATTCCTTTTATACGAAGTCCCTAGATGATAGAAGTAGCGTGCAAAACAGTGGTGTTATGTTAGTGGCTGAAGCTATGCATTTCTCTAGTTCAAAAGACAACAATCCTAAATTAGCAGCCATCCCTTATTATGGCGTTGTTGAAGAGATTTGGGAGGTGGACTACTCCAAATTCAAAGTTCCCGTATTCAAATGCAAGTGGGCTAATGTAAACAACGGTGTTATGGTCGATCAGTTAGGATTTACACTGGTGGATTTGAATAATATAAGTTTTGGGGATGAGCCTTTCATTATGGCAGACCAAGCAAAGCAAGTGTTCTTTATCACTGATCCTCAGAATGAAAGATGGTCTGTCGCGCTCCAAGGGAAAAGTGTTGTTGACAATGATGATTCTTTTTATGAGATCCCTTCTTTTTCAGTAGGTTTACCACAATTAAATGAAGAAGAAGTGGATTCTGATTAATTTCTATGTGTTTCTTGTTTAGTCTAAACATGCAATTTTAAGTTTCTTGTAATGATTGCGTATATGATTTTGATGTAATAATAACAGAGATAGATTCTTGTTCTGATAAGAATGTTGTGACGCTAAGGATGGGATGATATTATAAGGTGGTGAAGTTTTAAAAAAAAACTACAACATTTAACACCGGTCTTAAGTGATATTCGGTGTAACAGGTCACGTCTAATAATAATTTATTGTTCGATTTTACACCGGGTTATACTTTATCCGGTGTTATAATTATCGATGTTTATTTTTGACACCGGTTGTTAAAATTAGACGGTGTAAAATGTTTCACTTTTACGTCGTTTATGTTTTGACCGGGTTAGAATTATTTACAACCGGTGTTAAATGTTTATATTCATTTTTTTAACCCGCCTCTTGGCGCGATGACCTTCAATCTTCTCCTTTCTCACATACTCTTTTTTATCGCCGCTCGTCGTGCTCTGTGGTTCTCGCGAGGCTTCTCCGTGCTCGGTCAGTCGTTCTTCTCTGTCACCTCTCTCGTTCTGCTATTCCGTAAGTGTACGTGTTCTCTGCATTTTTTTCCCTGTGTACGTGCGATGCCGTTTTTATGTTCGTTTAATCTAGGTTTTCTATTTTTCCTGATGAATGCTGGCACATCTTTCCATTCATAACTGCTAAAGGAACAAGTTTTGTGTGTTCTGACGGGTTGAGGGAAAAAGGGTTAAGTCTGTTTTCAATGTTTTTGATGTTGTTATTGCGTACATAGGAATATGGAGGATAGAGTTACTCAGATTGAGGCTGGCGATGCTCCAAGCGCCACTAAGCAAAGGAAGGGCAGAAGTGCGACTAGTTTGAAAGACATTACGAAGGACAGGATAGAGGGGAAACTGCTTCCGATAGAGTTTGACAGAAACTGGAACCCAACTGGTGAACACAGGACAAAGTACGTAAGTTTTGTCAGCCTCCTAGCACGCAACAAGCCTAGCATCACCTATTTGACTTGGGATGCAGTGGATGATCGCGTGAAGAATCAAATTTGGGACACTATCCGGGTATAGGAACTATCTAATATTGCATGCAGAGCAATACCAAATACACAACTGTTTGTTGATTACTCTACTTTCAATGGCAAACATTGCAGCTCACTTACGATGTGCCCAACAATGAGTTCTTGAAGAAGAAGACGTTGTCTTATTGCTGTGAGCGTTGGAGGGCATTCAAGACACAACTAGCTCGTCAGTACCTGCATGGACAGGACAGAAGTGGTCATCCTCAACCTTCTCCATGCAGCAAGTATCAATTCATTGACGAAGCTGCGTGGGAACAATTTGTTAGGAATCGGACCACGCCAGTAGCAATGGTGAGTGTATCCTTTTGTATGTAGTTGCAGAAAACGTATCAGAGTATCATATGTATTGATTTTAAATACTTCATGTCTTGTAGGAAAAAAGAGCAAAAGCGATTGAATACGCCCTCAAGAATGATTGCCCCCACACAATGTCTCGAGGGGGTTACGCGAAGGTAGAAAGAGAGTTGTTGGGGGCCAAGAGGAAGAGGTTAGAAGAAAGTGCTGGGTCGGATCCTAGTGTTCTTCTTGACCCCCCCTCTCCGATACGTCGCCAAGAAAAATGGTTGTACGCTCGCCAAAGAAAGAGCGGAGCTTTTACAAGCGACAATGCTCGCATGATTGCTGAAAAAATTGTAAGCACTACTTGCATTATTTTGTGATAGTAGACTATATATAATTATATCATTTTCCTTATGTTTGTTGTTCTTTCTATGTTATAGAGTGATCTTAAACAACAAGAGTCCCATGGATCCTTCAAGTCAGATGGTAGGAATGACATCTTGACTGTTGCCACTGGGAAACAAGAACATGGGGGCCGTGTCAGGGGAGTTGGAAGAGGTGTGGGTATAAGAGATTACTTTGGAGCATCTCAAATACGTTCCCCACATGTGGTGCCGAGGGCAGAGTTGGCATCCTTGCTCTCCACCATAAGGGCAGAGGCTAAGGAAGAGGCTTGGATAGAGGCTAGGGCACAAGCAGAAGCTTCAATTGAGGCGCGATTACAAGAGGGGTTCGCAAAGATGAAGGAAGAAATGTTGTCCATGATGACATCAAGGCAGCAAGAGCCAACTGATCCCCTCCCGCCCTCAACTGCAGTCCGTCAAAGCACTAAGGGGAGTTGTTGCTTGCCGCTGTCAGAGGATGCAGAACATTGTGATCTATATGTTGAGGATCCTCTTAGACGCTTAGTGGCACGTGGCTCCATCCATAGCCTAGGGCAACTACTGTTCACCACGTCCAAATTCAGGACGATCAATTAAGGGTGACAGTTGAAGCCGTGCTAATTGGAGATGCTCTTGTCCCAATTCCCACTGATGAGGTGAAGACAATGAGCCAAGCAAAAGGGACTTTCATATTGTGGCCAAAGCATCTTGTTTCGGATCACGTCGCCTCATCCCCCGACCAACTTCCCACCCCTCCCGCTTTGAATGCCATGCAACGTGTGATCCTAATGGCATATGACAAAACGTTCCATGTGGACACGTTGCCTATGGATTCAGCTGTGGGCGACATGGGGGCACCGGCCTTCCTGGATCATGCGGACGTCAAATCTCTGATCACTCCCAAGGAAGAACTGACCTCCGGCTGCATCCAAGTGTTTTTGATGTAAGTATAATTTAAATGTAAATATATGTAATAACAAAGTTCAAGTCTTACAACTAATGTCGTGCATGCATTGCCTGTAGGTACATGCAAGCTGAGTTGGTTTCCTCCAAGGGCAAACAAAAAAAGTTCGGATTCCTATGCCCAATTCAGATTTATGCTAAAGGGACCTCTCAATCTTCGAGACTTGCATACATTTCAGAGAGGCTCGGTGAAACCGATATTGATTATTTCTTCGCACCATATATGCATGAGTAAGAATAATAATGTTTCATTTTATTTTATATATACTAGTTTTGTAGTTGCTTAATTATAATACTCATTTTCTTTTAACTAATCTCTACAGCAATCATTGGCAACTTGTCATCCTATGTAAGCATAGCTATAAAGTTTTCTTCTTATGCTCCCTCCATTACAAGCCCTCGGTGGATGTTAGGAAGATCATGAACACGTACGTGAGTTCTCTTCTATACACAATGATCTGTGTGATAAATGGGTTACTAACTTGTTAACTTTGGTCATAGGGCTATGAGGACATTCGCAGTTGCAAGGGGCCTTAAGCACGCTAATTTGGTGAGGGACCCTGAATGGATCACACCGATGGTAATAAAAGTATATATTAGGTGTTAGCTAGGTTCCCCGTTTTGATGATGAGAAATAATTTTTCTCTTGTTAACATTACAGAGTCGAAGGCAACCCAGAGAAAGCAACTTGTGCGGCTTCTACATAGTCAGACACATGGTCAATATTATCTTGGCAAATAGGATTGACCTAAGTGGGGAGGTAAAATTATATTTTGAATGATTTCATATTTCTTAATTGTCAATCTAATCTAAATTAGTAATGCCTTAATTTCTTTGATTTTGATTTCATATTTCAGATGTTTGAACAACCTGATCCATTTCCTGACCAAGATATTGAGGACCTGCGTAATCGGTGGGCAGAGTTTTTTGTTCAAATCCTTCCTTCTCAATAGTATTTGTCTTTCACTGAATACATTTTTCTGTTCAAATTGTATCATTTTTGTATTGAGTTTTATTTAATGAATAATATAATGAGCAATTGAATTATATATGTCTCTAGCATCTTGAACTGATGATGATCGATGATTGAGTCATATATTACATTTGGGCAGTTTACTTCTGAAGCTTCAGGCCAACGAAATCTATCAAATATAAATTTAATAACATCTACATCGGAGGTACATACCCACCGGTGTAGTAAGAACATATATAAATTAAATTTAATAACATCTACACCGTCCCAATATTCAACCGGTGTTAAAAATTTAAAAATTTACACCGTCCCAATATTCAACCGGTGTTAAAAATTTAAAAATTTACACCGTCCCAATATTCAACCGGTGTTAACATTTGAAAAATCTACACCGTCCCAATATTCAACCGGTGTTAAAAATTTAAAAATTTGAAAAATCTACACCGTCCCAATATTCAACCAGTGCAGATGTTAAAAATAATACACCGGATGTAAATGTGAACCGATTTAAAATTTAGTCCGGTGTAAAAAATTATACATTCTACACCGATTATAGGACCGGTGTAAAATGTCTGACTTTTTACACGGTCCGTTTCTACACCGGTTGTGTGTGCCATGTTGAATGCCATTTTCAACCGGTGTTGAAATGCTTTTTTCCAGCTGTGCCATTTTTAATTGAAAGGGGTTAACTTGTGTAGAATCTGCTCCATTAATATCTTCACCCATTATTTGGATGCTGAGTAAGTTACAGGGCTGCCGCGGGGGGCGAGACGAAGAAGGGTTTTCACACCCGGAGGGCAATCCTGGAAAATTAAAAAATTGGCAGGGGTAATTTAGTCAGGATAACACATAAAATTTCTCACCCCTCCAAAAAACCCCAAATTTGGAGGGGTGAGAGAGAGGGGTAGGGGAGCAGAAAAAAACAAAAAATTTTCCCTCCCCTCCCCTCCATTTTTTCCAACCAAACACACTTATATCTCCTCTACCCTCCCCTCCCCTTCAAAACCCTCCAACCAAACAATGCCTAAAGATTCATTCCCCGTAAACAATTTGACTTGATCCTTTGTAAGAATTTCTCAATCAATGAGGCCTGGTCCGTAAAGGGTTTAGAGCCAATCTATAAGCTTGCACTTATATATATTTTTTTGGAAAATTATATCAAAAAATTAGAAAATGTAAACAAAACATATAATTTTCAAATTGCAATCTTCAAATGATAACTAAAAATGCCTTAAAATTTATTTGATAATTCCAATTTAAATTCTAATCATCACCCCTATTATTATCTTCCACAAGAAAAATATATTTTGTTATGAATATTGCATGAGTAGATGTTTATAACCACAACACTTGGGATTTTTTTTTTTAAATTCTTTGTAACTATTAAATAGATAGTTTCCTAATAATTATTGCTACAAGCTCCAATGGTTTGATGGTGTCCATAATTCCTCCATTTTTATGTTGTAACTCTTAGAAGGGTTGATGGCTTAAAAGAATAATAATAACTATCAAGTGTTTGTAAATTTGAATGAATAGAATAAGAATTACTCTTTCTTTTTCTCAAATTCTCTCTCATCTTTCTTATTTCTCTCATCACAAATCTCTCTTCCATTTTTTTCTATTTTCATAACATATTTAAATTTTTAGTTGATAAAAACTTTTGGGTTAGAATTGATAATTCCATACTATCAATAGATATTTGCTAAATTTATATCATTTTCATCTTTTGATCCAAAATAAATATTTTTTGTATAAAGTCAATATCATTATTTTTAATGAAAAAAATTTAAGTGAATTGCCTCAAGGCTCACTGGCTGACTAGGGCAGGCATGCTCCAAGTATAAAGAATTCTAAGAAATATTTATAAATTATTTATTAATAAGATTCGCATATTATTAATAAGATTTAAATTTAAGACATATGATTTATGCACGTCTACTCCTATTAATTGCAATTCAACTTAATTTTACTAAGCACATGCATTCTTATATTAGAGTAATTATATTTGAAATACTGTGAGACATTAAATATTGGCATATTTTCTAATAAAAATTCAAATTTTAGTTTAATCATGTATTAAGGGATTAACATTTAGTCGTTTGGGCTAGACCTAACTCTCTTCTTGGTGTAAGTCAACTTCATTTAAGCAAGACAAAAAGTTACATAGAACAGGCTTCCTTGAAAGATTAGTGATGTGAGCAGGCCTAATACATATTACAAAACAAAGAAATAAAAGAAAAGCAAAAAACATGTTTAGTAGATAACCGTGTCCTTTAAATAAATATGATGTCAGAAGTTTAAACTATGACATGTGTACAGAAAAATATTTTATTAGAAGAAGCAAAATCTACTTCAATAATTTTTACATTTCAAAAGAATTAATCTATAAACTATCGGTTAGAGATACTATTTGGTTTCTAAAAAAAATAAAAGAAAGAAAAGCAAAACATTAACAAGCATGGAAACTAAAACTTTTTTTTTGTACAAAAATTTTTAGAAAGGGGTTGGCCTCACCCACGATCTAAGGGCAGGACGAACTCTTCCTTCCTCCTAAACAATACCATTATCAGGCAGGGCGAGTTGTCTATTATCCTCAGGCGTAAACCTACGCACCTACGAGTTAAGATGCCTCTTCAAATATTATGATTAAAACCACAATAAAATAATACTCATTAGAAATCAAATATTTTATAAATAATCGTATGTCTTACTCATTGGTCCGTTAAACCCACCAACGGTTCATGGAATCAAAACTAATTTGTGCCATTAGAAGACAGCAAACAAGCCCAAACAAGAGAACAGAGTTCACATTTCGGCCTCATCACAGTGCTGATCACCCAAAACGTTATCGTTTTGGGGGCTGAGCAAATGACCAACGCTATTCTTTTTCTTTTTTCATTTTCATTTTTTTATTTTTTCTCTCTTTTCCTCCTAATATTTATTCCTTTGACCAGCCCTAGTATTTATTCATTTGATCCTATTTATAAGTTACTTTCAATATATTTTAATAAAAATAAGAAAAAATTTAAATGTATTAAAATTTGATAACTTTCTATAAACAAAAAAAATTAAATAACTTATCAATTTTATCCTTATTTAATATATACTCTACCAAAAAATAAATAAATGATAAAATTATATATTTATATGAAAAATTTAATAATATAACTTATAAATATGATTAAAAATATTATCTCTATTTTATAAATAAAACTAAAAAAGTAGACCAGTATTTTATCTCTCCAAAATTGTTAAGCTTAAGTTTGACTTTTAAATTTTTATTTTAAATCAAAATACCAGGTCAAACTTAAGTTGAAGAAATTTTGGAAAGATAAAAAATTTGTTATTATTGTACTATTTTAATCATATTTATAAAGTAGGGAGATAATATCTTTTATCCTATTTATAAATGACATAATAAATTTTTTTATATAAATATACAAATTAACCATTACTTTACTATTATTATGTAGACTTCTTCATACATTTTCGATAAAGTGTTTATTAAATAAAAAAAAAAGTTGATAAGTTGTTTGCTTTTTTTGTTATATAAAATTATTAAATTTTAATACAGAGTTAACAAGATTTAATTTTTTATTATTTATATTAAAATATATTATAAGTGATTTATAAATATAATAAAAAGAATAAATATTAGGTGAGAAGGAAAAAAATTAAAAATGAAAACATAATAAAAAAAGAATGCGAACGCTAGCTCAAACCAGTCGTGTATCCACCGTGCCCCTATGAGTATTGCATTGAAGTATGTTAATTTTGTTGGGTAGATTTACAAAAAATAAATTATATTATATGCTTTTTAATATATTAAAATTAATCAACTAATATTTATATTAATTATAATTAATTTATTTAATTTTATTAATATATTTAAAAAAATTAATTAACCCGTATTTACCGCACAAGTGATATATACTACTGGTGTGGGTCTAAATTTTTCTTTTGGACGGTAAGAGGTAAGATCATATCCTTCAAGAGCCCAAAGTTGAATTGAGGTATGTGTACTATTTCGGAATGATCAATCATCATGAGTTGGAGATACAAACATAGATTCGTTAATTTCTGTGCGCAAAAACGACAAAGAACTAGTTCTATAAAACTTTGGTATATAAAACTGAGAATCTCTCCTTTTTTTTTTTTCTCAAAAAAACATGATTTGTTTTATGGTCTCTATTCCTTGTACCCTTCAGCTACTTCCTCACCATTAACGAAACATTTTCTTGTAGTCGTAGCCACGACATGGCCAATAACCAATCAAACCCCATCCCAGTTGTTCAGGTCGTTACATTCTAGGCCTCCCCTTTCCAATTAATTACACTAGAGTACTAAATAAACATAATACATCCAAAAACTATCCTCTTAATTATATATATTAAATAAGGTTTTAGGATGATAAAAGAGTATTTTAGAAAAATTAATATATATATATATATATATATATAAAAGAGTCATACTTGGTCACGGACAAACGCTCCTTCATCTTTTCCTAGCTCTCTCATTGTGGAGAGAGACTAGAGGGAGAAGGAGAGATCAGAGAGAGAAACAAGAAGCAGAGGAACCTCGGGCAAGTAGGCACTGCTCTGAAAGAGCATAGTTGCTTCAGCTACGCCAAGATCGATCGCTTCAGCCTCTGGATTTTCTGATATCAATCTCATCGTCATCAAAGCAACGCCACCAGATGACTTCCCTCTTCGTGACAAATACATGCATGAGCTCCTGAAAATCTTCTCCTCGTCTCCTTCTTCCTTCCACTCCTTCTCTCTCAGCTTCACTCTCGCCGCTTCACCACTACCGGCAGCTGGCGCGTCGCACTCAAGTGCCTCCTTCTCCTCCACCGATTGCTCCGGTCGGTCCCGGCCGACAGCCCCTTCCGGCCTGAAATCCTCTGGTCACGTTCTAACGGTTTGCTTTCTCTTTACCCATGTCATTTCCGAACAATTCGTCTTCGTATTCGGCTTCCGAGTATACGATGTTCATCAGATCCTACGCTCTACTGCTTGAAGAAGCCCTAGGCTGTGATTTCTTGGATGGCAAGAAATTATTCTACGAAGTATTCTATGAACAAGAAGTAGGTGAAGGTGAAGAAGAAGAAGAAGAAAGTGAGAGGCATGAGAAACTCCAAGCGAAGATGAAAGAGCTTGGGGACATGCTTGAGATGTTAGCACAGCTTCAAGGATTTATGGACAGAGTGATGGGTTGTGTTCCGATGGAGAAATTAGCACAAAGTTCCATCGTTCGATCGGCCATGTCACATATAATTCGAGACAGCTTCGTTTGCTACACACAATTCAGAAGAGAAATCACAGTTGTTTTGGATAATCTCCTTCCAATGCCTTACAAAATTGCATAGCTGCTTTCTTTATATACAAGAAAGCTGCTGTACAAACAAGCCAACTTTCGCTGTTCTATGATTGGGGTAAGGCTAAGGGGTTTTGCTGTTTCTGTGAGTACCCTTTGGTTGATAGAATCCCACTTATACAAATTCAAGCTCTGGAAACTTTCCTCGAAGGCATGTGGGAGCTAACCGAGTCCTCGTCGTCACCGTGGTTACCGGCAACTCCGAGCTCTCCGTCGTCAACCTCTGCGGAGTCAGAAAAGCTGGTAATGACAAGAGATGGTGATGATGTTGCATTCGTGAAACATCATAAGCTTGATGATGATAAAGAGGAGAAGCCATTGATTGATCTTGAAGATGATAATGGTAAAAAGTTGGAGGATGATAGCAGCTGGAAGGCATTGTTAGAATCTTCTACTAGTTTTTCTCATGATCAGAGTGATTTTTGCCTCTGGGATTCTAATAATGGTTTCAACAAGAACCATAACTTTGATGGGTCGATGTATAAGGGGCAAGGAGACGATGCAGGAGATCAATCATGGAAAAAGCATTTGTATCAGCCTGTGGGTAATAATAACCCTTTTTCTCAGCCAAATTTCGACATGTTCTATTACTATGCAAAACACGTACACTACTAGGTCGTGATGATGACCATATATATATATATATTATATATACTCCAATGTAATATGAAGTGAACTTTTCTTTATTTTTTTAGAATTGAGAGGGATGAATTGGTGGAGATATACATACATATTGTATTTGATTCAACAGAAATAAATTTTGAGAATTTTTTTTTATATATTTTTCTGTATGAACAATGATTAGTTCATTATCATATAATCGATCGATAAGTACCTCTCCTTATAAAAGTGAGCTGATTTGTGTGATCCCAATATCATCAATTTCCCCCCGTATGCATACATAACTAATTTCAGCTTTAACGATTAATTTCTGGGGAGCATTATTAAAAATTCTAAAAATAAAACAGTTGACAATGTTGGCATCATCAATAATTTTTTTTTCTGGCTTAGGTTCTTATTGGGTAATTTAGAAGCATGCAGAAGAGTTGGGAGATAAAGTTAATGACGGAATTGGTGAGAAATGGTAGAGCCACTTGAGACAAGAACATCGATTTTCAGGATTATTGTAACATCCTATGAGCTTTTATCAAGGAGTAATATGCACTTTTTCTTTAGTCAAATCCCACCCAAAATTCTAATCTAAGTACTTACAATATAACTATCATTTGTACACACATAGATACAAATCCCTCGTTAAATTGTTGTTGGAAATAATATAATTCAATTCTAAGCTCTCTAATAGTGAATTCATAACATTATTTTGTGATAAATGATTGAGAAGCAGATCCCATGGCCATTGATGAAGTGCTTTGTCCTTCAGAAGATTTCCATTTAATAAGTGCTTGAGGCAAACTCATATGAAGATCAATGCCATACTTATTGGCATCATTATCATCAGAAGAACAACTTGACTCCACCATGGGCTTCCATGCAGCCTGATGAACAAGAGGCGATAGTACGTTCACTACATAGCCCATGCTAGGACGTTGGTGAGGCTCACTTGCACAGCAATGGCCAGCCAACTCTGAGACAGTCCTAATGCTTGACATGGTTGCTCCATCATCAGCATCAATAATTGGATCAATCAGCTTTCGACACGAGTCGTTGTTCTGCATCATTCGTCGGAACCATATTACCAGGTGGAAGTCTTCCTCTGGTAGGCTATCGTCAAGCACTCTCCTCCCTGTTATCATCTCCATCAGAACTACTCCAAAACTATACACATCAACCTTTGTAGTAACTCGCCCAGTTGCTGCATCAATAAAACAAGGCCTGGCTTGTATAATAATCTATATATATAATGTGTAGAGATAAAGACAATACAAGGTAAAATCAATATATGGAACACAGAAAGATTCATTTCTATTCTCATTTTCCCTCTAGTTATCCAAATATATACTAGAATATCCTTTTAATTATATAAACTTCCCCTGTTTGAAGTTTTTCATCAGAAGCAAGGTAATTTGAATTGCATATAATAAGATTATTAACAGCTTGAGAAAGAAATAATGCATTTACTGTCTGCAGGAAGATGCATTATGGTGCATTAATGAACTGAATTTGAATCTAAAAGATGAACGCAATTTACTCAAATTTTAGTCAAATTCTATAATGTCCTAAACGACTAATCACTTACTACATTACAAATGACAGTCTGATGACATTTTCTTCGTTTTCAAGTTTAGCCGAAAAATGCATAAATGGGTCTACATGTTATAGGACGTAATGTTGAAGGGCATATTCTTCTTCTTTTCAGAGTTGATGGGTTTTTTTTTGGCAAAAATAACTACTTTTTAGTTTAAGCAATAGAGAACACAATTTTGACCCGAAGCGATAGAGAACACAGAATTAGTTTAACATAAGACTAGTTTTGAGCTCGAGTTCCTAAGAAGACATTGGTGCTAGCAGGGGCAACTACATAAAAAAAAACACCGGGTACTGGTTGCTAATATAAAAAAAATAGATAACACATTTTTAAAAGAATCTAAAAGCCAACTAACCTGCATACTCAAGTGCAAGATATCCAAAAGTTCCAGCAAGCCTAGTTTCAACTGAATTTCTTCCTTCGGGAGCAAGCCGGACTAATCGAAAGTCTGATACTTTGGCTCGCATATCATCTCCAAGAAGAATGTTGGATGGCTTAAGATCTCTATGAATGAAACTATGTTGAGCTAAAGCATGAAGATACTCAACACCTCTAGCTACATCCAAGGCAATGTTCAGTCTTCTTGTCCAATCCAGAGGTTCCAATCCATTCTCTTTCCAACTAAACAAATGCTTACTAAGTGATCCGTGAGGCATATATTCATACACAAGAAGCTTCTCATTTCCGTCTAAGCAATATCACAAAAGTGCCACCAAATGTTTGTGATGAGCCTGCGTAAGCACTGAGATTTCGGCTCGGAATTCATGTAGTGCCTTCTCCATCAACAATCCTGATTCCATTCTTTTCACTGCAATCTTTGTTCCATCATGTAGTTCACCTTTGTACACAATTCCAAAACCCCCTTTTCCTAATATGTTTGCGTTACTAAAATTGTTGGTGACTTGTTTCAGAACTTGAATTGGAATTACCATACCTTGAACATCTCCTTTACTAGTAGCACCACCACTTTCAACCTCAATCTTCATGACTTTTCCAATTTCACCATCACGAGGATGTATCAACTTTGTTATTAGACCTCTAAACTTGCCAAAATAATTACGTTTTCTAACAAACATGTAAGACAATAAAACTAGCATAGCAAGTAAAATCATTAAGCCAACCGCAATGCCTGCAATGAATATTGAAAGTTGGTCTTTTTTCTTATGACCATTACCTTCAGAATTCGAGCTAGGTGATGATTCATCAAAAAGTTTTCCAATATTAGGATTCCCATCTTTCCTAATAATCATACTTTTTTAAGGAAAAGATGGTACATATCCTTCTAAATTGTTATTTGAAACATCAAGCTCTCGTAGATTGGGCATGGTAGTGAGCTCATTTGGCATGGGACCTGTGAGTGAATTATTGGCAAGACGCAATTTTGTCAGAGAGGTAAGTGAGGCAAAAGTTGGGGAAATTATGCCTGACAAGCCCATATCCTCAAAATTAACAATTGAAATGTTCCCCCAGAACACACTATTCCTGTCCAAGTAACATTACAGGGGTCACTGCCCTTCCAATTATCAGCCAATTTCACAGGACATCCTGAGGATTCAACAACAGAGAGTAAAGCATTCACAAGAGGACTACATGGCTGATTTGGGATGTTCGAACAAAACCGATTAATCCCAGACATATCAACAACCACACCTGATCTGAATGTTGGAATTGACCCTTGAAGGAAATTGTTAGTCAAATTCACAACCTGTAAACTTGGAAGAGCCATGAGAGATAATGGGACAGAACAAGCCAATTGGTTGTCCCTTAAACTCACATCAGACAATTGATCATGGCTAGACAAGTCTGGTATAGGACCCGTAAATGAATTACCATGAACTTTTTTTAAGGATGTCATGTTTTATAAAACCTTAATTGTGCCATTTAGTTTGTAGTTACCATTTTGTGTGTTCAACAAAAGTTCCTCAATTGAACTATTCGAAAAACTCGCAGGCAAGCCACCTTCAAGACTATTAGAATTCAAGAGGAAAGAAACTAAACCTGGCATGGTACCTAAATTAATTTTAGAAGAGTAATTAATATCTTAAAATATTTAAAGGTACAATTAACATCTTAAACTAATTTTAGCGGTACGATTAACACCTTATATAATTTCACATTTTTACTAATAGAAATACAAATTTATGTCTGATCCATATCACGTAAACTTTTTATTTCAATACATTATTATTATTTAAAATATCACATGTGTCATATTATTTAAAAAAATAGTACTTAATAAACTCTAAAATTAACATTGTATAGAATTCATATGTAAAAATTAAAAAATTTAATATTTTATTTAGTATAATTTATTAAAATAATATTACACACTTAGTCTTTTAAACAATAATGTGTTGAAATAAAAAAATTATATAACATGGACTAAATAAAAGTTTATGTTTTTATTAGCAAAGGAATAAAGTTATAACAATTTAAATATTTTAAAATATTAATTATACTTTTAAAATTAATTTTAAGTATTGATTATACCTTTAAATATTTTAAGATGTTAATTATTTTTTTAAAATTAATTTGGATTGCTGCCTAAAAAAAATATTAGTATTAAAGGATATGGGCCAAATCTGAACTGTATTTAAAAGGCAGAAACTTCAGGCCCAGAAAAAAGACATAAAAAGAAACTGGACTCACGAACCTTACAAAAACCCGACTCATCCTCGTCATTCGTTACCGTCATTAGACGCTCCTAAACCCTAGTCTCTGCGCCTTACTGACTCCACGCTTGAACAGTCTCGGTGAGTAGCCTCCGAATCATCCTCTTTTCGAGCTTCCATGATCGATTGAAGGTCCTCTCTCTGCTTAAATCCACAGTCTAAATGTGGCATTTTTGTGTTTACGTCAATTAATTGTATTACATTGTTACATTGTTACATTGTTAATTTGATTTCTCGCTCGGTCATCATGAGATAGGAGAGATTTCACTTCTGAAGGAAAGGGAATGGTTTTGGGGAACAAGTTTTGTTTTTCCTTTTTTACTTATAGCTTGGATGAGTAAATCTTAATTGATGACACTCATTTTGTTTGTCTTCTGTGTTCATTTTATGGATTCTATGTGCTTCCTGAAAATTCAGGGAAGGTTAGATGGTTCTTCAAGTTTTGAAGAGTAGTGGACCATTGTAACCATTACTTTCTTTGTTTTTTTTTTCGTTCTAAAACGAATCATTGATTAGCGCCTCGTTAAGATCATTGAAATTTTCCGAATAAAGCTTGTACGAGTCGGATGGTGTCTACTTCAGCCTGAATCGTCCTCATATTATTTCATTGTAATCAAACTTTGTACATTCATTTTCTTTATTAGATGGGTGAGGAGGTTAAGGCTATCGTTCCAGAGTCTGTCTTGAAGAAGCAGAAGAGGGAAGAGGATTGGGCACTGGCCAAAAAACAGGAGCTCGAAGCTGCTAAGAAGAAGAGAGCAGAGAGCCGTAAGTTGATTTTCAACAGAGTTAAGCTGTACTCCAAGGAGTATGAGGAACAAGTAAATATCACTAGTCCTTTATTCTTGGTTGATAGTCCTAATTTATGGTGGCGCCTGATATTTCCCCTTACTTTTATCTTTAATTTGGTTGTTTAGGAGAAGGAATTAATTAGGTTGAAGCGTGAGGCAAAGCTTAAAGGGGGATTCTATGTTGATCCGGAAGCTAAACTCCTGTTTATTGTTCGCATTCGGGGGTATGTGTTTCATTCACTTATAACGGATCTCAAGTTCCTCTGTATTATACTTCTTCTTACACACAGAAACTTTGATTTTTCAGTATCAATGCAATGCATCCAAAGACTAGGAAGATCTTGCAGCTCTTGCGTTTGAGACAGGTACCATGATAATCTTAGAATGAGAAATTGAATTTTCCTTTATTCACCTTTTATGTTTCATGTCACAGCAAACTTTAGTGGTAGCTTAGTTTGAACAAGTAAAAATACTTCTAATGGAAAGTGGTTGGCTGTCTGTCTATGTGATTGATCAATAGGTTATGTTTTGGTTGTGTGGTACTGCATTTAGTTAAACATCTGGATGTCACGATTCATGCCTCTGAGGGAATCCTTAATTAATTTATTGAGGACAGGAGTAGAATCTTGAAATCCTGTATTCTGTTGGTACTAAGATTATAATGTCATATCTAGGGATTATTTTCTCCCTCAGTTTTAGAGAATGTATATAAATCTGTGTACTCCTCCTCTATACCTTGTAAATGCGGTCATCCTTATATTTGACTTCTGGAACAGATCTTCAATGGGGTATTCCTTAAAGTTAACAAAGCCACAATGAACATGCTGCACAGAGTCGAACCTTATGTGACTTATGGGTATGGAAATTTCCTTTGATTTACGTTTGTTTATGACGTTGTTTATATTCTCTAACAGTAAACCCCGTCTTGTTTCAGATACCCAAATCTGAAGAGTGTTAGAGAACTTGTTTATAAGAGGGGTTATGGTAAGATCGACAAGCAGAGAATTGCTTTAACTGACAACTCCATCGTTGAGCAGGTCTGTTAATTTCCCCTCTGCTTATAATGTGAAATTAATGACTGCATGCTGCTGACTTGAACTGTGATCACTTCCTAGGCACTGGGCAAACACGGAATCATTTGCACTGAGGATCTTATCCATGAGATCATGACAGTTGGTCCCCACTTTAAGGAGGCTAACAACTTCCTTTGGCCATTTAAGCTCAAGGCTCCTTTGGGAGGACTCAAGAAGAAGAGAAACCACTATGTTGAAGGAGGCGATGCAGGAAACAGAGAGAATTACATAAACGAGCTCATCAGGAGAATGAACTAGATTGTAGCTGTGTTTGGTTATGATGACTTTAGAACAACTTTACACACCAATTTTCTTCTTGCAAGTTTTGAAAATGAGGACGATAAATGATATTCCTAGGTTCAATTTGATATTTGTTCGTTTCCATGTGAGAATTATTAAGTGCCGTACAAAATATTGTTATAATGAAAATTTTATTATGTCCAGTTTTGTGTTTCATCTTCCGGGTATTTTCATGGAGCTAGTTAATTCAAACGGTGCATTTCTCGTGTTGCATTAGAGTGATTGTGGATAGAGGCATGATGTGGGGATAAGATGTAAGTGAGGTGTAAACACTAAATGCACTCAAACGGAGCAGAGAAAGATTGAGAAACTTGTGCAAAACTAGCGCACAACATTTGGGAATTCAATTGTTTGCTCCATCTACAAGAAACGTAGCACGAGCTAACTTTTTGATGAAAAGGTGAATAGTGAGCTAAATGTCTAATAATGGGACGTATGTCTTGTGAAGATCTGCCACTGCTTGAGATGAGGGGCTTTTGAATTTTCTCCATCATCTAGTCAATATAAATTTAAATTAATATGAAATTGATTTAATATAATTTAATTTACATCAATGTAAAATATAAAACTAGTAAAATATCATATTTTTAAATTAGCACACATTAGTTTTTTTTAACAGGGTTATAATTGCTTAAATATAAGTTTAAGTTTGTTTATTTCCTCGGACAATTTTGAAGAAATGAAAATGATTTGGCACTTAAGGGATTTTCTTTAAAAAAAAACCTAAAAATGTTAAAAAGACAATAACCTTTTTATAAAAATAAATTGATTTTAATAATTTTAACCCAAACAAGCAACAATTAACAAAGAGTTCTTTATTGAAAAAAATCTATAAATATTAAAAAGAGGATAGCACTTCCAAGGAAAATAAATAAATTGGAAAAATTATTTTAAGATTTCATACAAACACCCCAAAATACTCAAAAGTCATCGTTTTATAGTTAACTGCTATACTCAAGTTGTTGTCTGAAATAAACTGCTGAAGTTAACAATTTGCTAAACTCAAACTTTCAATTTACTAATATTATACTGAAGTGTTTTGCTAATATTTGATGGTATGTTGGAGTAATTTTAGCTTAATTTTATAAACCCAACAACAAAAACACTCTCGTCTGGGGAGGAGTAGCAGATTCATATTTTGTTCGGCATTCCTCACTTGTCGAGCTCGCCGTTGGACGTCGTCCACCATTGCCAGCCCTGCGTGGTTGTTCTCCGGCAAGTAATAAAGAAGGTACGAACCCTAGGTTATTGTCTTCTCCCAAAATCCGGTGAGATTGATTTGTTCAATCTGGCTTTGAATCTCGATTTGAACTTGTTCCCCGCGTCATCTGTTCATTGTCAACCCTGCGTTGGACGACATTGCAATGTTTCTTGCTTTGTTTTAAATTTTCTGAGTTTAATTAATTGGAAGATCGGAAATTGGAAGAGTGTTATCATTGTCATTCTTCAGTGTCTTGGAGGAGTTGCCTGAAGCACTTTAATATCTGATTAGGTCATCATTAATTTGTTGGTGCAGTTTACTTGGAATATGGGGGAGCTGGTGACTGAGAAACATGTTCAATATATTTTAGCTGCTGAGAAGGTGTGCTTCCCGTTTATGCATAATAACTGGCTACTTTCAAAGTTTCTTTATGCATAAGTTTTTCATGTCTTTTGTGTTACAATTTTTCCTCTATCCTGTTCCTTCCTGGACTCTCAGAGGAAAGATGACTTTGAGTCTGTGGTGATGGAGCATCTAAGAATGAATGGGGCATATTGGGGATTGACTACCCTTGATCTTCTGGGAAAGCTAGACACTGTGGACGTCAATGAGGTTGTTTCATGGGTCATGAGTTGTCAACATGAATCAGGTTAATTAAAACTTCATTTAATTTCTTACTTTCTTGGGTCAGGGTTAGATTTTTTTAGTGACTCTTTACATTGTGAATTTTTTATTTGACGAGATGCTTTGGTGATATTTAGGGGGATTTAGTGGTAACATTGGACATGACCCACACATTCTGTATACGCTAAGTGCTGTTCAGGTTTTGGCTCTCTTTGACAAGCTTGACATTGTTGATGTAGATAAGGTGACAAAATGTATCCTCTAGCATATGGGTTGTTTGACTCTGGAACTGCTTTGAATTCTCAAATCCTTTCATGTGCAAAAGCTTTGTTTCTTGTAAAGTATTTAATGCTCAATAATTCAACTGTGATACTTCTGTTTGCTTATCTGGATACGCTTCTTTAATCTGTGAACAAAAAGCTAGTCACCATCAGTGGAATGTTTCCTTGGCCAGAAAGTCTGTCAGACCCTATGTTTCTTAACAGTTATGTTAGATATTGTTAGCCTGCAAAATGAAGATGGATCCTTTTCAGGGGATATTTGGGGTGAAGTTGATACACGGTAATTTACCCATCCCTATTTTTGGTACCTTGGAAGATTGAGCCTTTTTTTTGCACTTTGTCTTCCTGATTTAAGCTCATCAAATTCTGCCTCAGGTTCTCATATATTGCTATGTCTTGTCTATCAATATTACATCGTTTGGATAAAATTAATATGGAGAAGGCCGTGAAATACATTTTAAGCTGCAAGAATATGGATGGTGGCTTTGGTTGCACACCAGGTGGTGAATCTCATGCTGGGCAAAGTATGTTACATAGCTGATACTGCTGATTATTTTCAAAAGTAGCTTAGATCAGCTTCTCAAATAATCAGAAATATGCTTTTTTTCAGGTTCTGATTATTTTTAAAAGTTCAAGCAAATATCCTAAAATCCTATTATTTCTCAAAAAGCTATTCTTTTCTTAAAAAGGCGATTTTTTCATGAAAAAAAGCTGAAATGAACAGGCCCTTAAAATGACTTGTAGATTTGAAGCTCAATATGATTTCTGCCTTGTGTCAGTTTTCTGTTGTGTTGGAGCTCTTGCTATAACGGGTTCACTGGATCTTATTGACAAGGACCTACTTGGTTGGTGGTTATGTGAGCGACAAGTCAAATCTGGAGGTTTAAATGGCCGACCTGAGAAACTACCTGATGTGAGTAAAGCAACTAAAAGTTGGACGTATTACTACGCTTGCTCCTGTGGACATCTTTTATTCCTCTAACTTGCTTTTGGATCATATCAGGTTTGCTACTCATGGTGGGTTCTTTCTAGCTTGATCATGATTGATAGGGTTCATTGGATTAACAGGGAGAAGCTTATAAAGTTTATCTTAAACTGCCAGGTTATTTTAACTGAATTGCTTTGTTGTGATTTTAAATCAGTATGTTCCTGATTCTTCGCTGGAAGTATTAATTTTGGTTGTGCTAGATTTTCTTAAATATTCTCTGTTGAATTTAAAGGACACGGAAAATGGAGGAATTTCAGACAGACCCGATGATGCTGTGGATATTTACCATACGTATTTTGGGGTGGCTGGTAATTTAGATCCACTTTTCTGTCTCTTTCTTTTATTCTTCCCTTGAGTTATTTGAGATAACATTCATTTTTTTCCTGCTGATATGTTGTCCTTTGGGCTTTTTGCCATGAGTGGTATGGGAACTTCCCCACTTATCTGATGTTGTATGTCGAGATTTTTCTGTTATAAGAATGGTAGTGGCGTCCACTAACTTTGATTTCTGGCTAACTCATGTAAGAGGAAAGTCACTCTCATTTATGGATCCAAGTGAATCTTGTGAGTCCCTTCAAGTTCAGACAAGATTTGTGATATTAGTTCAACATGCCTTAATTAAATAAGAAGGAACTGTAATTAGCATGTGGTATTAAATCTTCTCTTCAATTGCTTTTTCATTTTTGTTATTTTGGTCAACCTAGCCTATGTCCTCTCTAGGCATGGCAACCTTTAAGTGCGCCGTCCTCCTCCATATACCTTAATGGCACATATAAGATTTTGATCCTAACATGCTCTCAAAAGGAATGAAACCGAAATTCTTTAGGAGAGGCAAGAATTAACCTCTTTGGACTAGTTCATTTTCTTATTCTTCGGTTTTTTCAATTCCTTTTCCCATAAAAAGCTTGCTCAGGATTCTCAATTTGTTTCATGTTTGATCTTGCAGGACTTTCACTACTTGAATATCCAGGAGTGAAACCGATAGATCCAGCTTATGCTTTACCTGTTGACGTTGTAAACCGAATTTTCTTTAAGAAATAAGGGCTTTTATTTCAGCACTTTGTCTGGTGAAGACAAAACTCTGTCACACTTGAGACCTAGATAGGTTTCTTTGTTTTTTGTTGAGAAGATCGGTTTCTTTTTTTGCAAACCGGGTAGTTTGATGAATCTTTTGGAGATAGTACTGTCTATATGGAATCATGAAACAAAATTTCTTGATTGTATACCTAAAGTCAATGAGATTGGGTTGTTGATAGAGTATAATGAAGTTGTGCTATTCATGTAGTCAACACTATATAATGGGATAAAACTTGTACACCTAACTAAATTTGGGGCTTTAGTTAATCCTTTGAAATCCATCACTTTGTGTGATACTTGATATGTAGATTTTCTCTTCCCTGCTTAATTTTTCAACTACCTCTTTACCTAATATCTCCTCGACTCTCAAGTTGATACTACCATTTTAGGCATTTTCACAACAAATACTATGGGCATATGATAGTCAGTTCAAGGGGCACAATCTCGTTTCTGTGCTTTACCTGTGATTAACAAAAAAGAAGTAATAATTTCGGCGTAAAAAAAGAACTAATATTCATGCGTGGTTTATCCTTATCTTAAAATACTATCTGAATTTTTGAAAGTGTCCTACATTTTCTTTACATTTTGCATGAGCAAGCCAAGCTACTTATTGCAAGCATTGTAGTATTTTTTTTATTTTGTTTCATAATATTAATTCATACTTTGGTGATTTTATCAAAGAACTGGATTTAGTAATCATATATAACAACCAAAAATTCGCTGCCACATTTTTTCCTTCCCAGCTCATTTTTAATACCTAGTAACTTTTAGCAGAACTATATCATATTTCAACTAATTAATAAGCTTATTCGTAATAAAGCCGTATAGTCCAATTTTAAATAAGGGTTCACTTGGCTCGTACATTGTAGCAAGAATTGTGGATTTACTAAAATAAGAATTACAGCATTATTCATTTTTTCTAGTACTTCCTTCTATATCGCTAAGATCTTAACAGAATCACAACAATATTCAGCAATAAAATAACATTTAAGAAAAGAAGGAAACGAAAAACAGATCTGACATCCCACTCTCTCGTCTTGTCCCTCACAAAGATCAAAAAGAGAAAGAGTTCTCTCTCCCCTTACCTGCATTGTGGTCATCGCATACATTGAAACCAGAGGATGAATCCCTATGTCCTTGAACTCTTTATTCTCTGTCAACTTTCCAGGTACGTCTTTTCTTTTTTTTTTTTTAAATAAAAACTGATATTCATAGCTTCAAGAGAAGCAGAGTCGAAACAAACAGCAATTAACTTCTTTCAACAACAGTTATGTCTTCTAACTAACTCAGTTTCCCTTTTCTTTTCTTCTTTTATGTTCTGTGACCTTTCATGCATATCTGCTTAACGTTTGCAATAACCATGAGTATAATGGTATATTTTTCATGATAAATTCAATAAATTCCATATTATTATTAGAAAACTAGGCAAGATGAATCTTGATATTGAACTAATAATTAGTCATTTTCTTGAGTGAAACTAATACATGACATAATGTTGCCCAAAATTATAGCCTAAACTTAGGAGGATCGGCCATGTTCTAAATGAATCGATTCTCTTAATTGTTAGAGAACATTTGAGATAGCATTAAAATATTCTATTAGATAATCAAATTGAAAGTACGGTGACATTTTAAAAATTAGTTTACTCCAATTTTCAACATTAAGATAAAGCTGATATCTAGGTCATGAGACCTATGTCCCTTGAAAAGATATTGTTGCTAAATGGCATGGAGCAGAACAGTGAAACACGAGTGACTTGTTTAATAACAAACCTGCAAATAATAAATATGGTAGAGAAAATCACACAGAACCAACTCGTTGGCCTCATAAGATCACACCATTAAACTTTGACGTATCTTTATACAACTAAGGGCAGAAAAATTATATGCAAGTACAAATACGACTTGCAGCAGCCATAGACTGTTCTGTTGTGGGATTACAAATAGAAAATAGTAATATCAAGAATGACAGTAAAAAGAATAAAGTTTATGTGTGACGCATCTTTCTCATAGGGTAGATGAGGGGAAAAAATTAGGCCTTTTATAATCATCAACATCATTTCCAAGCTACAGAATCGATATCATCCCTGGCTTGTTTGTACAATTCAAGCCTCTTAGCTATTTGTGTTCTCCTTTCCATAAGTGCTGGGTCTTCATCCAACATGGCCCCCAATTGCCCCTTCTGCCAGATAACCAGAAAACATGATATTATTATGTAGCATAAAATGTCTTCACAACACAAAATTCCATCAAATATCATCCATGCCTGAAATCAGAATAAATGTCTGGCACTACGCCTAACTATCTAGCTTAACCAATCCTAGTAAGGTGAGCAGCCAGCTTCACGTTGTCATTGTTATGTGGTGTGTAGGTTGTAGAGAAGGGGAGAAGAAGGAGAACGAGAGGAGATAGGGAATTCACTGAACTATACGGTATATTCACTATCAACAATCAACAACCAACAACATACATCTTCTATGCCTATGACCCCCTTTATATAGGCCACCATCAATGATACTAACGGCTAGTTTCCTAGAACCACCCTTTCACAGCTCATAGGATTAGTAACTGTGGTAACTGATAGCTGTAATAACTGTAATTAATGGTTTATAGGATTAGTGATACCCAGTAATTCCTTAATTACAGTTTATATATCATTATGATGGCCTAATAATTATTCTCTAAGTAGCCTAGAAGGGGACGGATCAGGAAAGCAAACTGAGCTAATGTTATGTGCTTTAGGGTATCAAAACTTTAATTTTCTTGCATGGGTCTAGAACACTCCTGAAAATATTAATCTGAAGGAGAGGGTAACTTGAGAGGCGTGATCATTTCACTTCAAAAAATCTGTCGAACAAAGGCCCATAAAAAGTTTTTAATACAAAAGCCTTTGGGTTCAGGTACCAACAAAACCTCTTGAAAGTGAATTTTAGTTACCAAATGGAGGCAATAAAGATTACTTCAACTCAATCATATGTTACTTCACATGCATTCCTAAATCAAGGCATAGGAACAAAAGAAAAAAATAAATTATATTAAGTGGACATGGCGGACACAAGAGTTTGTCCAACACCCCAAACATATAAAGGAAGCAAAAAGATCCAAACTACATGAAATTCAATAAGTTAACACAATGAAAGCCTTGTAAATTAAGTAAACTAATGCCAGCAATGACACTTGATTTTTTTTCTCGACCATGCAAAACTGATTTAGGGAAGGAAGTAGAGTTTATGTATAGATGTGCAAACATTAACTAGAAGATATCATATCGTACCTCTTTCTTTCCAACTTGAACATAAAAATGGTTAAGCAATGATCTCTTAGCCTCCCTTACTTGACAATAGACCACAGCCTTTGGTATGGAATTTCTTAGTGTATCACAAACCATGTTGATGTATGCACTAACATTTGATCCTGAAACAAGGAACAAAGTAAATTTACAGAATAAAAAATCTATTCCTACCTCCCCAAGGACAAGAAAAATAAAAATTATGAATGCATACCTTTCCATGTCAATAAATCAATTCAGGTTAAATTATTAATTATTAATATCCAGAATAAGTAGAAATATGAAATTTAAATCCAAACACGGCAAGAGACTCTAAAGCAATGAAATTTCAACGCACTAAACTCTTAATTTTATAGGATAAAGGGCTCACGAAAAATACATGGGAGATAACAGGAGATATTCAAAGTCCTAATTTACTTAACATAAACATGTATGTGATGCATGTGATAAGAAGGCTTGTGGGAATTTACATACCAATCCTCCTGAGGTGAGTATCTGTGAAACTGTCCTGACCATTCCTGTCCCGATTAGGATTTTTTTCTGGTTCAAGATTATGAATCTTCCGGAAAAATTCTGCTGTTAAATAGCTAGACTCCATATCAACCAGCCGCAGAACTGTCTTCCTACCTTCTTCTCGAAATCTTTCCAATGCTTCATTCGCTGCAGCTGCTATGTCAGATTGAAGCGTTGGAAATCTTCTTAATTCCTGCATTAAAACAAAAAAAGTACTCCCGTAAAATAATCCCTTATAGCATCTGTTTGTCCAATATATGTTATATGGTTCTGTTTATGAGATACCCTTGTAAAAGTGATGCTAAATAGCGCTCTTGTAAAAGTGACACTAAATAGACCAAACAGTATGCACAAGTAACATTGCAAAGTAGAATATTCATACTAGAGTGTTGTTGTTCTTCTTACTTTTACTCCCTTTAATTTCTTCCTTTATTAAAGCAAAAAACGTTTATTAAATATTCTCAACAGAATAAGGAAATGTTTAATGACATCTGACAAAGATAACAATAAACGTTGAATAACACGGGCATTCATTCAACTTGTATGAAAATCATAGGATAGTCTGAAAGACTAGTATAATCTCAAATCATTGCTTACCTCAGTTTCAGCAATGGATTTCCGTACAAGTTCCTTTAAAACAAAATGAACCTGAGGAAGAGGGGGGAAAATCAGATCACAAGTATATGGAGAGAATTAGGCCAGAAAAATGGATAACACAAAATAACAAAACAAATTGAGGAAAACCCTTATAGAATATCTTTTGTTTTTTTTTACCTTTCCCTTGAGTACCAAAAGGGGGATAAACAAAATAACAGATTAAAAAAGTGAAAACATGTGATAGATTCAAACCTGACAGAAGCATCTATGAAGGAATCTAAATGTTTCAAAATATATGGTTTTTGAGGTCCAGAATATATGGGATAAATTTGCTGCTTTGGAAATGATCTATGGTCAGTCTAGCACACCTTGTCATGAATAGATGAGACAGTATGCGGTTTTATAGAAATTTTGGACAGATGAGATTGTATGCCCATGAACATTTAGCTAATGAGATGGTTCACACTTAGAATAACTTTTCTTGCCCTTTGAAATGCTTCAAAATACCTTCTCATAATCTAGAAAAATAAACTTAAAAGTAGATAAAGAAACCCTTTGAATGGTATATTTGAAATATTGATAAATTTATAGATTTCAGGATTTATGGATTATGGATGGTTATATAACACGTAATCAAGTGTATTTAGTGCATATTAATATTTGATAACTCAATTAGGTAACAGACCAAGAGAATGGAATGCATTTGTTGTAGCCCCATCAAACAAATATAATAGAGTTAGAAAAAGATTACAGCATCCACTGAGGCTTCAGCTGGACCTTTGAAATAGCTGATAGATCCATCTATAAGTCTTCTATATCCTTGTTCTGGAGCAATCAGATGGGGCTGATACCCATCAGCTTCTGTAACAACTCTCTGGACATTTTTTAAAGAAAGATGACGATCAAATGGGAGCTTTTTTAAAGCAGCTGGTAATTGGTGGTCAAAAACTCCATATATCCGATCACCACCAGGACGCCTGAAAACAGCAGTTGGTTATAGAACAACTCCCCAAAAATAGTATATATTAAGAAAAAAAGATTAATAGTCTGATTGAGATGTTCCTGAACTTACTAATGCTCAAACCTGGCACTAACCTCCATATAGATGTTCCTTACACACTTCATAAAAGAATTCAAGATGCGTCTTTTATTTTACCACACAATAAAAGCAACATTTCACCAGGAAGCATAAAGTAATATACAGGCAAACACTTGTACATACATGTACATGCATGGGATATTTGAGACAAAGGAAATTTCTGAACAGAAGAGAGCTCTGTCCCATATGCTACTATGAATCCATGTGCATACTGCTTGAGTGTTGTACATTCGCTTGATCTCAAGATAGCATGAATATCCAACAGATGCATTTGCTTGGTAAGAACATTTGTTATGGCAAGGTTATTAAGTGAAAATCTCGTTCAATGTCACTCTACTACGAAACAGTCAGCATTAAATAGAATAAAAGCTTTCTAAAATCAGTCCACTCAGACTTGGTACCTACCCTCCATCCAGGTGTTCTTTAAATACTTTATCAAATGCTCGACACATCTCTAAAATAGTGTACAGCTGGGCCTATAAAAACAAGCAGCACAATTTTGTATGAGCAGGGATCAAATAATTTTAAATCCCAGGAAATAAATTTCACCATAAACTCTCAGTTATTACCCCTGAGTCAACAGCGATAGGCCTTCCAATACGATCCAACTCCGCATTAAGCTCATCAATGGTTTTATTTATTAAGGAAATGATGCTAGGTATTTTCTGCCTGATAACTTGCTCCAGATGCTGAATTGATGAAAACAAGTTAAGGCAAGAAGAGGAAATTGCTCATATAAATTTGAAATCTGTCAAAAAATAACTGCACCATGACCACATGACCACAATGTTAAGCAGAAAAAAGAAAACAAGTTATCAAACAAAAACCTGGGATAACAACTTAGCAAGGTATTCTGAGCCCATTTTATGCGCCAAATGTCCATATTCAGGGCTTGTCTCAAAATATTCACGTTCCTTCTTACGAGCAACAATCATGTCAACATTTCTATTTATGTCAGCTTGTGAACGGTTCACAATTCCAACCCAAGGATGCTGCAGCCTGTATTGCCTTCCTTCAAGAACCTTCAAGTAAGAAAATAAATCACATTTTAACTTAGTGATAAACTGTTGGTTATGATAGATTACTAATTATTTACGTCAAAAGATAGAAAATAACTTATCAGTTGTAAGGAATTCATACGTCAACAGCATTTGTTCCTTTATCCATAAGGTCAAGTTTAGTCAACACTCCAAATGTTCTTTCACCTGATACAGAAATAATGGAAATAATTTGATAAATAAGTGTTGTCTAAAACAAAGAATGTCATTCATTGCTGTAAACACAACATACACCCTGGAAACTCCTTCCTTTCATAACAAGCATACCTGAAGGATCAACTTCTCTTGCAAGTTTTATAGCATCTGAAGTGGCAATATCTTGATTTGCAGGAGAAATAGCTAGTATAATGCAGTTTGGCTTCATAACCAGAGAGCTCAATCAGATAACATTGAAAAGGTAAACAATAAGAATTAACGTAGGCTGATATAGATTGGTAAATTCAAAACCAATTCAAACAACTAAGAAATTAAGTATTCATCACCCACTTTCTTCAATTGTTTTGAGAAAAGAGGGATGGGGCTAGTATTTTTTTTGATAATATTAACCAGATCTTATTACCAGGTATCCTAATTTCAGGGTTCGTGACTAACCCTCCCAACATAAGTGTCTCCTCTAGAAATCAAACTCGAGACCTAGAGAAATCTAGTAAGAACTTACACCGCTAGACCAACTCTATGTATTATACATTCTAATTTCTAAACTTTTATACTTGATTGCCATACATCCATAGACACAGGATGCTTGGCTAAGAAAGTAACCCCCTCTAGTATTATTCTTTATTTCTCAATAGAAACCAATCTTCCTCCTTTAAAAACTTTCATTTGGTCACATTTTTAGTTCTTTATCTCATGCTCATTCAATAAAAACAGTCATTTTTGGGTCAATCTTGGCTCTGACTGTGATTCAAAATCCAATCCTTCAGTACAGAGATGACACAATATCACTAAGCCAGAGCTTATTGCGTTGTGCAATAACATTTTTAATCATATTTGATTACTTCATCTTGCCATTTATGCAAATTGTACAATTACCTTCTCAACATACAATCGAACCATGTTTTCAATATCTTCAACAATAGTGTCTGGTTGTCCCTCTGTAAAAGAAGTCAAAATCTCATCATCCATGAGACATTCTAGTGATTCCTCTAAAAATAACTGCCACTTGATTTGCCTATATATACTGGGACATATGTTGAAATTTACCTACAGCAACCTTGGTCAGTCCAGGAAGGTCTATGAGTGTTAAGTTTACAACTGCATACAGAGACATGAGGGCATTATTAGTGAAGGAGAAAAAATAAGTATTTCTCATCCCAACAAGGAGGGTGTAGCGTAAAAGAAAAGACTTAGTGTTCTGCAGCTAATAAAAATCATTTGAGTCATGTTTAGCAAAATTTTGTATGCGGTTAAAGCAATGTAACAAAATGTTCAGAGAAAAAAGATTAACAGACAGATCTGAAGCTAACTGCAAACTCTATCAAATCTATCCATTTGAACAAATTATTGTTACACCTTGGTATACAGTTATCCTTAATATTATATGATCCGCAAAAAATCTTTTCCTCCAAAACTTGAGATTAGATAGAATTCTTACACAACAAAATTGCAGAAATTAATAGCAGTTAAAATTTTAAACACGGTCAGGGTCCACAATAAAATTATCATCTTAGCAAATTAACCTTGTAGCGATTTGGTGGGTGATATTACTTGTAGAATAATCTGATAAAAAAGGGCAAGAGAACATAATATTGCTAGCATTGCGTTTATAATATTATCAGGGTGTAATGCCGTTACAAACCATTAGGAGAATATATGCTGAGGTGAATTGGAACGTTAGAAATTTGCTTTGTCTTTCCAGTAACACGATCTGTTTCATCTGCAATTTCTTTTCTCACAGCAGCTGGATGGACAGGGAAACAAAACCCACAACAATTAAATATTAACAGTTCTAAGCTTCATTGCAGTTAACAGTTAAAATTTCATTAACTATTTACTGTTATAAGCTTTATTGTTGATAACAGTTAAAATTTCAACAAACAAGCAACAACTAGTTATTAGTAAAAATCAATTGCCTTTCAATTTTCTTTCCCCCCTGAAAACATGATTACTTCATCTTGCCATTTATGCATAATACGTTATTAACTCTATCACTGTCTATGGGAGGTTGAAAACTACATTAAACTCAATTGAAAGTAAGCTTGAAGTTATTGACGCTGACAAGTTTTTTTCCTAGACCAACATTAATCCCAACTAATTTGAGATAAGCAGGCTTATTAGTAAAAATGAAATGCGGTCTATGCAAGTGACTGGACATGATGATATATCAATTTCCATCATTGTTGCATATCCTATTCAGACAGCAATCAAAATTTAGATAGAAACTGCGTATACCAAAGTCAGTGAATCTCTTTCTTGGGGCGTGAAGAAACTCAGCATATTCTGTCCCACCCTCTGTCTTATGAAGTTGCAGCACTAGTGGCCTCCGTGTGACAATACCTTACAAATATAGAAAGTCTATGTCATAAAACCATTCAAATAAACTAAAACAAATATTCTGGAACAGTAGACAAATATTTGGATTCCTTAGAGAAGACGATATAGGTTTCAAATGGCACTTCACAACAGCAACCAGTTATCTCTCATTAAAAAAAAAAAAAAAAACTTCTTGCGATGTACAAGACAAGGCAAGAAAGGTAGGTAAATAGTGCTTAACAAATTTTGCAGTCTCTTCTGCATAAACTCAACCTATCCATTTCACACTTGGAATCAACTTTAAGTTTGTACAAAACACCAAACTTGTTGCTGCCCAGCAGGACAGCGACATACGTCTAATACTTCCTCAACTACACTGCAGATGATATAGATAACAACGAATAAAACCACGAGATACTCAAGATAAACATTGAGCATTACCAGATCCACGAGGCAGAAAATCTCTTCCTACCACACTTTCCAAGACTGACGATTTCCCTGAACTCTGATTTTCACAACATACAAGCACAAAATCAAAACATCCATCTTCAAAACCTTATAGAGCAACCCCACAAGATTTGAGACTTTAAAAGAAAAACGAAAGAACTTGAAGACTCGGTACATACCTGGCCACCAACTACAGCAACCGAGGGAAGAGCCTCCCAGAGGGATAAACCCTCGCCACCATGGTCACCCAAGACAGTGCAAGCTCGTTGAATCTTATTGATAAGCCCGATCAAGCTCGTCATGGTCGCCATTTTTGGATATTCAAATATGGACAGCCACAAACTATAGGTCAGAGAAAAAATGAGGATCTCAAATGGATTAAATGAAGCCAAATAACGAGATCTGAGAAGAGAATGCGGAATCTAA
The DNA here is from genome assembly GCA_037074615.1 of Leucaena leucocephala. NCBI lineage: Eukaryota > Viridiplantae > Streptophyta > Magnoliopsida > Fabales > Fabaceae > Leucaena > Leucaena leucocephala. The sequence goes on from CM073566.1 coordinate 20,269,477, forward strand.
GAAAATATTTTCAGATCGAAGCAGTGATGGATGTCGATGCAGAAAACGCGTCCAAAGAGATGGGAAAGAACGTGAACGGAAAGGAAGAGAGTGAAGAAGAAACCAAACAGAAGGAAGGCAAAAACGGTTGTTGGGAAGGATGGTCCCTCAGTTTACGAGCTTGTGCAAGTAAATTTTGTTTGGAGAGTTGCATCAAATAGGAGGAGATTAATTATTGGAAAAATCTAACAAAAAAATACCACTTACTTTTAAAATTTTAAATCAATTTATTTATTATATTTTATAAACTATTAACTATTATTATAAAACAACACATTTTTATTATAATTCTTAATTCAAAATTTTAAATAGTATTTTTTTAGAATTTTCACTTAGTTTTCTAACATCATTTTTCAAAACCTTTTTTAATTTTAAAGAATTTTTATTACTAAAATAGAAAAATCATCAGAAACTGAAACTTCAAATGACAATTTTGTAATGTAAAGGTTAGACATAATGATGTTAGATTAGAAATTATGCCCCGTATTTTAGCAGCCTTAAAGTAAAAATATAATTAAATTTGAATGTCACTAGATTATTCTTAGTTGATCTATACAACAATGGTATTTGAAAGTGCCTTCTTGTGAGAGTTTTCCCTCTCCTACGTGGGAGCTTTTTCTCTCCCCCTTGTGAGAGTTTGTTACAACGGTTATCGTCGAGTTCGTGACTTCTTGCTCCGTTGTCTCATACGGTGGTGAGGAAGGAGAGAGCTGTGTGTTCCGTCGCCCACTGCGGCGGAGATTATAGAGTGGCTTCTCAATTGCGTATTGTAATTGAGGAGTGTTGTGAGAATTTGGGGTTGCATGGTGAAGGGAACGATGGAGATCGGAGGCACGTCGGGCGGTTGTGCGATGAGGAGTACGAAGGTGGAGCCAGTAGTTGATCTGGTATGGAAGAAGAAAGAGGAACGGAGATATAATGTTGGTTCTTTGACTGGGAGGATGATTACAGAGAAGAACATGAATGTGCTACGATAATTCAGATGATTAAGGGATGGAGTCTGGAGAAGGAAGATCTAGATATTATCGAGATGAATCGGAAAACATTTGTGTTCGAATTTAAACATATAGATGATTATTGGAGAATTCTGAGAGGGTGACCATGGTCTTATAACAGTTGGCTTCTGAATATCCAGCGTTGGGAGGTAGATATGGTGTGTGGTGAAGTTAATGTTGACTGGTGCCCTTTCTGGATTCAGTTCCATGATATTTATTCCAATTGTTGTAATGAATGTGGAAAATTCAAGGAGGTTAGGGTCGAAGCTAGGAGAGGTCATGCTAGTTGAAGATCCTGAAGGTGAAGGACGTACTCGTGGATTTCTGCGAGCTCGGGTGAATATTGATTTGAGAAGTGCATTAGTGACTGGAATTCGATCATCAAGGCTAGATAAGGATCCTGATAATGATCCGTTGCGAATTAAAGTGGGGTATGAAAGATTGCAAAACTTTTGCTATACTTGTGGTAGGTTAGGACATGATCTCAGAGGTTGTCCTGATAAATTTAATGATGATGAAGGTAGCTGAGTATGGCAATTGGTTGGGAGTGCAAGCTGCTAGACGTATTGATGAGATTGTTGTGATTTGTAAGGAGGATTGGGAAGAGGTTGGAGGAATTAAAGTGAAGGAGTGTGAAGGAGGAGGGAGATTAGATATGTGTAAAGGCAGAAATAGTTTGAGAGCGGATAAGAACCCTGCTAAAGTCTCTTCTGTACTAGATGAGAGCATCTCCAGAGTGGAGAAGAGCCTGGTTGGTAGTAGTAACGAGAAGGCAGTGATAATTGAAGATTTGAATTGTGAACAGAAGGAGGGTTTGATAGAGAAGAAAGGTCGGAAGAAAGTACAACCAAGAAAGATGACTGAAGGAAGCTTTTTCAATAAGAAAGAGGACTTGTCTCAAGCAAGGGTGGTTTATGGAAGTATGTCTCCTATGGCTGAAGTAATGACAAGTTTTAAAAGAATAGTGTTAAAAAGAGCTTTGGAAGAGAAGGAGGATGAGATGCCAACTGGAAAGAGAAGGTGTTATATGCTATAAGCAAGCAGAGGGTTATTATGGTAAATAATATTAGGAAGTTAGTTAGAAGAGAGAGAATAGGACTGTGACGTGTCCAAGACGTTGGCTATATAATGATTGTAATGGATCCTTTCTGGATGTGGAATGAATTAGTTCTGTTTCTACTTCCTGTGATAACAAAGGTATCAGAGCCCTTATCCGGCCAATGGCGCCGCCGGATACACGATCAACGGACCGTCTCACTGATTTGGAAAACCGTCTGGAGCTACACCGGACAGCAGTAACCAGTCGCCTGGATCAACATACGCAAGACATTCTGGAAATGAAGCAAGAATTGAAGCAAGCTGTGGGTCGTATAGAGGATTTTATGAAACACTTATCTGAAAAAATTTTGTTACAGGACGCTCCTGTTGGGAAGCACCCTGTCGCAGGGGATGGCGGTCTCAATGGAGGTTCATCATCTGCAAGTCGGGTTCCTGCTTTCGGTTCTTTTCAAGACATGCACAATACGGGTTCCACCTATTCCATTCCGACCAAGCAGAGTCGCGTCGAATTTCCCAGATTTGACGGCTCCGACTTCCGTGGGTGGGCGTATTGCTGCCGCCAATTTTTTGAGGTCGATGGAACTCCACCTGAATACCGCATTCGCCTTTTAAGTATTCACTTGGAAGGGCACGCATTACGTTGGCATCAGACATTCATGCGCCATCGTTCATTTTCTGAGGTGCGGTGGGAGGATTACTTTAGGCAGATGGAAGATAAATTTACCGATGTCCGTAAGGAGCACCCTCTGATTGCTTTAAAGAAACTCCAACAAGAGGATGGCACAGTCGCTGCGTATGAGCAGCTATTTGATGAGTTGTTATCGGAGATTGATATTCCTGAGGCCGTAGCTGTTAATCTCTTCATCGGCGGCTTACGGCCCGACATCCAGCAATTTGTTCTCAATTTTGCCCCGGTCACCTTGGCGAAGGCGTCGTGTTCAGCTCGGCTGCAGGAAGCTACAATCCAAGCTATACATGAGCATGCCCCTGGGCTTGCTCGTCAGCGCAAATCCTCCTCCACCTCGTTTCAGCTGTCACAGGGCTTTGGTTCTAAGGCTGCTACAGTGTTGGGCCCATCGTCTGGATCTTTTTCTCCTACTCCGCCAGTTTTAGCCCAGAGTTCCTCAAAACAGAGTCCATCCTTATCGACCTCTGTGTCGTCAGCTGCTTCCCATATGAAACCTACAAGGCAATTATCTAAACGGGAGATGGATGAACGCCGACGGAAAGGGCTATGTTACTGGTGTCCCGAGAAGTACATTCCAGGTCATCGTTGCCAAGACTCACACGTCTTCTCCTTAGTCATTACTGAAGAGGACGACCAGTTTGAAGATGCTGTCGGAGAAGCGCAGCCGGTTGTAGAAGGCGCGATTAATGCGATTGAGGGCTGTGCGAATACTTCTACCTTGAAATTGTTGGGTCGTATTAAGAATCATCAGATTATTATCTTACTCGACACCGGCAGCACTCACAATATTTTGGATATTACGGTCGCTAAACGCCTCAACATCAAGGTGCAAGATCGACCGCCCATTCGATTGGCCATAGTTGACTCACGTCAGGTTGCTATCTCCAAGTATTGCCCTGATCTTACATGGGAAATGGGGGGCCGTGCTTTTATCTCTGATTTCTTGATTATGAAGATTGGGGGATATGATGCTATTTTAGGAGTTCAGTGGTTGAAAACACTTGGCCGCTTCAGTATGGATATGGCCTCACACTTGTTTGAGTTCCAATTTACGGGCCAGTTGATTCAATTACACGGGTTGAGTCCTGACCATTCTAAGAGTCCAGTGGAGATTCAACTGGTGCGGGAACTTATGACGGCTAATCGGCTTTATTTACTTCTTGCTTCTTCTCAGTTGCAAGTCGACCTGCCTTCCCAATTTCTACTGCAGAGTGACAGATCGTCAGCATTGAAGGACCTTTTAGATAAATTTCCTGATGTTTTTGCGGAGCCAGTGGGTTTACCTCCAATACGGAAGTTTGACCATGCTATTCCTCTGATTGATGATAGACCTATCTGCTGCAAACCATACCGATATGGCCCTGTTCAGAAAACAGAGATTGAAGAGCAGATTCAGCAGATGCTACATAATGGCATCATCAGAGAAAGCTGTAGTGCTTTTGCCGCTCCAGTAGTGCTGGTACAGAAGAAAGAAGGTTCTTGGCGATTTTGTGTTGATTACAGGAAGCTTAATGAGGCCACTATTAAGAATAAGTATCCCATTCTTGTCATTGAAGAGCTTTTAGAGGAATTAACGGGAGCTCATTACTTTTCGAAGTTGGATCTTCGTGCAGGGTATCACCAGATACGGATGAAAGACATTGATATCGTTAAGACTGCCTTCCGTACACATGAGGGGTTATATGAATTCTTAGTTATGCCCTTTGGGTTAACTAATGCTCCAGCTACTTTTCAAGGCCTTATGAATTCTGTTTTCAAGGCTTTCTTACGCAAATTTATATTGGTTTTCTTTGATGATATTATAATTTATAGTCCTTTCTGGGATACTCATTTGCAGCATTTAGAAACTACCCTTTTGACTTTACGGGAGCACAGTCTATTTGCCAAACTTTCTAAATGTCTCTTTGCTGCCACCCAGATTGCATATTTGGGCCATATTATTTTTGGCCAGGGGGTCCAGGCTGATCCCCAGAAACTGGATGCCATTGCTTCTTGGCCAGTACCTACTTCCCTGCGCGAATTACGCGGTTTCCTGGGTCTCACAGGATATTACAGGCGTTTCATTAGTCAATATGGGTCTATTTGCCAGCCCCTTACTGAATTACTTAAGAAATCCTCATCTTTTACATGGCCTCCGGCGGCTCATGCTGCTTTTCTTGCTCTTAAGACTGCCATGACTTCACCACCTGTTCTAGCACTTCCTAATTTTCATGACACTTTTGTTATTGAAACAGATGCTTCGGGGAGTGGATTGGGTGCTGTTCTTTCTCAGGCAGGACACCCTTTGGCTTTTGCAAGCAAAGTCTTACCTCCAAAAAAGAAGCCTCTATCTGCTTATGAGCGTGAGATCCTCGCCATTATTTTTGCTGTCAAGCAGTGGCGTTCTTACTTATGGGGCCGTAAATTTATTATCAAGACTGATCATCGTCCCTTAAAGCATTTGTTGGAGCAAAGGGATTTGAGCCAGGAATAGTTTAAATGGCTCCACAAACTATCGGGATTACAATATGAAATTGTTTATCGCAGAGGAAGTGACAATTTAGCTGCTGATGCATTATCCCGTCGGCCAGAGGGATCCTGCTATGCTCTTTCTGTTCCTCTTTCCCCCCTCTTGGACCGAGTCAAAGCAACTTGGATCACTGATGCTCTGTCACAGAAAATTATTAAGGACCTGGACCAGAATCCTCTGTCTCATCCTCACTATACTTGGCAGCATCACTTATTAAAGAGAAAAGGGAGATTGGTGGTAGGGACTGATAGTAGTTGTAGAGATATTGTAGTGATATTATATGATATGTAATATTCCGTAATTAGTAGAGGATACGATATGATACTGATATGATATTGTAATTAATGTCTAGGGTTACCTATTATATCTAGGGTTACCTATTATATCTAGGGTTACCTATTATATCTATAAATAGGTATTCAACATATGAATGAAAATAAGCATTTGTACATCATTTTGCTCTCTGTATTTACATGGTATCAAAGCTGTGAGTTTTGGATTCCTGTCTGGGTGTTTTTTGGCGTCAGATCTTCTGGTTCTGGTCTCTGTTTCCGACAGCACTGTGCGCGCCAGCTAGGGAGGATCGCACGGCGCCGATCGGCGTTTCCCCAAAGTTTCGTGGCCATCTGAGCAGCGCGTAACGCTCACGCGCCACCGCCAGTCCGCCAGTAATTTCACGCGCCGGCGCGTGAGGCCATCTCCGGTGACCTTTTTCGACGGCATTTCACTTCTCTGGGATCGACTCATCATCCTTATCATATCCCTGGAGTTTCGTGCCGTAACTCCAACTGGTCCAGACTGGGTCCTCCGTGTTTGATCCGTTCGTTCGCTGTGGTGATCCGTGTGTTTGCAGTTTCTGATTCGTTTGACCCCTGGAGTGGTCTTCCTCTACTGGTTTGAACATTTATTCTTACGAGGCTCCCAGTGAAGCTACGGTAATTGGATAATCCAGTTCTTTTGGTTAATCGTTGTTCGGTTACTTTCGTTTTGGTTTTGGTACTAATCTATCTTGATGGCTTCAACTAAGACTCCAACAGTTTCTGAGGTGATTCCAATAGTCACTAAGATTACTGAATACAAACTGACTTGGAAAAATTATTTCGATTGGAGTAAATCTGTTCGTATTTATTTTCGAAGTATTGAGAAGGAAGATCACTTGACCGATGACCCTCCAGAAGAGCAAGATCCCTCTCGCAAGTTATGGTTAAGGGATGATGCACGACTTCTCTTACAGATTCGCAACTCTATTGACAGTGAGATCATGCCCTCTATTACTCACTGTGAATTTGTTAAAGAACTAATGGACTACTTGGCATTCTTATACTCAGGCAAGAATAATATTTCTCGAATATATGAGGTTTGTAGATCTTTTCATCGCGCCGAGATGCCGGATGATCGTCCCCTTACAGCCTTCTTTATGGATTTCAAAGGAACGTATGAAGAACTCAATGCCCTCATGCCTATTTCTGATGAGAGGAAGGTCAATGTGTCTCACCGAGAGCAGATGGCTACCATGAGCTTTCTTACTGCACTTCCGCCTCGATATGCGGCTGCTCGATCTCAAATTTTATCTGGGGCTCATCTTCCTTCCCTCGAAGAGGCCTTCTCTCGTGTGTTACGAATTGAACAAATCTCTTCACCGGCTCCTCTTGTGCCTACCAGCGCATTAATCAGTAGTGGTCAGAATAATGCTCGGGGCCACCTATTTATCGTAGTTCTACACCAGGGGGTTCTACTCAGGAGTCGAAAGGCGTGATCTGTTACTACTGTAAGGAGCCCGGTCATACGAAACGTACATGCCGTAAACTTCAGAATAAACAGAATCGACAAAATTCTGCACACGTGGCCACAGCATCCAATGACACGGTTACTATTTCTGCTACTGAATATGCTCAATTAAAGTCTAGCAATCCTCCTGCTAGTGCTGCTATTGCAACAGGTAATGAGGCTACTGCCCTTGTCTCTTCTTCCTCCAAATGGATCATAGACTCTGGTGCTACTGACCATATGACAGGTAACCGCCATCTCACTGATGCTCTGTCACAGAAAATTATTAAGGACCTGGACCAGAATCCTCTGTCTCATCCTCACTATACTTGGCAGCATCACTTATTAAAGAGAAAAGGGAGATTGGTGGTAGGGACTGATAGTAGTCTTTGTCGAGATTTATTAACGTACTTCCATGCTGATAGCATTGGGGGCCATTCAGGTATCCATCCGACTTACAAGCGCCTTGCTTCTTTTTTTTACTGGAAGGGAATGGAGAAGGATATTCGAGAATTTGTACGGGCATGTACTATTTGTCAAAGATTCAAACCTGAACTTGTCGCTTCTCCTGGTCTTCTGCAACCTCTACCTATTCCAGAATATATATGGTCTGAACTATCCATGGACTTTATCAGTGGACTGCCTAAATCCTATGCAAAAACAACCATTCTTGTGGTTGTTGATAGGCTCACTAAAGCAGCTAACTTTATGGCCTTGAAACATCCGTTTACAGCTGTGGATGTTGCACGGATCTTTATGGATAATGTTGTTAAATTGCATGGATTTCCCAAATCCATAGTTACTGATAGGGATCCCATTTTCTGTGGTAAATTTTGGAAAGAACTCTTCCGTCTGTACAAGGTCAATTTGCAATATTCTTCAGCTTATCACCCTCAAACGGATAGGCAAACTGAAGTCCTCAACAGATGTTTAGAGTGCTACCTTCGTTGCATGACAGGGGATTATCCGAAGCAATGGGGTACATGGTTGTCACTAGCTGAGCTATGGTATAATACTACCTATCATTCTGCTATTGGTATGTCCCCTTTTCAAGCTGTATATAGGGTTCCTCCTCCGGTGCATCTGCCCTATATAGCTGGGGACTCTCCTAATGATTTGGTGGACCGTACTTTCCTCTCTCGTGAAGTGGTGATTCAATCATTGAAACAACATTTGAGGACGGCTCAACATAGAATGTTGCAGCAAGATAATAAACATAGAACAGACCGCCAATTTTCTGTGGGGGATATGGTTTACCTTAAATTGCATCCCTTCCGTAGGAATTTGTTAAACAATTCTTCTCTCCACAAATTGGCTGCACGATATTTTGGGCCATTCAAGATACTCAAGAGGGTGGGGGCTGTAGCCTATGAACTAGATTTACCTCCTGCCTCACGTGTTCATCCAGTTTTCCATGTCTGCCTCTTGAAACAGCATGTGGGTTCAGCTGCTACGGTGGTTCCTGTTCTACCACCGGTTGATGATCAAGGCCAATTCTTGCTGGAACCTGTCAGTATTTTGGGTCGGAGAATTGTTAAGCGTCACCACCTTCCAGTCACACAAGTGTTGATTCATTGGAAGTTTTCTCAACCGGAAGATGCCACATGGGAAGATTTATCAACTATCCAACAGCAATTTCCGGATTTTTCAACTGTAGCACCTCCTTCTCACACTATCCTTGTGGACGAGGATTCTTTTTAAGGGTGGGGGAGTATTGTTATATGCTATAAGCAAGCAGAGGGTTATTATGGTAAATAATATTAGGAAGTTAGTTAGAAGAGAGAGAATAGGACTGTGACGTGTCCAAGACGTTGGCTATATAATGATTGTAATGGATCCTTTCTGGATGTGGAATGAATTAGTTCTGTTTCTACTTCCTGTGATAACAGAAGGAAAATTGAGTCTGTTGATAATATCGTTGAGACTGAAATAACAATGCAAAGGACAATACTGAGTAAAGGAGGTAAGAGAGGAGGTAGAATCCCCAAGAAACAAATGAGAGAAGGGGGTATTATTGTTGGTAGCTGTGCAATGGATAAAGAAAATATTAACGAGAATTGAATGAATGTCAAAATTACTGGCTTTGGTCAACAGGATCCTAATAATAGTAGTTAAGTGGCGGAGGGCAGAGGTGGCTGTCCTACAACAGCCACCAAAGTCACATGAGTGCCCTGTCATGGAACTATTAAGGTTTGGGGGTTTCCTTGACAGTTAAGAATTTGGCGAATGTTGTTAGAATTCGAGAACCCCTAATAGTATACTTGATGGAACCTAAACAAAAAAAAAAGCTTCATGTGAAAGGTTGAGAAGGAGGTGTGGAATGAGAAGGAGGTGTGGAATGGAGTATGGTTTTATAGTAGAGCCAGAGGGTAAAAGTAGTGGATTGTGTTTATGATGTTGTAAGGAGGTGAAGATTGAAATACTTTTCAGCTCAAAGAACTTAATATATGTTCAGGTTGACTCTACCAAATTTGAGTTACCTAGGCACATCACTTTTGTATATGGTCCAACGGTGGGAAAGGGAAAATTAATTGTAATGGGTCCTACAGGGCAGATGCTGCTGCTATTGGTTGGGTATGTAGGATTGAGGAAGGAAGTTACTTGTGGGGTTTTGGGGAGACTGTGGAGGCAGATTCTGTTATTGTTACAAAAGTCTTGGCATTAAAGAAAGAATTATGTCTGCTGCAAGTGTTTGAGAATAGGAAGTTTATAATTGATACTGATTTCTCGGAGGTATTTTGGTGTTGTAAGAAGAACTCAGCTGATGGTATTGATTGGAGAGGAAGGTGGGAACTGGAGGAAGTTACCTCTACTTTGAATCGTTTGAGTGATATAGAAATTACCCTAGTATCAAGGAAGGGTAACAAAGCAGCAGACTAGATTGCGGTCAACTGAGGTAGGGGGTTGTGCCCATATGGGTGGGTGGAAACACCATCACGTCCTTTGGTTTTTATTTTGGAGAATGATATCAAAGTAGGGAAACGTTATGCAGGATGTGAAGAGTATGGCATAGCAGAGAATGCTGAGAGTGTGGAGTTGGCTGATGAGGTTTGTATTGTCTAGTAGGTCTCTAGCTATGTTGTTTGCTGTTTGTGACTTTGTTATTTTGCTTTCCAGTTCAGGTTTATGTTTACATTTCAGCATTTTACTTGCTTTTTAATAGAACCTGTTGTTATTTTGGTGAGTTTTTGTGTGATAGGCAAAATAGCTTGTACTTGGTTTTTTTGAGTGGTTTTATTTGGCTCCAGCTATTGGTGTTTATATAACTTTTTTTGAATATTAATAAAATTGATTGTTTTGGCCAAAAAAAAAGAAGAAAGTGCCATAATTTTTTAAAATAGTATATGATAAAATAAAACATATAACTCTTTAAATATAATATTTGTTGCAAATTGACATTCATACGTGTTTCTGTATTTGATATTTTGATAAACTGCCTCCAAAATATTATTCTTAGCATTTCATTAACTTATATGGCCAATGGTTCTAGATACATAAATACTGATAGGTGAAAGAGAAGCACCCTCCAATTGCCAAGTGGGTAAGATTATTTTTAATCATATAACTGTTTTCCAAATAAATCTATTTTGGATGAAAGTAAATACTTTTTTGCTAATAAAAATTATTTCTACTTTTTAATTTTTTAATAAACCTTTTTTACATTGGGTTAAAGCCCGTCTTGCTCTGATATTGGTCTGGTTTGCCCCAAGTTTTCATGGGTTTAAACAAGACGGCGGTGAAGCCCAGTCCGGCTGGCTCATGAAACAAAATTAAAACTATTGGGATTGGCGGATGTATTCGATGCCTTTAGTTGCATCAGGAGAGAACTGGAGGGAAAGGCCTGTAGAGAATCTGGACGGCGCAGGCTCCCGGCGTCCTCGACGATAAGGAGGAAATCACTCGGGCCGCCGTCATTTTGATGTCTAGCTAAGGTTGCGCTTTTTGATCAAGAAACACTAGCCATGGCCATAGAATGTCTCGTCCTGGGTAATCATGCTCTGTCGTTTTCCTTCTTTATTCTCTTCAGCTTTTCTTTTTTGTAAGTTTTTTATATTTCATTCCTGTACTTCCTTCAAAGTTTTTTTGTTGGTTATTACCGCAGGTGCTGGGCAAGAAGTTGGGAAGAGCTGTGTGGTTGTGACCATTAATGGCAAGCGAATCATGTTCGATTGTGGAATGCACATGGGCTATTTGGACCACCGCCGATACCCTGACTTCTCTCGCATCTCCAAGCTCGGAGATTTTCACAATGCTCTCACTTGCATCATCATCACTCATTTGTATGACAGAAACTCTCCATTTTTGCTATCCCATTGAGTGAACTTATTTTGGCTTGACAACGTATTCATTTGCAAATATTCAGTCACTTGGATCATGTTGGAGCATTACCTTATTTCACGGAAGTGTGTGGTTATCATGGTCCTGTTTATATGACGGTGAGTTCTTTTTCATGCTTGATGAAAGTTTTGCCCGAATTTTCTCGAGAATTTGATTCATGTGTCCATGAAGAGAGTTCAAGAACACAAGCATTTTAGGAGTGGGAGAACTTGTGAGACAATAAAGGAGTGGATCTGGTCTCTCAAGCCGGATAGTGGATTGATTAGGTTGTTCACTTTTTATTTTCATTTTCATCAACTCTTTAGTTCTGTTAAGTTCCAATTCTCCTCTGTTCTGGGAGAGGAAGACATAATTCAGTTTATAGATAAATAATACGGAGTCTAGTTTCATGTAATAATTTATTTATACTTCCTTGTATGTTTTCCCCCTTCAGAGGATGCATAAACTATATAATGAATTCCGAAACTATTTCATATATACCTCCTTATATGTTCTGATTCTAATTATTGATGTGCTTGTTATTGTATTTCGAACGCAGTACCCAACAAAAGCCTTGGCTCCTTTGATGTTGGAGGATTATCGTAAAGTGATGGTTGATCGTAGGGGAGAAGAAGAACAATTTACTTCTGACCATATTGCGGAGTGTATGAAGAAAGGTAATGTTGGGTTTATATTTTCTTCTTCTTTTTCATTTGTTGTTCCATTTCTCTTCCTGCATTGTCTTTCCAAAAGAATCTCAGAGTTGCAAAGTGATTGAGCTGCTTTAAGAAGCTTTTGAGCATTGCTATTCCAAATAATCTAATTGCCTAATATCTAAATATAGCACCTTATTTTATTATCTTATTTGGGTTCTTGTATGTAGTTGTAGCTGTGGATCTAAGGCAGACTGTGCAGGTCGATGAAGATCTTCAGATTCGTGCCTACTATGCAGGCCATGTAAGGCTTTTGAGCTTCATGTTTGATATGCAGTATAGATTTAGGCATTTAATTCTGGATAAGGTGGTGGAATTTTCACAGCAAATGTTCTGTTTTGTCTATTGTTATATTTTTGGTAAATAGAAGACGTAACAGAATTGAGGAAAAAATAAATTTAAGTGGGAGGAAAGAACCTTCGGGAATTTTGCTTATGACAATTAGTCTGAATATTCTCCTTTGAAATTCAGTTATTTCAAATTGGATCCTATTAGTTGTTTGAGGTAGATGAGGACACCAGCCAGTGTCTCTAACTCGTAATAGTGCCATGTGATTTTCTTATTTATGTGATGATATATTTATCCCATCCCCACCCTCCCACATTTTTTACATATGTGATCAATGTGAATGGAATAGAATTTTGTTTGTTCTTGCTACAATTCAGTGTGTTACTATTCTCAGCCAATGATATCTCCTATGTAATTTGACTAGGTTATTGGAGCGGCAATGTTCTATGTAAAGGTGGGGGATGCAGAAGTGGTTTATACAGGTGACTACAACATGACACCAGACAGACACCTTGGAGCAGCTCAAATTGATCGATTACGACTTGACCTTGTTATAACTGAGTAAGAATGCCTATATCTTGTGTGAATGCGTCTTTTAGTGGAGGCTATAATGGTTATATTTTTTTTTCCTGTTGGTTTCATAATTCATATTTAAGGATGGTTTTGAAAACTCTTTATGATCCTCATATTGATTGATTTATTTTCCAATAGGTATTTTTATTTAAATTGGAGAGAGTGGATAGTTGTCTTGACTAACCTTACAGTTTTTTTTTTTAAAGAAAATCCTTTAACTAATAATGTTTGTCTCGAACTCAATAGCCTTCAAGAGGTCTTATATCTTATTCTTTTGGTATAAGAATATTCTCTATCAATAAATCACGTCTCTGGTCATATGAAAAGATTTAAACTGTCTTATTCTTAGTAATAATTCCTTGAGTAGTTCAGTAAGTGAGAAGGTTACAGGCTAACTTTGCAAGATCAAGACCATTAGATATGGTTGATCAGTGAGTTTAAAAGTAGGATGCCAAATATTTTGGCTATTTTATGACAAAGACAAATTGTGAGAATTCCTTTCAAGATTAAAAACCTTGTAGCTGATTGCCAACCTAAAATATTTTGGGCTAATCCTTCTCAGGGCATTATGTTAATCAAACGTGAGAAATTGCTTTGAGCTTCATACTCTGCATTCTTTAGACTATAGGATCGTCTTTAACATCTGAATTTTGACACGGTCCTTAGCTATTTTGAATGTTTATCACACACTATGGTGTTCTATTAACAATTTGTTGAGTTTTGAAAGTAATGTATATTTAATTTTTTTAGTAGAATTTTGGCCATCTATTCAAATTTTAAATGTGTAAAATGATTTTGGGTTTTTTAATTCCATTTTTATGATGATTTTAGCAGGTTATTGATATTTTTCTAAAATACTTCTGTTGCAGATCCACATATGCAACTACAATACGGGATTCAAGATATAGCCGTGAGAGGGAATTCCTGAAAGCTGTATGTATTTAGCAGCATCCACTTTAAATTAAATGTGCATTAATACTGTTCTCGTTATTCACGTTATAAAAAATAATACACTAAACGGGAGTTAAGTGACTCACTTAATCGGGCCTCATAAGAGTGAGTTTGTATTCATCTTGAGGAAAGCAAGATGCTGATTGGCCAAGTTAGCTTTGAGTTTACATGAAATCACCTCAAATTACAAATTGAATTAGTATTGTATTTACCAAATTTTCTGCTAGTGTTTATTTTACTTCGTGTTTTGCATTTTATCCAAGTGTTCATGATTTACAGTGACTGTCATACTGGGTGCTAAGTTTTTTAGTTGTTTTAGGTTCATAAATGTGTTTCTAATGGAGGGAAGGTACTTATTCCAACATTTGCTCTTGGAAGAGCTCAGGTACATTTTCTAAAATAATCATTAATCTTGCTGATTGTAATTTATGATTTTATAGGCTGGCAACTATTGGACAAAGTTCTAGCAGTTATTGTACCTATTGCATATTTGATGATGAAATTCACAGTTTATTTATGATATATCAAGGAGATACATCAAATAACCAGTGTGTTGGAAAGCAGAAATGTAACATCTGTTTGGTCAATGTTTATATAGCCTCCATTTTGTTTTGACATCTTATTGGTATTAATGTATGTAGTCATATTTTTAATTCAATATAGTTTTCAAATTTATTTATGATCTGTAGGAATTATGCATTTTGTTGGATGACTACTGGGATCGCATGAATTTGAAAGTTCCCATATATTTTTCAGCAGGTTCCACTTTTCTTTCTTTTTACATATTGAGCACCTGGAAATCATCCAGTTCTGAGATTTCTGTTGCTTGTTGACCAGTCTATCTTCTCTGTGGTATTTCTCCAAATATTTGTTGGTAACGAATCTTCGTATTGGCAATTTAGCACTAATTATTTGAATTTGTTTTCTTTAAGGTTTGACAATCCAAGCCAATATGTATTATAAGATGCTCATTAGTTGGACAAGCCAGAAGATCAAAGATACGTATTCTACCCATAATGCATTTGATTTTAAAAATGGTAATTTATTTCTTGACTTTGTCTTAGAAGCATCAAAATTGTTCCTGGTATACGTTATACATGCATGTCATTGATTATAAAAAATCTAAGCATGCATGCATGTTTTCATCAGTGCAACTGGGTTTTCATTGTCATCAAATTCTTCAGGTCAGGTCTGAGACCTTGAAAATCTGGTAGCAACTGGGTATTCAGCCTGTAATATCATGTGAAATTGTTTAAAGTTGTGCTCCGTATCAATTAACTATGTTGAACTCCTATAAAGCATTTTGTAATTTTACATGTATCATCCCAAATGGCATCTATGATTTCACATAAATGAAATTATACTTTTTTGTGTGGATTTTATCATCCACTAAGTTCTCATTCATCTGATCTGGATGCTGCAGTTCACAATTTTGAACGATCAATGATCCATGACCCTGGTCCTTGTGTTCTTTTTGCCACCCCTGGGATGATAAGTGGTGGGTTTTCACTTGAAGTATTTAAGCATTGGGCACCTTCAGAGAAGAACCTTGTCACATTGCCTGGGTAGACCCCAGTTCCTCCTTTGTTTTTGACTCTCCCTTTTGTTTCTCATTTGTATGGCTGGAATTTCAATTTGCGAACAAAATTCCTGAAGAAAAGCTTAAAAAGGAATCAATCACACTATGCCATTTGAAATTAGAGCCATCTACTGGAATTTTGAGCTTCTTGAGTTTAAAAACATGTCAAAGTCTTATTTTGATATTCTATGATGGGATTACTCTCCATTAATCAATTATTACTTCGTTTCTCTTGTAGGTATTGTGTTGCTGGAACAATAGGACATAAGTTGATGTCAGGTAAACCCACCAAAATTGACCTGGATCAGGATACACAGATAGATGTGCGTTGCCAGGTACATGGTTATCTAATTATATCATTTTCAGTTATTAGGCATGTTCCTGTGTATTACATGGAGTCTAAGATAAGCCATATTATTAATAGCTTGTGAATAATACGACTAATTATAGATTTGATCACATATATTTGATATTGATATATTAATTTGACGGTAACTTTTTTTTTCAAAAGATAGACCAAAAACTATTGACATTAGTAAAATTATTTATCAAATAAGAAGCTTGTTTAAAACATGTAAACTAAGCAGTTTCCAATCAAGCTGAAACTGAAAGCACTTCCAAACAAGCACTAGGGCCCTGTTTGGGAAACTCTAAAACTATAGTTTTAGAAACACTTTTACGCTAAACTCCCCTCATATACTTAAAATCACTTTAAAAAAGCTAATCCAAACACCCTCTAGGTCTTGTTGGCTATCATGGTTACAGATGGTTAGTGGATTCTGGGGATCTGCCAGTCTTACTCATTCACAACTTCACATTACTTCCTTCTTGAGACCTGGCATAATGTATAAACTGTTAGCTCTCTCTTTAAAGTCTTCTTGGCTAGTTGGCTCTTGTGCTGTTATAGTTATCTCTCTCTCTCAAATGTGTTTCTGCTTCTCTCAATCTTAATTACTCTTCATTTCACTGCAATCAACGCAGTTAAGTTTTTGAGGAAGAGAGTAAGGCATGAACAAGAACCGGGTAGTCCTCAGCTTAACATGTGTGTTATTTGAAAATTTTAGTGGTCTAGAATTATGAGAGCCAGTATACATTAAAACGCAATTTAAAGATGGACAACTTGAGCCAGGAACAAGTCTTAGATTCCTGTTTAAATTTGATGATAAATGGTCAAATTGGACCAAAAAAAAAAGTGGGTAGGGGCTAAGCAGCATTTAACGTTGGAAGCTAGGATGCAATTAAAGACTCAAGAACTCCTATTTTTAAATGTTAACCTACAGAAAATTATTCCTAATTTCCTGATTACAATTTGTAAATCCCAAACTTACCAAACCTTCTTGTTACCTTATAAATTCTTATTTATCAATTTGACATTTGAAATCGTATCAGTTTTGTTCACTGGAAACATATGATTCGTTTCTTTGGTTGTTTATATCGGACAAATAGAATGGAATCTATACTGGTCAGTTAATTTATTCTCTAAAATACTTACAATTTTTCATTAAATTGGCAGGTTCATCAACTGGCTTTTAGTCCTCACACTGACTCTAAAGGTATAATGGATCTCATGAAATTTCTCTCCCCCAAGCATGTTATGCTAGTCCATGGTGAGAAGCCTAAGATGGCTTCTCTTAAAGAAAAAATTCATTCTGAGTTGGGGATTCAGTGTTATGATCCTGCAAATAATGAAACCGTATGCATCCCTTCATGTAACTATGTAAAAGCAGGAGCCACTGACACTTTTATTCAAATTTGCCAAAATCCAAACTTCAAGTTTCAGAAATGTAGGTCATCAAGAGCCCCTGGAACTTCTATTCAAAGTTGCCAAAATCCAGACTCCAAGCTTCAGAAATGCAGTTCAGTAGGCAGAAGCTTAATGCCTCATCTCCAAGTTAAGGATGAAAGAGTAGCAGAAGGAATTTTAGTATTAGAGAAAAGCAAAAAAGCAAAGGTTGCACACCAGGACGAGCTTTTACACAAGGTGGGAGAAAAGAAACATGATATTCGGTTTGCTTATTGTTGTCCTGTACGTATCAGTGACTCAATAGTTATCTTAAGTAAAAACGACAGAGATTCTTCTTGCCTTCAAATTTTACATTCAAAGCTTAATGATGAACTATCTGGAGGAAAGATCCAAAATGTTGGGGGAAATCTACAAATGGACTCATTTCATACATCTGTCTGTCTAAAGGATTATTGTCCATATAGGATTCAGGAAACTTGTCTGGGTGAAACTCAAGCTGTGTATTTTTGCTGCTTTTGGGAAGCAGTAGATGAAAAGCTTGCATGGAGAATATTATCGGCGATGGAGAATTTGGATTTGAGAGAAATATAGAGTGGCAGTAGGCTTCTCAATTCATGTGAGCTGTGAAGTATAAGAATCAGCAAAAGATATTTGAAAGAGTATGCTTGAACGCAACTATATGGGTTAGTTTTTAAGAGCACTTCTTTCTCACGTTATGCAATGGGGCATGAGCGATTGAAGGGCATGCACTGATCGACTTGAAATTATTAATTAGGATTGAAGTTATGACCTCTATCTTCTAAAAGAGCTTTCATGTTACTATGTTATCAGGTTATTAACAAAAGGAATGAATCTTAAATGGGTGAATTTACAACACCCTTCTCGTTGAACAATTATATTTTATTATTGCCATAATGCCATTGTCTACTTAAAATAGCATGAAATTTTTGTTTTGCTTTTCTTAGAACGTGTGTAGGTCTAGTTATATTGTAGAAGTTGACGCAAGTAACTTTACTCCCATAATTAAGAATGATAGCCTCGTATTTCTCCCTCTCGTATATCTGATTGCCCTTAGCCTGATAGGAATATGAATTACCATTATACATCGATTCTACGACATTGTTTTAGGCTAAACAAAGTGACTTTGTTGTAATTCTATGTGACACCCATTTTTAGTAAATTATATTAGTCAACATTGACAAAACAAATTACTATTAATAATCTTAGTTATTTAGAACATATATAACCCAAGTTTCAAAATTTGTGTTTTGCATATTGACAAGTTTCAATCACTAAACTTTCCTGGGACATGAAAAGCTAAATTTATGGTTCCAAAATACCACCTAAAGAGAAACGGGCTTGCGCAACATGATTGTTGAGGATGCTAACAATTTTTATATTTAAAACAATATAAGAAAATGTTGAATAATGATTGTAAAAGCAAGGTTGAGGAAATGAAAATGTTATTCTCCTCATCATACCAAATAAAATATTAGAAAAGCTTTGTTTGTTTTTTTTTGGTACAAAAAAATTTAGGTAAATTCGGTACTAGTCCCTTACCAAGATCAGAGTATAACCCCAGGGCTCGAAGAACATTTATAGGGAACTTACGATATCGCTTACTAAAGGAGCTCTGATGACAATAGTGGGAATCGAACTCGTATCCTTATAGAATATGAGACCATTCATTATCATCTGTGTCAACTCTAAAAGCCTTTTTGTAAAGTTTGTAGCTTGAAGCAATTTTTTTTAGTTGCCTACCCAGTTCACCGGAGTTTTACCTTGACTATATCTGGATCTGACCAGCGTCACGCACCTAGTTATGGTGGGTGAGTCTCCAAACGGGAATTTTCTGCATATGTCAAGGCTCGAACTTGAGACCTCGCTTAAATGATACCGAGCCGCTTCCCACTCGAACCAACCCCGTTGGTAGCTTGAAGCAATTAACAAGAGTAATTGGGCAAAATTGATGTAAGGGAATGGGCCTCCCTCCTATACTATCACTCAAGTCCAAACATATTAGCAGGATATCGATAGACTTCTCAGAGAACTTATTACTCATTGTTTACGTTACAAGTATGGTTAGCTTACAAATATTGCTTATTAAGAATCAGACCCATATAACGTACACAATGAGCAAGAATCAGAGTGACCTTAATCAGCTTTCTACATTGCATTGCCTTGATATCACGAAACGCCAGATATTTCAGCATCTCTTCTTCCCGAGTTAAGCTACAGAACGAATTCACCAACAATAAAATTTTGGAGGCCAGAGTCAACATATGAGCCTTCAAATCGTTCCTATTAGACGGCGTACCAGATCAGCATGCAATGCATGGCCAGCCTACGTCAAACATAAAAACTTAAAGCTGTTTAGTACATAAAATAAAGGGCAAAATACAAAAACCTCTCCCATGTTGCTTCAAGTTAATTATTAAAATCATTTTTCTTCTAATTTTAAAGCCTACAGAGACCTATTATTATATGAAAAATATCTCTCGACAGAGTCTGAAAAATAAATAGCACTATTCATGGCTTATGGTGAAGTGTAATAAATTTTTTATATTCTATATTTGTTAACAAGCTCAAACGTCAAATCCGCAAATAAGAAATAAAGACACTTGCCTTGTAAGCTACAACGTGTGCCACTGGAACTCCTTGATGCCCAAACTGAGCAAAAAGAGAAAGATCTCCTATAAGATCTAGGACCTTATGGCGACATGGTTCATCATTGAAACGCAAAGGGGGATTCAACCAACCATTATGGGCACTGCACGAGTAGATAGTACTCCATTCATATAATGAAATAGTAGCAACAAATGATATGCGTATGACCATATAACGTTTCTCCTAAATCATTCAGACCCCATAGAACTTCTATTTCCCCATGCAGTTCATGGCTTTGCACTAAGTTCATTTAGCTAGCATAATTTTGCTTTTGCACCAAAGTTTTATGCATGATCCAGCCCAATCTACTAATTCAATGTCATCTATTGCATCTTAAGTCTACCACCTCCATCAGATGTGTATAGTCCACTACAACCATATTTTTAGTTTCCACAAATACCCTAGTATAATCTTTCAAACAACATATGATTGCCCTGACTTGGTATTTCTGATCCGGAGGTTCAGAAGAGGAAGGTTAGCATGCAATTTCCTGCTTTAGTACCACAGGCTAGGAACCCGGTTTCCAGCAAGCATACGTCACTAGAATATAGCAAACATTAGAAGTTATCTTACAGAATGTAGAGAAGCAGCTACCTGCAAACAATGGCATTTTCTAGACTACCTCCTTTAATCAGTCCAGCATTGCGCATTTGTTCAATCTGCGAGATATTTTCAATCAGAACATCCATCATTAGACTATTAGTTGAAAATTACTCCATGTTTACAGTAAAACACGAGAAACAACAGGCACCATTCAAACTTAAAGAATGATTTGCAAGTCATATAGCAATGTAGAAGATTTGTCAACTGGTTCTACATCATGCAATTCAAGGGAATTTCAGTCCCTCTGATTATTAATCTATCGGCAGCAAATTGCATTTTCTTGCTATGTGCTTCTGAGATCAAAATTTTTCTGTATAAATACTAAGGATTGAGGCTCTTCCCTATAAGTTTATTATTTGTTTAGATCTAATTAAACATGCCATAAATTGTTCAAGTACTATGGACATGTGATATCTTATATTCTAAAAAATTTTACTGCCAATCATTTAGGAAATGAAAGAAGCCAATAACTAGACTAGAAACAGCAAAACTTCTGATCAGACCTCCTCGTAAATGCAGAAAGTTCTTGACAAAGCTATCTGTTTGGAATAAAGTAAATCGTCCAAGGGGGTCGAAAACCACTGGCATCCAATAGCACTTGCCTGCAATTGGGAGATATATTTCCCCATCAGTAAATGCCTGAGTAAGAATGATGAAGAAACATCATACCACATTCTACTGTTTTGTCCTATTCCAAAATTGTAATGAGAGCTAGTTTTTTTACCATTGATTCCTTAAGGCATAAAACTGGGATTTACCTAAACAGCTCCTTCCAGTATCATTAAATTTGAGGTTAATAATCACATGATTTTAAATGAGAAAACAGAGTGAAACTTGCAGCTTCTAGCCTATTTTCTAAGACCATAAATTAGGAAATTTTCATTGAATAACATGTAGACTATATTCTATCACCCTTTAACAAATAATTTTTCCCAAAAATATAAATATGCTATAGCAGGAACAAGCAATAAAATATCATTCGCCATTGTTTACTTTCACCAGATCTAGAGACTCCTTATGAAAACAAGCAACTAAAAAATTTCTTCAATGCACAAATGCATCAAATTCAGCCCTCTTTTTAGATCATTATCACAGTGAACAAAAGCAGCATAAAAACTATCTAAGTGCCGAATGAAATTATATTTTCACCCTTGACCTGTGGAATACAGAACAATAATTGCACCAGAATTGCAAGAAAATAACTCATGATGACCGTTAAATTAAATAGACAAAATACAAGTGTAGCCCGCGTTTGTTAAGCTCAAATAAAAATCTCATGTAGTTCAGTTCATTCGCTTGAGGCACTGATATTGTCAATTTAATGAATCAATCTATCTTTACCTGTGGAAAGTTAATTCCATAGGTTATTTGAACCATTGTTGAAGGAAATGCGGCAACAAAAGAATCATTCCTAAAAACGTACGTTGGTTCATTCAGATGTGGAGCTAACTTTTCACAACTATTGCCATGGTGATCAGTTGCCGCCTTTAAACCAACTTCTTCCACTGCTGCTACCCATTCAGTAGCTGACCCATCAAATATAGGGATCTGCATTTAAAATTGTGAAATCATCAATTTTCTATTTATGTTATAACTAAATTATTTAAATTGAAACTTTTAATCAGTAATAAACTCACCTTAGATTTTTTAACAAGGAGAAAAGTTTTCTAGGAGAAGTGAATTTTTTCACCAGAAATCAAGGAGGAGGAAATTAAAGCAGAGGGGAATAAGACATGCTCCAAAAAATTAACTCACCTCACAAACTAATTCTTAAGGATAATAAAGCCCAAAAAGAGACCTTTTTTCTCCAATTACCCATGATCTAGGGTATTAAATTTTCCAATAGTCTTAGAGCACGTTTAGTTTCATGTTGAATAGCATCCAAACTGTAGTTTTGGTGGAAGCATGAGCAAGTAACTACATGCTTCTACCAAAACTTTGGTTTCGGTGGTTTCCAAAGAAACCAAACACTTCAAAGGAATGAAGCAAACTGATGCAATATTCATATATTCGCTGACACGCAAACAGAAAATTGGTTTCCAGGAAAAGTTAAAATCACACTTTCAACATGTCAAAACCCTGAAACCTCTTATCAATTTGCATGCTTCTATCGTATTATAAGCTAAGTCTATTTAGGGCCAAACTTTGATAAACCTGGCAAAATCTGTCAAAATGAAAAACAAAAATTCTGTTGAGATATTAGTATTTCAATAAGAGACGCTCTTAAATTGTTTTTCTACAGTTTGACCAATGTTTGGTATTTCGTACTATATTGACATTTAAGGACCGCGTTTATTTATATGTTCCTTTAAACTACTTTTTCTCCGGAATTGCGGACTGGTCTTGAGGTTTTTATACTTTAAAAATAAAAATATATAAAATGTATATTTAAAATTTTTCTATTAAACAAAACTCAAGGTTTAATGAACATAATTAGGAATACATTATATCAGAGATTTTCAGTTTCTACAGTTGATGTTGTCCTGGCAGGAAACACATGTTGTGGGCAAAATGAGTAGAGATGGGCATGAACATTCAATATTTCAAAAATCAACTGATGTGACATTTGACAAACTCACCTCAGCACAATCTCCTTCAGAATCCAAATTTTCTACCTCAATTCTGCAATTATTAACACCAGTCGCCTCCAAAGCAGAAAGCAAGTGCTCAACAGTTCGTACTCTGAAACCATCTTTACACAATGTGGTGCAGAGAGGTGACACGTGAGCAAAATCAATCGACGCAGCTATCGAATTGGACCGGAAATCGAAATACCTCCCTTCTCCTACAAATCCAGGACAGAGTTTGACTACTGAAGCCTTTCCAGAGTGTAAAGTATTACCTCGCCGCTCAACACAACCTGCTAAGGTTTGCTGAAGCCTGCCAGTCTGCGGTCAAGGTTGGAAATATGAATTAAATTCAATTGAATTTGATAGAAGTAAATAAATTTTAACCGAAGAAATGGCTTATCATTTCGAACAGTACGGTCCCTAACTTTTGGCATTCATTTAACAAAAGTATATAAACAAAATACAGAGAGATGCAGCTTACAAAAGGCAAATTAGCTCGGATGTAACTGAATTTTCTCGGAAACCAGACAGTAAGGAAAGAAGCAAAGAGAGAGAACGGACCGGTTTCCATGAGATGAGCTTTGAAGATCTGAGAGCACGGAAAGCAACCATGCTCGGAGAGAGAGAGTCTAGTTCGGAGTAGCAGCAGTACTGGAGGAGAGCAAACGGAGACGAAGCCACAGAAGCGAGTTAGACAGTTGGGCTTTGGCGGGACTGAACACGGAAGGCAATTGCTTCGCGCAAACCCCACCAAATTTTTTTTTCTCGGTTGGCCGGTTTACCGGAGCTTTACCTCGACTACATCCAGATCCGACCCGCATCGCGCACCTGGCTATGGTGGGTGAGTCTCCCAACGGGAATTTTCTGCATACGCCAAGGCTTGAACTCGAGACCTCGCTTAAGCAATATCGAGCCGCTTACCACTCAGACCAATCCCTTGTGAAACCACCAAATTGAAAGCGCTTGATCTCTCACTTCACGACTCTGAAACAAGCTGCGAATATGGGCTTGGGCTTATATTTTCCCTTTATTGGGCTTATGTTGCTGAAGCCCAGTACATAACATACGGGCTTGCAAATCGGCCTGCAAGCCCTACACTTTTCTTGTTATATTTTTTAAAATATAAATTATTAGTTGCAAACATAATATATAAATCATAACAAAAAATATCCAGTTTCAATTATTCAAATGATAAATAAGAATTCAACACATGTTAAGGTGTCCTATAGTTTCATAATTCTAAGATTGTGGTTGAATCATTTAAAATTTATTGGCAAAAAAAGAGGAACGATTTAAATTCAAATATAATGATTAAATTATCTATCATCCTCAAAACAAAATGTGTAATTCTTGGAATTTGCTGATTATTATAAAAAGATAAATACCTTGAATAATAATATGTCATATGTTTCATATGCAAATTTCACACGAATGAGATCCAACATTATATACTCATGATTATCATTTTTTTTTGTGACAATGTCACTTTAAAAAAATCAATTAACGTCAATACTTTTAGAGAGAGAGATCGGACTCTCTTATGTAAAAAAAAAAATTAAATTAAGTTGAGAATGATGAGAAAGGTATATATACAAAAAGGACATATTCAAATGGTTATTTGGGAAGTTCATAACAAGCTTCAAATATAAGATGCATAGATTTTAGTTACGGCATTTGAGAAGACATCTTAATTTTTAGGTACTTAGGTTTATATCTGAGGGTAATAGACGACTCATCCTGCTCTACATTAGTATCACTTAGGAGAAAGAGATATTTCGTCTTACCCTTAAATTATGAGTGAGCTCAACCCCTTTTTAAAAATATTTATAAAAAAAATGAGATGAGATGCCTACTGTATTAGCGCCATCAATTTTGGACCAAAGGAATCTGGACGAAAGATTTGTGGATTTGCCTATTGACTAATTGGATTTGTGTACTGAATGATCTATATAAAAAATAATAATTTTTCTAATCTTTGAAATTTTATAATAAATAAAAAAATTATGATAAATCTCTCTAAACTTTTACGCATACATATAAAATAATTACTATACTATTATTCTGTGAATAATTTAAAATTTGAGGGGCTATATCTTACATGCATAAAAAAATAAAATTTAAAGGGTTGAAAGTTGATTAGTTTAAAGTTATATATATATATATATATGTAGACTTAAAAATTAACGTATTGTAAAGTTTTAAAAAGGTATGGAAGTCATTGACAAAGTTAGGTGGTTTTTGTACGATTTAGTGTTTTTCCCTCTTTGTCTCAACCAAGGAGTTTAGACAAATTTTTTTCAGTCTTGGATACAAGGATAAAATTTAGGTCCATGTCTCATTCATTCATGAACCAACCACACTTGAAATTCTTTTTTTTTTTTTTTTTGGTAAAGCCACGCATGAAATTCTGTTATTTTATTGATATGGTCGGTGGTTAGAGTCAAAAGGTTTCTATTCTTTTATTCTCCTTTTTTTTTTATATATTTATGCTTTTAAAAATGGGTACTTTGACACATTTAACCTTTCAGTATATTTGAGAATAACACATACCCACCGTTGGAAAATTGAACCAAGCTGGAAAAAAAATGAACCGAACCAGCTTAAATTCGGTTTATTGTGTTTGATTATTCTGTTTTTCCTTCAATTTTGTTATTTTTTAGGGTAAAATCAAACATTAGATAATAAATAAATCTTATTTCTTATTTTACCTTCCTAATTTTCTTCATACCCATGCCATTTTGATATTTCTCTTTTTTACTTGCAGTTGGAATATATTTTCTAACTTTTTAAATTCAATCATTATTATGGATATACGTAATAATAACAGAATACATGGCACTACTACAGTATTGTGGATGTGTTTTAGTGCATTTACTGTTGAAACTTCCCTGTTTTTTTCATACAACAGAAAAAACCAAGAAAAAAAAAAGATTAGGGTCTTTGTTTGCCAGAAATATGAGGCAAAATATTTAGAGTTGACTCCAAACTTAGAACTTCCTGTCCATTTATTCCATCCCATACTCATTTAACTAGAACATCAGTTTGACCATTTTTGTTCTCTATCGGGGAATCACTTTATTCCAACGCCGGCTAATCAAATTTCTTATGTTCATAACTAGACTCCGATTATCATTCATATTGGGAACATTCCTGTCATGTGTGAAAATATAGAATCTATAACCTAATGAGTGTTATATATAGAAAAACTTGTACGTTTACTTCACTTGCTTTTTATTTCCTTCTATTTTATATTAATATTCGTTTGGTTTTTATCAAGAAACTAGCGTGTTTTGAATCTTTCTATTATGTTTTACTAATCACTTATAATTATTATTATTTCAAGAAAAAAGAAACATGAGAAAAATACCATTATATATATATATATAAACTTATTAAAAGTCATGCCATTTATAAATCATTAATAAGATACACTGCCTCAAATTTTATACAAAAAATTAGTCCAATTCTAGTTCAAGGAATTTAAGTAAAACTTTTGAACCAATAAAAGTTGGCATATATGATAAAGAACGTACTCGTATCCTATAAGGACGTGAGTTCGATTTTTACTATTATTATGAGGACTCATTTAGTAGACGATCTCGTAAATTTTTTGTAAATATTCTCTGAGTCCTCGAGATATGCCCTGACTTTAGTGAATGATTAGTACCTAACTCACCCAAATTTATTTGTACTAAAAAAGAAACGGTAAAACTTTTGAAGCTAGATGAGGGAGGGAGAGAAATTGTATGTAGTAAAGCCGAAAATATTAGTACTATTGATGAATGCTATTTCAACACATGAATGTGCTTTATTATGTATCCAAAAAAGACTTGATTATTTACGAGGTTTTAGTTTTATTACTTCAATATATTGGCAACAGTTTTCTTCTATTAAGATATCTATCCTCTAACCTATTTATATAGGTTGTTAGAAACGAGCTTATAAAAAGAAAAAGTTTTGGATACTTTTTAAAAAAAAAAATTTGGAAAAAAGTTTATAAAAAAAATTATTTTAAATAAATGAGTGTTTAAATGATTATTAGTAGGATGACTTTTGTGAGGAAAAAAAATTTACTATTCACATTTCTCATCTGATCTCCTCCATCAACAACGATGACAACAGCAAGCTCACAGAGATGGCGAAGGCACAGGGACGACGACGGCCTGACGCAGAGGAGCTGCATGAAGGAGGAGATCGACGACCCAACTACCAAAACGTCGACAGAGTTGGATAACGGAGGAGATCGATGACCCATTGACCCACCATGACGGTTAGCTCCAGTGGCGAGGCGAGCTCTAGCGGTGAAGGCACATAGACGATAACAGTGAGCTTCAGCGGCAATGGCAAAGGCATAAGCTCTGGCGACAACGAAGAGCCAGCGAGCTGGAAGAGAGGAGAGAGAGGAGGAAAAAAATAAAGATAAAATAGTAATTAGATAGTCTATAAGCTCTTTTATTGTTTTAGAAGCTACTCCTAGTAGCTTATCTAAAACTATAGTTTTAAACAATAATTTAGTCTAAAATTTTTTTTGAACAAATATAACTATTTATTTTATTTTATTTTTAAATTAAAATTTGAGTTAGAAACCGTTTAAAATCAAGATTTTGTTTCAGGCACTTCTTTCAGGCACTTCATTTCATTTTGAATTGAATTATTAATTCTGAATTCTTCTCAAACATAAAAGGGAGCATGCATGTTGAAGTTTCTTGCTTCTTTTTCTATTCTCGTAGCTCATTTCTCTAAATTTTTATCTTGCTTTATTTATTTCGCTAATTTATGTGTGACTATATTTTATTACCAATATCATTTTGTTTTTCAGTATAAAAAAACAATTCAAGGACATATATGTAATTTCAGTATGGCGCCAGTTTCAACCCAGGAAGGGAGCTCCGAGTTGATATCTGAAACGATGGAAATACATGGGGGACTATATATTACAGCCCAAAGTTCTCATTTCTCTGTCCATACAAACAACAAATCAGACATTTCGTTTAATAAAATAGAATCAAAGTACAAAATCATAAGGATTAAGGTCAACAAATTCTGCTCCCTACTGAAAAATTAGGTTTCAATTTCAATTACTCTTCTCAATTTTCCTATTTTATCAGATCCGTATTCTACCCTACCCAATTCACATTCCACGTCAAATACCATATTTGTACTTCGATTTCATTCTGATCCTCCGGGCAAAAAAGGAGGAAGAAAATCCCTTCAAAAGAAGGATGTTTCGTTTCGAAGAGGAAGTGATCCGGAAACGAAATTGATTCAGCGTGTTCTTTTCCCTTGCCAAAGGAAAAATCACTGAGGCTATCACAATGGCGGATGCGTTCTCAGGGATTCCTGCTGCAGTGCTTCGCAACCTTGCTGACAAGCTCTACGAGAAGCGCAAGAATGCTGCTCTTGAGGTAAAACCTCAGTCCCTTTGTCCCCTCTCAATTTTCATTCTAGAGTATGATAAATTTGGAGTTTCGTGGTTTTGGGTATTTTTGTTGAGCTTTACTTGATCATAGGTTTATATTGGTTGTGTGGGTATACAGGTTGAGGGAATAGTGAAGCAGCTTGCTGCTAATTCAGAAACTGATAAAATAACGGCTTTGATCAACATGTTGACTACGGAATACACTGGTTCGGTACAAGCAAATCACCGAAAGGTGGGAGGTTTTTTTGGCTTTAATTACATGGTCATTATATTTTCGTTTAATTTTATATTAAATTTTTGTGATAGGATAATTGAAAAGTGATTTTAGTTTTAGTTTGATTCTATTTCATGTTATGCTGGTTGAATTCTTTTCAATTTTCTATGAAGGGAGGATTGATAGGATTAGCTGCTGCAACTGTTGGCTTGTCTACTGAAGCATCTCGGTATCTTGAGGTGAGGAGTTGAATAAAATAACGCTTAATATAGATGCAAATTTTTTTGTTCTTTTGTTATGGGACGGAGTAATGACCCAAGTCCCACATCGGGTAGCTTAGGCTGCTCGCTGGGGTATATAAGTGGTGTGGTTCTTCCCCCTTACGAGGCGCCTTTTGAGGGTGGGTTCCCCACTCCGCTTTGTATCATAACAGATGGTATCAGAGCTGGCACCGGCCTCTGCCCGGGTGGCTCCGTTGGCTCGTCCCAGCGGCGACTTCTGCCCGGCGTGGACGCTGGCTCTTCCGGGGAGGGCCACTGTTATGGGACGGAGTAATGACCCAAGTCCCACATTGGGTAGCTTAGGCTGCTCGCTGGGGTATATAAGTGGTGTGGTTCTTCCCCCTTACGAGGCGCCTTTTGAGGGTGGGTTCCCCACTCCGCTTTGTATCATAACATCTTTCATCTGAGTTTGTTATTCTAAGCTTACAGTTTGAACTCTTTCCCCATCAGAATAACTTTAAAATC
Organism: Leucaena leucocephala; assembly: GCA_037074615.1. Lineage (NCBI taxonomy): Eukaryota > Viridiplantae > Streptophyta > Magnoliopsida > Fabales > Fabaceae > Leucaena > Leucaena leucocephala. Next base: position 20,298,918 of record CM073566.1, read on the forward strand.
TCTCAAAGTGTGAGCTAGAATCATGCCAGTGGTTGCTGGGTCTGGGGGCACTACCTTCCCCTTTTTAGAACAAGATGAAAGAAATAATTACTACAAGGGTGCATGCGTGATTGAAAGATAGATAAATAGATAGAGAGGGAGAGAGAGAGAGTAAAGATATAAAGAAAGAGAATACATAGAATGATTATGCATCCCAAAGCAATGTTCATTGTATAATCATCTGGACTTATTTCTGGTGGCTTGAGGAAAGTATTATGGATTTTCAAGTTTCCTTTCAACCTCCTATAGTATTGTCTCCAAATAGGAAGCGATCTGATTTATTTGGGGGTTGCTGAGGTACTGAAGGTGGTTAATGAATCATCCTCAGACCCCCTTTTTCCTCATCAGCAAAAATGGAAAATAAATCTTTATATAATAGTATGTTTCTATAGTACCTTTGTTCATTTTTTTGTAGTTTTTTGGCTCATTCATGTCAAATCTTTGATATAGCTTGTAATATTTGGATGTAGTCCCTAATAATTTGGGCTTGCATAGCTGCTTCGGTTGAAGTTAATAAGAGAAACTGCTAGTGTTGCTGAATAGCAATTTATCTTTCCTTTAGCCAAGTTTTAGAATAGAATGGACCTCGGGCAGGTTAAGTAAAGTGAATTTTGTTTGGAAATTCAATTTTTCTCTAGCCTTTTTCACATTCCTAGTTATCTTCAGTATGGCTGTACAAGGGCATGTTATTATTTGCTTCTTCATGAATATGGTCTAAATTTTGAATTACTGGTCAGTTACGTTGTCTCAATTGTGGTATTATCCTTCTGGATAGTCTATAGCACTGCTCTATGATTTATTCAACATGGATGTTACTTTGAGAAATAAACTTTTCCTCTACATACTGTAGTTATCTGTCTGAGTCTTCTGGTCCATGATTTCCAAAGTTATTACTTCTTTCTAGCTTCCTCTCTCTTCCTCTCTAATGATTGATGGTTGATCACATTCCAGATCTCAGATGTTGCTTTTCATCACACGTGATTTGATTGAATTTATTTAGACATCTTGTTTTATATTCAAGATATACGGAGTTCTCATGGAAAGTTTTCATATGATTTTAGCATTGGATGTATTGCTACTGAGTTTTATCTTGCACATAACATTCTTTTCCCAGGATGCCAGTTTGATACTAATGGAGTCCAAGTAAGGACTGTGTATTTTCTTCTTGGGGCATTGGGTTACTTGATCTGCTGTGCACAAAGTAGAACTTTTAATGCGATTTTTTAAATTTGAGAAGATAGGTTTATTAGAATTTTTTTCAAGTCTGAGACATAACAAGTACTATTGATTTAGATGGTACCTTGTATTCGTTAATGAAGTGCATGCATGATACTGCCTGGAATGATTGATGTACTGTCCTGACCTTACATCAACTCTTGGTTTATTTGTGTTATTTGCCAGTGCTTGACAGATAGCGCCAAATTTCAGGATAAGGAAATAAAGTTGATTACACTTTATGTGATGAATGTGAAATTTGTACCAACTGATCAAGCTATGTTGTGTATAATAGTAGTTGCAGCTACTTTTTGGATGCATTATCACTATCATAGGATATTAACATCATTCACTGTGTTACAGAGCTGAGTTTATTGGCTCACATATTTTTTTAATATATCTTCCTCTTACCTAAAAATGATTATCGCGTGCTGGCAGCAAATTGTCCCCCCTGTGTTAGGTGCTTTTGCTGATCCAGACAGTAGAGTTCGTTATTATGCTTGTGAAGCACTGTATAATATTGCTAAGGTGAGAATTTAACTGACTTACCTATGGAAGACTTCATATTGGTGATCTACTAGAGTTAATGATTATCTTTTCCTTATGCCAGGTTGTAAGAGGGGAATTTATTGTATTCTTCAACCAGATCTTTGATGCCTTATGCAAGCTTTCTGCAGACTTAGATCCAAGTGTACAAAGTGCTGCTCATCTCCTAGATAGGCTTGTGAAGGTACAGGATTATCTGTCTATCTACCTTTCTGCTGACTTTACATGTGCACCCAGATAACATTTCCTGGATCGGGAGTTTATCTAATAGTCTTATGAATTTATTATATTGGAACAGGATATTGTGACTGAAAGTGATCAGTTCAGGTGAATCCCTCTCACTTTTATTCTATTTGTCTTTCTGTATTTAGTGATCTAAACTATATACAAAGGAGAGTCTGGAATATCAGGCCCTCTGAATGTAATTAGACTGATTCATTCCCTTTACCTTTTCTTCTTTGATCTTCAGTATTGAAGAATTTATACCATTGTTGAGGGAGCGTATGAATGTCTTGAATCCTTATGTTCGTCAATTTTTGGTTGGATGGATTACTGTATTGGATAGTGTCCCTGATATTGACATGCTGGGTTTTCTTCCTGATTTTCTTGACGGTAACTTTCAATACATGAGTTTTGAGCATTTATTTCTAACATTTTATAAGCATTTCGGTTGACCATTTATTAATTTATATACTTCTCAGGTTTGTTTAATATGTTGAGTGATTCAAGTCATGAAATCCGTCAGCAAGCTGATTCAGCTCTTAGTGAGTTTCTTCAAGAGATTAAAAACTCCCCAGTAAGACTTCTGCTGATGTATTTTGTGATTTATTTAACCAGGATTCTGCCACTGTTTAGGTCCCTATTATGCTTTAATGTCATCACGCCCCCTTAGCTGGCTAAGAAGCATTTTTGTTGGTTTGGTATCTTGTTTAGCTGTACTATGCATAATTTCCACCAATAGTTTTTACACAAAAGCAAAATATTTTGTTCATTTGTCATTTTCTGACTCAAGCAGTGCTACTCTTGAAGTCTGTAGATTATGGTCGAATGGCTGAAATACTGATACAGAGGGCAGGTTCTCCGGATGAATTTACTAGATTAACAGCTATCACATGGGTAAGTGGCAATGCAGTGCCTCATTTTATCAATCAAATTTTACTGGATGTCTTGGCAAAATTTATTATCATTTATGTTCTGTTATAATTCATTATTATTTTGTTTGAATCATGCTTGTTCTTTCATCTTTGAACAGATAAATGAGTTTGTTAAGCTTGGTGGCGACCAACTTTTTCCATATTATGCTGATATTCTTGGAGCCATTTTGCCTTGTGTATCTGATCAAGAAGAGAAAATTAGAGCTGTAGGTCTATTTGAGCTTTCCTTGTTTTGTTTTACTTTTCTGATTGTGTTTTACTTTGTTTTCTGTTTAATAACAAGTCTACATCGGGTGCAATTCAATAAATTTGATAAATTTTCCGCTGCTATGTAAGGTTGCTCGTGAAACCAATGAAGAGCTACGTACAATCAAGGCTGATCCAGCTGAATCGTTTGATGTAGGAGCTGTTCTCTCTATTGCTAGGAGGTCTAGTTTTCTAACTTGGGAAAGAGCCTAGATTGTATTTTGCAATAATGATAATTAAATTTAAGTATTGCCATGAGCATCTGAGAAGATATTTGGAGATGGAAATGATTATGAGGGCCCTTTTTATAGGTTCCTATGTCCTTGAAAGATTATCATAAGAATTATTTTGCTCTGACATTGGGATGTTTTGATTGATCAGGCAACTATCTAGTGAATGGGAGGCTACCCGGATCGAAGCTTTGCATTGGATATCAACCCTTCTAAACAGACACCGTGCTGAGGTGACTGGATTATTGAAATCCGCCTTTTTGTTTTGATGATTAAGGGGCACCTGTGCATGTGTAGACGTTATCTACTTTCTGGAAATGCCCTTGATTTTAAATCAGCAACTCATTTACATTGCCTATTTCGATATTTCTAAAGGCTCTGAAAATAGTCGCTTGTTTATGACCTATAACAAAAGGTTCTGATTAGGTTTACTGAAAGTTCTAATTTTATTGATGAATGCTACTTGGCTGTAACCAGTAGTTATTATCAATCTGCTACCTGTAAATCTATACCTTTTGCCCACTTTATTATAAGGGATGTATTGTTATGATCATTCCGCCAAGTTTATAATTATACCACTTTTTTCTGCTCTCTTGTCCAAGTAGGCAAATAGCTGACAGACTACCTTTGCCTTATCATTTCTATGAACAGAACTAGAAATGAAGTGAGGTAAAAAGATCATATATCCTGCAAACAGATATGGTGTCTTGGCTAATGAGATATACAGCTTTCTTTTTCTACCAATATGTTTTTGTGGCCTTCTCTTGAATAATATCTCCAAACTTACTTGTGGAAGGCCTCCCCCCCCCTCTACTTATAGTTCCATTATAACATATTTACTTTTGATTTTTATGAGACAGGTTTTAAAATTTCTGAATGACATATTTGACACCCTACTGAAAGCACTGTCTGATCCATCTGATGAGGTAGTCTTGTACTCTTGTTATCCTTTTTTCCCTCTCTTTTAGATTCTTTTAAGTTCTTTGATTCTTAATATCGAAGTGCATGTGCTACATGTTTTGGTTTTTATTTTTCATATATCTCTTAGATACTTTACATGTACCATTACTTCAGAAAAATGATTTTCAATAGACATTTTCACAACTTCAAGTCTTTGGCTGAGAAGTTGAGTGTCCTAGCCAGTGCAGTTTCATTGGCATCTTCTCTATGTATGTTGCTGGTTGCATGCATCAAATTACTTCTGTCTCACTTAGATGTGTTAATGGTTTTGTTTCTCTTGTTTTTTTTTGTGTGTTGTGTTTTTTGGTGTTTTGGGGGGGGGGGGGAGGGGAGAGGAGTTGGATGAGACTTCGAATATTATTTCTAAGTTTAGGTGAGCACGTATCCATTTTACACCAATATTTTTCATCATAAAGTATGTGTTCTAGTTTTGTTAGAGAATTTCCTGTTGTTCTACTGCCCCATAAATCTCTTGTTTTCTTGAGTAATTGCTTATATTAAAAATGTTGATATTTTTGTAGTTCGTCCATCATGTTTGCACCTGGTAATCAGTTAGAATTTACTTAATTGTCTCTAATTCATTGTAGTTATGTGACTAAAATAGGTTGTACTTCTAGTTCTTGAAGTGCATGCATGCATTGCTAAAGATCCTCAGCATTTCCATCAGCTTGTTGTTTTCCTAGTCCACAAGTTCCGTGTGGATAATTCTCTCTTAGAGAAGTAAGATTTCCCCACATTGTTTTTGTCAATTTTATTTTTCTTGATACATAATGTTGTTTAAATATTCTTTTACTAATAGATTATTTTTTATTCATCATATACCTAGGCGTGGTGCTTTGATAATTCGTCGACTTTGTGTGCTTTTAGATGCTGAAAGAGTCTACCGGGAACTATCTACAATACTTGAAGGAGAATCTGATCTAGATTTTGCATCGGTTATGGTTCAGGTTGGTCTTGACTTGTGAGAAATTAAAATATGACGTCCTTCTAATTGTAATGATGACTTATCCTATCCCAAGTCCACGTCAAAAAGGTTAAACAGAGCAGTTATGTGATTCTTTTGCTTAATATTTTGTACTTTATCTGCATCTGCAGGTCAAGATAACTGGTTTTGGTGTGCACCAGTAAGCTAACTAAATTTATTTTGTATTGAACTTATGTCGCCCACTTGATAACTTGAATATTCAGGTTGAATGATTCTTTTATACTAGTTGGTGTGGTATGTTAAACTAGATGTAGGGTCTCAAGCGTTGCACAAAGTTTGAAAAATGGAGGAAGCTTAAGATTCTTGTTTCCTTTTATTAGATTCGTGGAAGATGTTCTTTGATTTGTTGCCACAATTCAGACAGATTCATGTTTCCCTTGCTTTTCTATCCATGGGCAGTGATATATATATTTTTTAACATGGGACTTGCATGGATCCTCTGGACTATGTGCGGATCACATGTTTATGTCTTCTCACTTTAATGAAAAAGTTCGTTGCTTCAAATCAACAAGTTCCCAATTGTATAATGGCTGATAGAAGAGGACAATATCCTATCCAACTACTATAAATCTGCTATGGATGTTAAGTATGAGAACTGAGAAGGGCCAATTAGATCTACAGGGAGTTTTATGTTAATGACTGTTGTATATCTTATTTGTGATTTACAGATCTGGCTGACTAGATAAATATGGGTGTGTATGCATGCTTTTCCACGAGTCTGAACTTCTACTAATATAATAAGCTCAATCAGTATTCATCAGCACATGTTTTGAAAATTTTCAGGCTTTGAATTTGATCTTACTCACATCGTCAGAATTATCTGAGCTTCGAGCTCTTTTGAAGCAATTAGTGGTAAATCCTGCTGGGAAGGACTTGTATGTTTCTTTATATGCTTCATGGTGCCATTCTCCAATGGCAATTATAAGTCTCAGCTTCTTAGCTCAGGTAGATAGGACTTTAACTTGGTTATGGCTATCTGTTTATTTGAATTTCTTCTTTTCCTCATTTGCACGATACTTTTTTTTCGGCGATGTGCATTTATGGTTGCTCAGCGTTAGTTTGATCATGTGAGTTAATTTGTTTTTCTTTCTGGTCAGACCTACCAACATGCTAGTGCTGTGATTCAATCTCTAGTTAAGGAGGATATTAATGTCAAATTCTTGGTCGAACTGGATAAGCTAATTCGCTTGCTGGAAACTCCAATCTTTGCCTATCTAAGATTGCAGGTATTCAATAGAAGCCACATGTTTAATCTATCTACTGTTGTTTTTTGGGTCTCATAATAGCATATATTTAGTACGTAGCCTGGCAAAATGTGAAACAGGATGTGTTTCTGATGATTAAAGCTATAGGTCAGCAATCACTTGTTAATACTTTTCCCTTTTCTTTTTACTAAGCTATTTGATCAACTATTTATTCCAAGATCTAGTTTGCCCGTCCCCAGACTTTTGAATTCCATTCAGACCACCTTACCCCTTGTAGCACCCCTGCCCCCTAAAAATATTTTATTGAAAGATAGCTTATATGTCAGGTTTTCAGTTGTTTTCAAATTGAGACAACTCTTCTTTCAGTAATAATGAACTACAGCGTAGTATTTGTAGGTTTTTCACACCTTGTTCCATGTATGCTTGTTCTGCTTGTTAGTTTTTATTCTTATCTCGTTTTTAGTGGTGTTTCTTTCTGCAAGATGAGTATAGTACTAACAAGTCCTTGTTATTTATAGTGTATCAATAAATTCACAGATGTATTAATATTTGTTTTCTTAGGACCTGAAACCGTTATTTCATATTGCAGCTTCTTGAACCTGGAAGATATATATGGTTATTTAAGGCATTGTATGGTCTTCTGATGTTGCTTCCTCAGGTATATGCAAATTTGGCCATTTCCTTATATTGTGGTATTCTTTACTCAGTTGGGTCAGCAGGTTTTCTTGTATTTGAAGTGGCTGCCTGTAAATCGTCCACATCAGACTCATCACAAGCAGCCACATCATACCTATTTGACAAAAATCTTATTGTCACACACTAAAGTTTACAAGTTGGGAAGAATCATCTTTCAATGACGTCTAATATGGCCTAATCTATAGATGAGATAGAGAGTTCCAAAACTGTTGCATTAACATGCCTGAGTGGATTTTGATGGATAGTTAATATGAAATTTATACAATGGTCATGATATGGTTGAGAATACATTAAAGAAATATTCAGAACCTGCTGTTCAAAAAATTTGAATTCCTTGTGTTGTTTAGTGATTGGTGGAGGACTAATGATTGGTGACACCTTTAGATGCTTTGTATTTATCTTTATACTTGAACTGGAAAATTTCTCATAGTTTTCATTTTTGAAGGGTGTTTTTTATTTAGCCTTTCAAAAGCTTGTGATGCTACTAACTGCTGCATTTACTCAGTTGTTGAATATTATGATCTTGCTCTATTTGCAAGCTCATGTAGTGATAACTCTGAAAAGCTAGGTCATAGTTGTTTGGAGTTGATATTGACTATTTCAAATTGATACCATAATGCAGCAAAGTGCTGCATTTAAGATTCTAAAAACCCGTCTTAAAGCTGTGCCACCGTATTCTTTAAACGGCGAGCAATTTAGGAGAACATCCTCAGGGAATCCCTACCAAATTCTTCATGGATCTCAAATCACTGAGGATGGGGACATAGTTGTGGATGTTGGCAACTCAGATAATGGAATCAATTTTGCTGCAAGGCTACAACAGTTTGAGCAAACGCAGAACCAGCATCGCATGCATGCTAGTGCTCAGGCACAGTTGCGCAATACTTCCACTTCTGTGTCAAAGGTTGCTGACCTCTTCATACTGCCTTCTGCATATCGATATATAAAATCTATGAATTGTGAATACACGTGTGTATATATAATTTAGGAGAAAATACAAATATCTCCCTTCAACTTGAAATCATTTGCATACTCTCACTTCAACTTTGAAAATTGAGAAGTAATCCCTTTAATGGAGATGTCACCTGGAATTTTGCAATGTTTTGAGTGGCACGCTCATTCGTCTGGAGATACTTGACAAATTTTAAATGGCATATCCATTGATGAGATTAATGGGAAAATTTGACAGGAGTTTAAATCTTGAAGGATAAAAATTAAGGGGGGATATTTGCACTTTTTCTTCATGTATTGTTTTTGACATGCGACATTTTCTTCATGTATTGTTTTTGCCCAAACTGTTTCAAGTCATCCTTTTGCTTTGTGATACTATCACCAGAATCATATGGAGGACGAGCAGAAAGTGGAAGAATCAAGGCAACGTGTGTCAGATGTTCGTGCTTCTTCTCCAAGATCATAAAAAAGAGGCCCAGGGCAGCTACAACTATAATTGTAATGTTGCTCTTGCCCATGGTGAGTCAAAATTATGTACGGATCTCACTGTATGAAATTTGAAATGGGTTAGGCTATGTAGAGTTGTAAATCATAGTATTTTTATTCTGCTTATAGAGAGGCTGGGGTGGTGAAAATTGGGTTTGGATTGGAATCAGCTTGAAGCTTGGGGTTTTCCTGGGCTATTCTTTTGACCTTGTAAACAGGAGACGCTCACGTGGTTCTATTATATTTTGTTCATAACCATGTGTGCCAAAGAGGCATATATTTATTTAGAGAAGTTTCATTTCTTTATCTGTCCAATGTCTGTTTACAACCTTATGATATTATAAGCAATTAGCTTTTGCACTGGAGCAATGCACGGGCATATAATTCTTCGTTTGATTCGAGGGGAATAAGAGAGGGAATATTTTGACGAGTTCAATTTACAGAAAGATAGACAACTAACAGAAGATTTTAATAAAGAAAAAAAAAATCTAAGAGGGAAGAGCAACGAAACTATATTGAAAATTTTTAACCTTATTTCTCTAATTTTTTTTTTTCAATCAAACTTATTAAAATCTCCCCTTCCTTTCCATAGCTCTTGAACTAAACAGGTTAATATTGAGTAAATATTAATATGATAATGTTATAATAAGTAATAGTGTTTAGAAGGTGAAAACAGAATTATATAGATAATTACAAATAAATAACTATAACAACGAAAGTATAAATATTATATTTTTCTTATTCATTGTGCAATGCACCGGAATGTTTTTAAAAATTAGACTTTTCATTTCTATTCTCTGTGGGAGAGAAGGGGAAATTTTAATGAGCTCAATTTTAAAAGTAGAATTTCAATTCCTTCTGGTTTTGAAGGGTGTCTCTACTCTCTAGACTAAAGCTGAAATGGGGAGGGCAAGTGTTCATAGGAACGCAATGGACTGCCTTGTATTATTTTCATATACATCAAATCTACCCCGAAGTTCTAGCTATAAATTTAGTGACAGCAAATCCACCCAAATTGCCTCGTACGACCTAAAAATTGTACTGCAAATTCAACGGCAGGGTCCTGATGATGATCAACCAATTCCACTTTACGATCAACATCTTGGCGACTCAGTATATGAGGGCCAATGCAAAAGCTCTTCAGAAAATTACCGACTTTACAGAGCATATATTTTCTCAAAGTCAGAATCATAATCATCCAATTCAGATATATTTGCAGAGTAGGACCAAGAGAAAGATTTGCTCCCACTAGCTCTCTTGATGCGTCTCTGGGAATCGCTGCGGAAAATGCCAAAATGTTGCTGGAAAACAAAGTAGCATAGGCATGCTAGAGTTCCAACTATGGTGGGTACACCCAACATGGTTATGGTAATAGCCATCCATGTTTGCTTTCTTCCAACTACAACAAATGCCAAAGCCAGAAAAGCGCCACACGTGCAAGTGCCAGCAGCCCACATCAGCTTGTTAACCACTGACACAACCTGCTTTTGAGCCCTTGTGTCCCAAGCTACCAAAGTGATTTGAACAACCACCACCGATAGAGAGATGAAAAGAGATGTAGAGTTTAAGAGACAGAAAGCTTGGAAAGCAACACTATCAGCTATATTAGCCTTCCCAGTCTCAGGTCCTTGCATGATATATTGGCCAGGCAAATTGAATATAGCCAAGAATGCTACTGAGGCAAAAAGGACAGCAACAACTGTGACAGAGTTAATTGTATTTTGAACTGCTTCTCTGTGAAGCTTTTTCAATTCTTTTGCAATACCGGAAACTCGCCGGCGAGTTTTCAAGTTTGCTTCAAGTTGTGACTGCACTTCATGCTTTATATCACTCACAGTTCTTTTAAGTTCCATAGCTTCATCAACTTTGCCAACATGCCTGGCGTACTTGGCACCACAGTCTGCAAGGGCCTCCTTGATTTCCAAAGCTGAATCCCCATACTGCAATTTATCTGCCAAATCCAACGCTGTTTCCTTCTGGTTATTGATGGCATTGACATCCATAGCTGTGCAACTTAGCAGAAGACTCACAATCTGAACAAAGAGAAATGTGTCAGTATGAAGAAGAAATAAGGGAAGAACAAGAAAAATCTTTGCAAGAAACATTACTTTATTTTGCTAGAAATGCAAGCATTATTTGTCATGTGACACAAGGATATGCATTTTGTTCATTGCACTAGGGCATCTGTTATGTCAATAAACATTACCAAATACATGGCAAGGGAACAATCTATGGTTCAATAATCTCATTATATTTCCATCTAAACCCCATGTCATATCTTCATAACCCATTCCATAAAATTCAAGATAGACAGCACAGTGTTTTACACTGTTACTAGTAAACAAGAGGGTGACAAAATTTTAAAACCACTAGGTTAACCAATTATCCCACTTATATTTAGTTAAGGGAATCTCTACTTGCATGTCCTAAGAATGGACTCACCTGCCCATTAATAATCATACTATACTTAGCTAAGGGCTGTAAATCAGTTAGTAAAGTGATAAAACTATTAGATTGGATGAACTGAGTCGAATAGAATGGGCATGTGTAATACTATGAGCATAAAAGAATGAACTGGCCACTGATCTTGTATATGGAGAGAAAGACCAAAATGTTCCATTGCAGACATTATTATAGGAGCTGAAAGATTGGATGGCTAAATTCATACTGAAACTGAACAAACATGGTATGGTATAGGGCTACAGCTACATGAACGTAAAATTCACCTGGGAACGACCCTTCCTTGTAGCCATGTGTAAGGCAGTATTTCCCTTCTTATCTCGTTCATTCAATATAGTGGAATCAGCTTGTAGTATCTCCTCTACCACTGAAGGACACTGTCCTTTTACAGCCATATGCAGTGCAGTTTGCCCCTTTTTATCTTTGACACAGACTATTCCTTGATCTCGGTCAATAAGCGCTTTCGCAATACGAAGAAGACCGTACCTAGCAGCATTGTGCAACGCAGTTTTTCCATTTTTTCTAACTATCCTCGTTGAATCGACATCAACATCCAAGATAGCATTCACCACATCCAAATGGTCTTGAGCAGCAGCTAAATATAGGGGGCTAGTGTTTGAGGAGTCGCACAACTTACAAACCTCAGGCACCTTGTTCAAAAACTCCTTCACAATATCTGGAAAATGATTGACAATGTTAAAATTTCATTACTGAGATCTTTATCATACTAAAAAATCCAATAAAACTAATAATTCCACGATAAAGTTCATCAAGGTACAACTGGTGGAACAGCAGCTTTGACATAGATGAAAATACGCGAAAATAATACTTTCAACCCTAAGTTTGAAGTAGTGCTAAAATGATACGAAAAACTGAGGAAGCCAATTAAAATACCAGTAGGCTTTACTCAACTCCGAACAATAGGCAGACACCCAACAGATGTGATCAATTTCATCACAAAACTACCACGGTTAGTTACTTATTGTCACGTAACTTTTTTTTTTTTTTTCACTGCATAATCTGATTTTAGATTATGATTGGGCCCAATCTCATTTCAAGCAAGAATTATTTATTTTATTCAAAATATGAATCGCTCAATTTCCTAGTATTATCCAATAAAGTAGTTAGGGAGATATGCAGAAAAGAGAGGAATACCTAGATGACCACGCTTGGCGGCAACATGGAAGGCATTCATGTCGGATTTGGACCTGATCTTCACAATCTCCAAGTCACAGTAGCTGAGCAAGTAGCCGAAAATTTCAGCCAGATTATGCTCGGCGGCGATGTACAACGCCGTCTCTCCGGCATCGTTCTGAAGGGACATGACATTAGAAAACGAGGAAGTATCTTCTCTATTAAGCTGCTCCAGGAGTTTCTTCAGCACACCCAAGTCCCCAGATCGAACTATTGAGAAAATGGACTGGTGGCTAATGAAGCGCGGAGCCTTGGGATCCATCATCGTACCAACACACACACATACACAATTACACCCACTGCTTCTTCAATTCTAGATTATTCTCACTCACACCCTAATTCATCAGTTTTCTCTCTCAGAAACTTGCGTCGTTTCTTCTTGGAATGCGAAGCTAATTGAAGCAAATGAAAGAAGAGTAAGAAGTGGAAGAACGATAATGATAGATTTGGAATCGGAGTTTTGAGTAGGAAGCGAAGGTGCGAATGGAGGTGGGGGTGGGGTTGTTCTTTTTGTTCTTCCATTTAACCGAAATCGATTATTTGAAGAATTTAATTTTATTTGGATGATGTGATTGATTGATTGATGGTGGTGGTGGGGTCTTGACGCAGAGCAAATCCATGTGGGTATGAGCCAATTGACTTTCCATGGATTACTCAACGCCACGCGAATCTACAGTGCCCATTGCTTGTCCGTTTGTGTAGCTGGCTGCCCATACGCGCAGGTCAGGTTGCAGATTGCTGCTCAAAGCCAATTGCCAGTCACCGCGTTTTCATCTTGCATTGGCTTGTGAAACCATTAACGGGAGGAAAACTTTTCGCAAGAGTTTGATAAGGCTCAAATGGATCCTTCATGTTCATCGTCAAGTAAGTATATTGATTTCATAAATTGAATATAATTTTTAACACTTACTATTTATATTTTTTAATAGAAAAGTTAATTAATTTTTTAGATATATTAAAAAAATTAAATTAATTAATTATAATTAATATAAAAATTAATTGACTAATTTAAATAAATTAATAAGTATATAATATAAATTCGTTTTGATGAGTTAAATTTAATAATAATTAATTAATTTTTTTAATTTTTTTTAATTTATTAAAAAAATAATTTTTATATTAAAAAAATAATTAATAGTATTCTTCTAAATGTTCGGAGATCACTAAGAGGGCTCAGATATGGCAATGGTGGTCATAAGTTGGTAAAACTTGAGAAGCCTTGCCTGCTCTATTTGCAAAACTACCATGTTTGTTTTATGCTAAGATAGTATAATGTTATAATTATATACAATTCTTCCATATTTTATACTCAATAAGTTCAAATAAATGAGTTAAATTGTGTTAGATCCTCGATAATTAATATAAAATGTTGTCAAATTTCTCAATAGTCCACCTCATTTAAAAGGGATAAAACTTGTGTTATAATATACACTTTGTATTTTTCTGTTATTGTGTAAATAAGATGATAACTTATGTTGTATGTATAATCTCACTCTTATAATTCCCAGATGCATGTCAATGATTATAAAGCTTGCACTAAATTAGTAAATTGCCATCAACTTGCAAAGCATTCGCCTACCAAACTTTCTGTCTCGCACTTTTTTCAGGTTAGGACCTTTTTTAAAGATGGGCATGAGTGCCAGCACAGGAGGAATTTGTTTAACATGTAAGTAGCTTCAGAGTTCTGTAATCCAACTAAGGAACTAATGACGTGTGTGTGTGTACATATATATGCATGTATGTATATCTTTGGCTTAGTAGCATCATCAAATGCGCAAAGCAGTATTTTTTTTTTCAATTATTGAAGACTGGTTGAACTTCTAATTCTAATAATAATGATGTCTTTACTTTAGTTAAATCATGAAGATTTGAAAATTTCGGTTTTGGTAGAATAATTATAATTTAATGACTGAATTAATGAAAAAATATATCCTAAAATAAAATATAAAGACGTTCAAGACCTTGTGGCTTTGCCTCTTGTGTTATCATCACATATCACATGACCAAAATATCAGAGCATTTTTGTCATTTCAAACAAAATATTAATAATAAAGGGGGGGGGGGGGGAAGAGTTCTTTCCAATAAAAGCCTGAAGGTTAGACAGTGCAATGAGCATAAAGGAGCCAGAAATAAGCTTTGAGTGGCCAAAGCCTTGTTGATACACAACTTGTGCTTCTTAAAGCATCTTACTGATCTATCTACCAAATTATAGATCAACACAACGTTTTGATGTCTCCTTTGATCCATTAACTTATCCTTGAAGCAAATTACAATAAATGTTTGAAGGACTTTAATTTTATGTTAACCTCGAAGCGAGTACTTCTTCCCTGTAAAAGCCTGAAATTTCACTTCTTCTTTCTGTTGGGATGGCGGCTCTTGTTTTGGTTCTTTTCCCTGAAAACCATAGGTGAAATAGAATCTAGTTTGTTATTTACCATCTACAAAAAGAATTTGGGCAGCATAATGGCAACTTCAATTAGCATGCAAATTAGAAAAAAACTAGCAAGAACCAGTAAAATTACCTTTGCGGTTTCTTTAGACCGGTTTGCATTTGAGCCGAACACAAGCTTCCCTTGGGAATCACGAGAGTTACTTTGTGAACTAGATGCTGCAGAAGACTGTGCATTGCTATTGAGAACACTGGGTCTCTTGTCCTTAGACCCTGAAGAAGAAAGTGGCGGCGGCTGATAATTTAAGGGTTTTCCATCCAAACGTCTCCCAGCTCCAGAAAATGGGTTGAATTTGGGTTCAGTCTCAGCAGGGGCTTCTTCAGCTGTCAAGAAGAAGAAAAGGTTTGTCATATGACTGACAACAGAAGAGGCACTAATCACCCTAAATTTCTATATTTGTAAACTTCTATTAGAATACTAATTTGGATCCCAATCCATTAAGGCTCAGGGGCTTCTTCATAGAAGTTTCAAGTCCTACAATATGCCAAATCACAGGGAAGGGCAAACATGAAACGTGATGATGGTCAAAATACAAAAATCAATAGCGTGCATGTGCAACGTAGCTCTCAACCCAAGTAATCAAAATGGCATGATGACAAAATTAAGAGAGACAATCATGCACCTTTATCTGTTGCCTTGTTAGCAGAAAGTGGTGCAATTCGCTTTTCAGGTTCTTTGTAATCCAAGGGAGGTGCAAAGTCCACCTCACAATCTGTCTCAATGATGCTTATTGCATTGGAAGGCTTGGTTTCTACGATATCTATGTAATATTTTTTGTTGTTGTACGCCACCATGATACTATCTCCAGTTGTCAAGCAGGAGTAATTTCTCAATGTTGTTTCCAATCTGCATATCAAATCAAAATACACTCAAATATTTAAACGAAGATCTACCACTTGTAATGTGTGTTGTGCAAAATTCTTGTATATGAGATGCACGTAACAAAATCCCTTTAAACAACTGCCAACATCTCTCAACCTTCTCGGGAACAGAAAGTCTATATAATTCAGACAAGAATTAGAATCAAAAGAAAAATGAGAGCAACCGTGGAGGATAAGAAATTCTGCAACCTGGGATATTAAAAAACAAATCAAACAAAAGCAAACCTGCCGTTAAGGAGAAGCATACTGTAATCTAGATGTCAAATACATATCAATTTTATAAATTTATAAATTTGCTTTTGAATCTGTAGCTGTTCATGGACAAGGCCATACCCATGGCCAAACCTGGCTGAGGAACAGGTAAGTTGCACCCCATTTATAGATATATACATTTAAGAAAGGTAAATAGTAAAGGCAAGCCTGCAACTTCTGGTAATAGCAACAAAGGGGTGTCTGCCCAATGCTTGGCTTGGTTCAAGTATGAGTTACATCAAACACCAAGATGACTAGAAAGGTTGCCCTTATTTTATTCTAAACCAATCTGAAGATAAATGTAATAAGCCCACCAAACTAGACCTACCTGAAGAATGGTTTAGTTTCATGAGGTTAGCCGGGTCACGGCAAGAAATTTCACACATACAAACTGAAACATACAAGAACTATATCCTATTACGGTTGTCAATTTTTAATGGCTCAATAACACTAAACAAGAAAAATAGTTAAATACAAGAACATTTCACATGATAGTGACTTGTAAACTGAACCCAGCACTTAAAGCCAGGTTTTACTATAATTAGGTTTATTTGGGTTTTAAACAACCCTAATACTAGTAGCAATAACTAAAGTATCAAATAATACAGGTATGCCTGTGAAAGATAATATGAAGGTACACGTCACGTTATCTTCATTTGGACGAAGAAACACATGTTGACTTTAGGAATTTCATCCTTACAGGAAAAACTTATCAGTTTCGAAACAGCATGGTAATATCTAACTTGAATACAATAATCTTTCAGTCAACTTACATAGCTTTAGGATTGGAGATATCCAAGAAATCCTTTGTGTGTGGTTGCAACTTGACATATGTCCCCTTTGGAAGGGTAACATTTTTCAATTTCACTATGTCTCCCTCTTGTAAAAGCATGTTCTCCATCATCTGTATGAGAACACATGAAGAAGCAGCATGAATTAAAACTGGAAACTCAAGGAGAAGAACACCAATCATACTTCCCAAATTATACGTTTTGATTGCTCACCCAATATGGCATATACAACATGCCTTCCTCTGCAATGAACTCCAGAACCCCACAATGAGACACCCGCTCGGCAGCATCATTCCGAATTTCAAACAACATTGGATAATCAATATGCAGAGATGCTGAAAATTAGACCTGATATTAACCTTGAAAGCTTGCTAACTAGACATTCAACACATCAGAAGAATAAGCAACAAAATATAAGGTCAGAATTTCAACTAACCTAGACGGTCGAGAGCTGAAGGAGGCATTATAACTGAAGTAAAACAAGAATTATAACCAATATTAGATAAGAACAAATATAATTTGATAATACAAAAAAACAGATCTGGCACTGATATGGAAACTTACTTTTATCGCCACTTTCAAGTTGAGGCTGCAAAATAAACAAGAAAAAAAGAATATTAATACTTTTATCAATACTTACTTTTACCAAAACAATGAATTGAAGATCAAGATTATTGTGATTCAATTTTGTCAACTTCTCAACCGTCTAATTTTCCAATTCACTTATAAGTCTTTGTTTTCCAGACACAATAATATGAAATTCTACATGGAGATGTGATTTAGGTTTGCATTAAAAAAGTTTGCTGCTACATTAATTGTTACTTTTCTCCACTTTAAAGTTAGATAGATCAGAGTCAAGAGAAAGCTAGGCACGACAGCTGGAAAAGGCTGGACAATTTATTCAGTGTAGAATCCAATATATATAGCACGCATAATTAGACACAGATAGTTGTTTGCCGACTCCGAACAGAATTCACAGAAATAGAATAGCAGCACACTGCGTACATCAATGACAGAAATAGAAGAATTCTGACCTTCTCAATAAAAGAAGCAGGGTAACATCGATAAGTCTGCTCGAAAGATGTACCGTGGTATGCATATCCATCAAAAAACTGAGCACAAGAATGCAAGATCATTAATATTGATAACGCTAATGGATCTAATTAAATGATCAGTTGAACTGAAAAAATAAGCTCATTCACTTTTCCTTGAAAGTACTACCATTCGTACCATTTCAAATTTTGTAAGATTCTTACAACAGATGATCAACTCTAGAAGTTCCCTGCAAAAAGAAACCATTCTGAGCTTAAATAACAAAAACAGCACTCAAAAGCTGACCAGCCAATTGCACAGAATAAGCAAATTAACATAAAACGAAGCAATAACGAGGACCAGAGGACCTTCAACTAACAACCGATCATAAAATAAGTAATCAGGAACAATCCGATTCTAAAATTTAACAAGCATTCTGGTTCAAACTTCTACGCCTGCAAGATTTACCTCAAATTTGGAATTTAAATGAGCATGCGAAGAATCCTGATACTCAATTTCACCCAGAGAAATTACAGCAAAAATGCAGGTACATTTTGGTAGTAGAACTAGCATCGCCCTTTGGGGCATAACAAGAAAAAGAAGAAGAAGAAGAGAAAGCAACTGCTATCTTTATGTATAAAGACAATTCACACCACTAAAAGCTAGAAGAAGCTAAGCCCATAAACAAATTAAATAAATATGGAAGATTAGCCATTCGCCTCTGATTTCTTGAGAATGACCCAGTAAGAAAGGCATCAACTTCAGCACATAGAAACAACTGTAAGGATAAAAAAACAATCGAATGCATAAAATAAGAGCAAAAAAAAAAAGTTTACCTGAATTGAGAACTCCTGATCGAAAATTGCAAGAGAAAGCTTTTTCTCTTTAATCCGGGACAACGAAAAGTGTTGCTTCTGGATTTATGATGTTTTGAAGCTGGAAACGGGAACAGTCAAGCTTCGGATTGCAGATTGAGGAACCGAGCCAAAAAAGAATGCGATTCGGTGCGTAATATGAAATTATGCGCGTTGTGGGTAGGTTATAAAAGATAAATCTAAATTAACTGCGATTGTTAAATTGCAATGCTCACAATATGATTTGACAATCTGTCATGTCTCTCTCGGTATGTATAGCTAATCTCGCTTTTAAATTGCCTTAAAAAAATAGATATAAGATTTGAAAAAAAGGATATAGATATAAGATATTAAGATCTTTTTTTTAATGGCAAAGACCTTCATAAGATATTAAGATCTGAGCCTATAATTTGAAGATTTAATGATTTATAATACGAGTAATTATA
Source organism: Leucaena leucocephala (assembly GCA_037074615.1). NCBI lineage: Eukaryota > Viridiplantae > Streptophyta > Magnoliopsida > Fabales > Fabaceae > Leucaena > Leucaena leucocephala. The sequence goes on from CM073566.1 coordinate 20,317,991, forward strand.
AATTTGATTACAGATATTATTAATATGCAATATATTATGATAATGTATCACAGTACGACACTAAGACTGAGTAGTAATATTTATTTAATGCTTTAATGATATTTTTTTTAAAAAGGATGACAGTCAATTATTAATGATTTTGACAAAAAAAAAACATTTACCTTTCTATTTGTTCAAATTTATTATATTATTATTTATTTAACCGCATGAGTTAGATGAGATAGCCTGCGAGTTAGGTGGATTGTCTCATTTAACTCCCTATAATATTGAAAAAATTTAAGCAATCTCTTAAAATATAAATTAATATATTATATATAAAAATAATTGTAATTGAAATTTTAATAAAACTCCAACTCCTATAACCTATTCCCCCTCCATCATTCCGTGCTCTATTTCATTTAATTGCAGTTGTTTATATGATCCCTAGTTATTTTTTTATTTTCCCTCTTCTTTTCAATTTTAATTATTATTAATCTTATTTTTAAGCTATTTTAATTTAATCTTATTTTTGAGCTAGAGAAGGACATTACTTAAAGAGTAAATATACATGATACATCTAGCATCCCAAACTAAATTATTTAAGGGTATAATCAGCACCTTAAACTAATTTTAGAGGTACAATCAGTACTCTTAAGTATTTAAATTAGTACAATTCCATCCTTTCACTAACAAAAATATAAATTTCTATTAGATCTATGTCACGTGAATTTTTTATTTCGATACGTTATTATTTAAAAGGCCATATATGTCATATTGTTTAAATAAGTGTATTGAATAAACTCTAAAATTGATATTATATAGAATTCATATATTAAGATTGAAAAATTTTATAGTTTATTTAGTTTAGTTTATTAAAATAATATTATACATGTGACCTTTTAAACAATAATGTGTCAAAATAAAAAGTTGATATGACATATATTAAACAAAAATTAATATTTTTATTAGCGAATAGGTAAAATTACACCAATTTAAATACTTTAAGGTGTTGATTGTACCTCTAAAATTAGTTTAGGATACTAATCGTACTTCTAAAATTAGTTCAAGGTACTAATTATATCTTTAAATTTTTTTAAGATGTTAATTATTTTTTCAAAATTAATTTAAGTGCTAGATACAGTTTTATTCTTACTTAAATTACAAGTGAAGTTAGAAACTGTTGAGATAGGGAATCTACTATGCCTGTTTAGTCATGTGATGCAAAAATAACTTTTTTATTGTGATATTTGATAATACATTATATAACTTTTATTAAAATTTTAATTTACAAAAATTAGTTGAGATGAAAATTATTTTTATCTATGTTAGTATAAATAAGCTTTTCACCTTTTTTAGAATGTTGTAATCTTATTCTTGAGATAAAGAAGAAAGTTATACATCTTAATTATTTTGACTATTAAGTTTAATGTATTTGAATCGACATTTTAAAATCTGACTATTATTTCATGATAAATAATAATTAAATATATATATATATATATATTAAAATCTTTATATTTGAGAATCGTCATCAATTGAGAGAAGGTTGATGAATCGCTAAATCAACTGCAAGTTGGCAATAAATCAAAATCTATTAATTATAATACCACTTTACATCCCTAACCTCAATCAACATGTACCTCCAACTCATCGATTCAGTTGGCGAAAAAATAAGCTACGAGACTATTTAAAACGTGTTCGATACTTAAAGTATACCACTCTAATATAGTTTCAGTCACAATACTTAAAGATATATCATAATTTTTAAATACCTAAATTTATAACCGAGGAAAGGAAATTTTATCCTATCCTTAGACTGTGAATAAATCCAACCCTTTCTAAGGGTATGTTTGGATTAGCTTTTGGAGAATATATTTTGGAAAGAATAGATTCTGGAGAATAGATTTTGGAAAGAATAGATTTTAGGAATAAAGATATTTGAATGATTAGTAGTAGAATCACTTGGTAAATTACTAAAAAGGATATGATATGATTAAAAGTAAGAGAAATAAAAGATGATAGAGAAGAAAGAGGAGAGAGAAGAGAGAGGAGAGAAGAGAGAGAAAAAGAGATAAGAGAAGAGAGAGGAAAGAGATGAGAGAGGAGAGATGATAGAAAAAATAGAGGAGAGAGGATGTAAGAAAAAGTAGGGGTAGAATAATAATTGGATAATCCATAACCTAGGTTTCAAAGCAAAAACTATTTTCAGTGGCTTATTCAAAACCTATGTTTCATACCGAGATTTTATCCAAAATCAATTCTCAACAAAAATTGCTGTTTATGTAAAAAAATTTCAAACTACGATTTTGACCCAGAATTTATTCTCCACCGCCATGCCAAACACGCACTAAAGAATATTCATATTTTCACGCTTAAACACAACTCGCATGCAGCTTTCGAGTTGAATATAATGCCCGGCGCAACATTAACACCATTTGAATTGAGCTTTGTAAATTGTAACCATCCCACACACAAGTGCTTTTTGTGTTGTCTGTAACTGAAATTTACTTTTCTCATATATTTAAAAAAGAACTGTTAGATGAATCTATTTTAAGTCGTCAATCATCAGGAAAACCGAGGAATCTATTTATGAGCTTTGCCACCGGTGTGGCATCACTTGGAGAGTAAGGGACGCGAGAATTCAAATCCATATCAGCTACAGTTTGATGGAGAGTTTGAGGACTCGCACAATACAAATGTTTTCTGTCTGCCAGTTCTTCTGCGAGTTCACTTTGATGATTGTCCATCAAATCTTCATTCACAACCACAATTAAAGACTTGCCCAGCCGTAACGTCTCGAATATGCTACCCGACCCTGCATGCATCGAGTCAACAGTTACATTACATCCCTCCTCGTAGAAAATTTGCAGTCAGTGCAAAACTGCCATATAAACATGCCTGAAAAAGTATAAAATTTCTCCAAAAAAGAAAAACTTTTGTTGTTCTCCAAAATGCAAGGTAGGCATTCTGTTGTATAAGAATAGAGAAGAAGAGGAGAGGGAAGAGAGGGAGAGGGAGAGATTCAACTGGATAGTACTCTGAGCCATCAGATTACCTCTCTTTGTATAGGCAAGGCACTGACTAATGATTTCCTACTCAGTAACTGCCTAAACTTCCTAACAGCCATAACTACCTATATTCTCATATCTTTTACAGTTTACACACCACATTCAAATTCAGTACTGTGAAATGCCATATTCATTCATTCAGTGCATTTACGAGTGGAAAAATATCCCCTCACTATTTTAAAAAACAACCAGTTCCCCCATGCTTAGCCTCAGAAGGGAAGGGATGGAATTGACGGATCCTTTGTTTACTCTCAAACAAGCTTAAAGGACATCAATCATGCTAAATTATTTTAATTTTAAATTTGAATTAAATTCATTAAACCATATAAGTCAATTCGATGCAAATAAATCTAATTCAGTGCCTAGGATATGTATTTGTCCTTGCTCATTATGGTTATTTAATCTCTGCTCACATTCACTAGTGACTAGCCTGTGCTGACAGCTATAGCTCCTTTCTTAGTTTCATTTTCTTCTATTCTCCCTAGTACTGGCGAAAAACTTGAACGAACCCAGTTAGCACTTATCCAATGATTTTCACATCCAACTTTAGTTTTAAGGTAGAACGCAACAAATTTATCCAATGACCATTGGGTGACAGCTACTTCTTCCTTCTTTCCGGTGTATCAAGAAAAAAAAAAATCGAAAGACAGCTACTTCTCCCTTACAGATGGAACAACAAAATTGAAGCCACTGAAACCAAATAGTAACATCATGACTCATGCAAACTTGACAATACCATAATTGCATAAAAAGTGAAGAACCAAAAGAAAGAAAGAAAGAAAGAAAGAAAGAAAGAAAAGAAAAACTGACCTGCGTGACTGATGACAAGAGAGGCTGAATTGAGATGGTCGGCAATGCTGGAGGAAAAGGCCAAGTAATCTACAGCCAACGAACTACCTCCTTCAGACTACAAAGAAGTAACTTTTAAGAAAATTCAGCACAAAAGAGAAGCATGTAATAAGCTAATGTCAATACCAATACAATTTAATTGAGGGACGTCCTCTCAAAATCCCCAATTCATTCATAATTTCTGGATGATAAAGACATCATGCTTTAACATCTTTCAGTTTTTCACAAATATCTAACGGGCATTAAAAAAAAACAAGTCAAAGACATTCGAGGAGCCTCAAGTGGACGTACTTCCAAACTTTGTATTCAAAATATTTCCAAATTTCTAACTTCTGAATTACCATTCACCTCTAGAATGCATTGTATTTGAACACAAATCATCACCAGTCATTAGTTTATATAAATGAGAAGTTTATAATAGTTCAACTTAACTTCATTGTGGAGACATAAGATGAGTAAGGAATAAAAGACAGCAAGGGGAAAGAAAGGCACTGCTGTTGAGCCCATCCATTCCAGCTGCTCAATACGCACCGTAAAGAACAAAACACCAAAAATATTATTGATTCATCATGAGAATATACAAGCTCTGTTCCTTATTTATACACCATCCTTCACGGTAAAAATATCCTAAAGTACACACGGTAACATATCAGTAAAAAAACAAATACAATATTACTTCTAATATTAATATTTTCCTACACTCCCCCTCAAGTTTGGGGCGAGAAAATATCAACAGTCCCTAACTTGCGTAAAAGATTCCTTTGAATATCTTTCCCCACTGCCTTGGTGAGAAGATCAGCTTGTTGATTCTTTGATCTGACATGCTGCAAGTCCACTTCTTTTCTTTCCCATTTCTCTCTTACAAAATGACAATCCACTTCAATGTGCTTTGTTCTTTCATGAAATACTGGATTAGCTGCAATATGGATTGCTGCCTGACTGTCGCAAAAAATCTTCACTGGTCCTTCATGCGTTATACCCAGATCCTTCAACAGGCCAAGTCCCCATACTATTTCAGAAACAGCCATACTGAGAGCTCTATATTCTGCCTCGGCTGAAGATCTTGACACTGTACTCTGCTTCTTTGTCTTCCACATCACCAAAGAGCCGCCAAGCTTCAACAAGTAGCCTGTGACAGAACGCCGTGTGATGTTGCAGGAGGCCCAGTCTGAATCACAGAAACATTCCAGCACAGTATCTCCTTCTGAGCTCATCAGAATGCCAAGTCCTGGACTTCCTTTCAGATATCTCACAACTCCCATAGCTGCTGCCATGTGTGTCTTGGTAGGCACTTGCATAAACTGACCCAGTTTCTGCACTGAAAAACAAATGTCAGGTCGTGTCATTGTGAGATATATTAGTTTACCTATAAGCCGACGATATCTGTCTGGATTTTTTAATAGCTCATCCTCTTTGTCCTTCTCCTTATCATATGGCTTAAGCTTCAGATTCTGTGGCATGGGAACTCCCAATGGTTTGCAACCACTCATACCTGTTTCAGCTAGAAGATCAAGTGTATATTTTCTTTGAGATAGAATAATGCCCCTTTTTGACTTTACAATTTCTATCCCAAGAAAATATCTCATTAAACCCAGATCTTTTATCTTAATTGTCATTCAAAAGTTTCTTTGCTGTCATAATTCCAGATTCTGAATTCCCAGTTATTAAAAGGTCATCAACATATACAAGAATTAAAACCATTCCATCATGACAATTCATAGTAAAGAGTGAGTAATCTAGTTTGCTTTGTTTAAAACCTCCCTCTATCAAAGCTCTTGACAATTTTTGATTCCATTGTCTAGATGCTTGCTTTAGGCCATAGAGCGATTTATTTAACTTACAGACCAAATTCTCCCCCTTACCTTCAAAGCCCTCAGGAATGCTCATATATACTTCTTCTTTTAAACTTCCCTGCAAGAAGGCATTGTGAACATCCATTTGATGGATATTCCAATTGCCAACAGCAGCCAATTTCAACACTATTCGCACAGTGAACATCTTGACAACAGGGGAAAAAGTTTCATGGTAGTCTATCCCATTAAGAATTGCAGCAGCTTATGCTGTTGCATTGATTCACCATAAATCTTCGAGGTCTGGCATGAACAGGACGGGATTGGAATCAAGGCAGACTGTTCCTCCCACGGCTCTCTTAATTTCGAAAAATAAGCGGTAACAGATGACGATCCTTGCTTCAATTGGTTTATTTCTCTATGGAGGGAAAATATTCTTGAACCTGTTTTCTTGTCGAATCTTTCTCTCAGATCAATCCAGGCATGGTAGGAACTCTGGAAGAAGATAATTCCACTCGCGAGCTCCTTTGACACCGAATTGAGGATCCATGATAGAACCACTGCGTTGCATCTTTCCCATTGTTCTTGAAGCGGTGCTTCCAGCGTTTCTCTTCTGCAACCTCCGTCAATGAACCCGAGTTTGTTCTTTCCCATGAGAGCAATCCTCATCGCTCTGCTCCATACCGTATAATTCTCAACGCCGGTGAGGATATGAGGAATTATAGTCTGGCCCTGCGTGTCCGATGGATGAAGAAACAGCGGGTGGTTGAACGATAGAACATCATTATCGAGCTTCTGATTTCCCATGGAGTCTCACCGCGTCGGACGCTCTGCTAGGGTTTACGGTATTTGGGCAGAATGGTTGGAATCTTTGGGCTTTCTTGATCGCGTGCTTGGTTAACGAGCCTCTGGTACCATGTTGAGCCCATCCATTCCAGCTGCTCAATACGCACCGTAAAGAACAAAACACCAAAAATATTATTGATTCATCATGAGAATATACAAGCTCTGTTCCTTATTTATACACCATCCTTCACGGTAAAAATATCCTAAAGTACACACGGTAACATATCAGTAAAAAAACAAATACAATATTACTTCTAATATTAATATTTTCCTACAACTGCAGTGAAGTGTTTTTAAGACTACCTTTGTGGGAACATAAGATCCGCGACCCCTTTGAATCAAGAGATGGGTGTACCCTTTTGTAAATAACTCTTGCTTGACCTTCGGAGAATCCACCGCTTTCACAAGAGCATCAAATGAAGTCGTCCCCACAGTTACAAAAACAACCCTTCTTGTCTTATCATCGCCCGCACGATCTCCCATTTAGACTATTTGATCTCTTCTCCAAAATGCAGACCTTGCAAAAAATATTTTCAATTGAAGCAATGGACTTTGAGGACAGTTGCTCCACTTATTCACGAGGCAACCTCCCCTTCTTCTAAAAAATATATAAAATAAATGTTAAAGATTTGCAATTCGCATCTGATTTCTAGAGAATGACCCAGTAAGAAAAGCATCGGACTTCAGCCCATAGAAAAAAAAATGCGAATGCATGAACGATGAGCAACAAAGAAAGTTTACCTGAATTCGACTCCTGATAGAAAATCGGAAGAGAAAGCTTTTTCTTTTTAATCCAGGGAAAAGAAAAGTGTTGCTTCGGGATTTATGGTGTTTCGAAACTGGAAAGGCGAACAGTACAGCTGGAAACGGAAAATGGGGCACGATGCCAGCAACGTTCAGAATTTGCTCGCTTCGATTCTTTGGAGATCCGAGACAGAGCAGCAGATCTATTCCTCCAAGCTCGTCGAAGCTCTCCGCCAAGGAGGAGAAGACGCCGTTGCCATGGACGATGAAGACGGAGAAGAGAAGTCCCCACTCTCCAGGTAGAAGAACGATGAAGACAGATGAGTCGCGAACGGAGCGGCCAACGTGGAGATAACGATGCGTAAAATTGGAATATCATAACAATAGCACGGGCAAATTAGTCATATTAGGCAGTTTATTTCTCTCCCCTCCCAAAAGACCAGTTTTGGAGGGAGAGAGAGGTGGGGAGCGGGAAAAAAACAACCACGAAACGGACCCTTGATTTCACCATTTTCTCACTCCCTTTTAAGTCTTCAGTGATATTTAAAAAAATAAGGAAAAATAATAAAAAATTATGAAAAATAATAAATTTTTTTAAAAATATTATGTTAATAATATTTAATCTAAAATTAGTAACTGTTCAGATTCTTTTTTATCATTTTCTCAAAAATAACAAATTTTTTTAAGAATGATAAATAATTTTCTTAAGTACTTTTTTAATATTATAAATTATTAATTAAGTCATATTTTAAAAAATATTGCCACAAAGATAATTTAATTTAGCTATTCCTTCTGGCATAGTAATATATATATATATATATATTTCAAATTTCAAAATAAAAAAATGGCGGCTCCAAAAACATGTATTCCAAAATGCCTGCCTCTCACCGTCTCACGGCATTTGTGCAATACAGGTAAGTAGCGAAGCGTTATGGCGGAATCCGAGCGAAATAATATGAAGTCCGGGAGCTTAATCTACGATACTGAGATTCCGACTCTACAGCACAAACTTGATGCTTTTTCTGATTCTTATCGTAAATCCCTCAAATCACTAAGGGCGAGATCACAAGAAACTGTTCAATATCAAGGTGAGGATTCCTGAATGGTTCCCTTTCAGTGTTTCCTGTGGGTTTGGTTTATAAATATGACTTCTGAACTTTATGCTTTGAAATCATCGGTTATAACGCGGATTGTATGTTTTGATTTATTCTGTCTTCTCAGCTAAATTAGAAGAGGCTAAAGCTGAATTGAGGGAGGCAGAGGATAATTTGGTTAAAGCACAGGGAGGTACATCTTTACTCTCGCTTTGCATCTTGATTTTGGTGTATTTTAATTTTAATTTATCAGATGTAAACTGCAAGTATCCTAACATTTTAGCTTTCAGGGACTAGGTTTTCTTTCTCTGTTTTTTTGTTTTTGCTAGCAGTGACTAAGCGTTAATCACTTAATTTTTTACTTTTTGAAACTCTTTAATTGCATTTTCCACAGCGAAGACTCGCAAAGAGGCCAAGCATGTGGCGTTAAGGGATGCTATTGCTTCTACAAAGACTAGAGTTGAAGATCTTAAGAGTAGTGTTCAGGAGAAAAGAACCAAGAATTCTGAATATGCTGAATTTTTAGCTCAGCATTCTCTTGGTAATTATCTGTTTGTGATTTTACAAACTATATCTACTTTATAGCAATTTGCTAAGCGTTATTATGCTTCCAGCTGCCTGCTCACATTTTGATGCATTATGAATAACATTGTGATATATTTTAAACCCTCGGCAGCATCTCAAGGGACAAAAAATGTAAGCACTGAACAAAAAGATGAAATACAGGAGGCCATCTCATGGTACAATACAGTCCTCGGCTTCCATGTTGAAGGCGGAGATGGTAATTTATGTTGTTCATATTGTCCAAGTTTTATCCTTCTTCACTTAATTGATATCCTTACAAGTTCATCTGCACATCAGGGGTGAAGTTCACCTTCAAAAATATTAACGTGACCAACCCCAAAGAGGAATGTTTTTTTACCATCCGTCACGAAAATGATGCTTATACATGTAAGTGGCATTTTTTGTTTTGTTTATAATCTCAATACAATGTAATGATCTGCTTTATAAAGCTGAAGTTGTTTCTTTTCTTTCAGTGTTGAACTGTGAACCCTCCCTCAAAGGCACCAAAGAGTTGATCCATGAATTAAACAAGACAAATGGGCTGTATAAATTTGTCAGAGTTATGAGAAGAAAGTTCCAAGAAGTAGTGACACAAGGTATGACTGGCTTTTTATATACGCATAATTTTTCATGCATAAAATGGCAAATGCCAATGCCGTGTCCTGGTGCTGTAGGCTGTAGTTCTATTTTATACGTCTATAATTGTGATTTCCATCTTCCTGGAATTTTGCTTTGTAGTGGGAATCAATGTGATATGCTTATTTAAATGGAACTTTCTATCTGTTTCTTATATGGTATGATATTGTTTAAGTTGTCTACTTGTATAAGTAGATGTTGGTTTAATAATAAGGGTTTATTTTTTAATATCAATTTCTATAATTTTAACTAAGTAGTAGGCTGTGTATCATCCTTAAATGGCAAACACCAAGAATCTCCTATTATCTCAACACTTGCTCCAGATTTAGCTATCTCGTCCTTCAGAAGTGATTCCACTACCAAGAAAAACGAGAACAAAGTTCAACCTTCACAAGGTGATGGACCTTTTAAGAAACAAACCCTCAAAAGAGGGGCAATATCTGCTGCCTTGTCTCCTGGATCTGCCATGTCTGTTCGCCAGTCTCCTCGTTTGAAGGTATGAATCAAATTGGTCAATTGTATTCCTTGGATTTAATTCTGTTAGCCCTATGTGTTGTTATTGCAAGGTCGGAATGTGCTCCATATGAAGTTATTATCATGTCATGATTATGAAAGTTTTCTCTTTCCCCCCTTGTTATGACATATTTATTATACAATTTTGACACAAATTGGTTATGTTAGACACATTACATCCATCAGCTTAGCTTTTCCTCCTGCCCATTTAGGTGATACCCTCCATCCCCTGAATTTTGCTACCAGGTTTTTTATTTTCTTCTGACTTGACAGTCAACGTTCCAGGAGTGGTTGTGATTTGTAAATCCTGAAACAGTCGCAGCAATTTACTTTCTATAATGTATGTCTCTATTCTACTTAGAATGTTTCTATTTGGACCATGTCTGTGCTTAATAAGTTAATGCTTCTGATATTAAAATGACAATAAGCTTTGGAGGTGGTACGCATGCTGCTAATTGTTCGATGTATGATGAATGTTGTATTCTGTGGGTGCATCAAATGAAGTGGAATCACCATAATTAATTTCGTTTTGGTGTCACATATAATTGCATAGAAATTCAAACGGCAAGTTATTTGATCTAGATAATAATAATTGGATGTAATTCTTACATCTGTGCCTTTTTTTGATGCTCGCCCATTGAAAGCATTCAAGCACTGCTATTGGGGTACTTAACTTTCTACTCTGTAAATAGCCTTGTGGTCTACTGGCATAAAAGTTTTTTTATAAATGAGAGGTGGCAAATTCAATCCTGTTTATAATTTCAAGCTATTATTGTCTGCTCCTTTAACTTAAAAAATAATTTTCTGCCCTTGTATGAAAGTTATATTGATGCTAAAATCTCTTATAATATGGCAGGCTAGGAAATAAAGTGGAACTCTCTCTCTTATAACATAATTGATGACTCTGGTTGCTAAAACAAGTGGACACCTGGACGAAGACATATATGAGTTCATGGATGTACTTGTATCTAAGGCATATATAAGAAGAGCTTCACAAAATGTGGTTTGTTACTTGAAATATGGGGGCCACAGCTTACGGGGTTCTTTTTGCGCTTCTGTATTTTTCATCATATTTTGTGGTAATTGCGTTTTCTTATTTTCTTGTTTGTTTTATCAACAGTTCTTCAGTAGATCATGCTTGATGTAATGTAATTAATGCAGTAAATATAGAATGGATTCATTTTACCCCTTGTTTTAGTTATAACTAGTAACTGCCACAAGATTTTGTATCTGTAGAGATATAGATATCGATTTACGGGCCTGTTTGGGAAACCCCTGAACTTAGGTTTTAAAAAGACTTCTAGTCTAAACTTTAGTTTAGAGAAATTTTAAAACAAATAATTATATTTGTCCAAACATCGGTTTAGACCAAACCATAGTTTCAGATAAACTGATCAGAGTAGCTTTTGGAACAGTAAAAAAGCTTATGAACTACTCAATTACTATTTTACTTTTATTTTTTCTTACACCCTCTCTCCTCTCTCCTCTATCTTTTCCACTATCTTTTTTCTCTCCTCTATCTTTTTTACCTTCTCTCATCTTCCATCTCTCACACATACTCTTTTTAGTAATTTTCCAATTACAAAACCCCTTTTGGTAATAACTATCCAAACATTTATTTATCCAAAATTATTTTTTTTCTATAAGTTTTTCTCTAAAAACCCTTTTTCCATAAGCTATCCAAGAGCCCTTTTTTCTATAAGCTCATTTTTTAAATTTTATCCAAACACACACTATATTATAGATGATATATTTATATCATTTAGTTATAACTAGCATCCAATGTTTTTTTTTTAGTTAGAGAAATTCTTGGTTACTCTGCTTAATAAAATGATTCAAAATGAGTTTTTTTTTCACCTTCATTCAAAATTAGTTAGGCGTGCATGGGGTTGCTTGTGACGTGTCAGCTACTTCCTCATGAGCCTCAATTTCATGAATATGATCTTCTTTTGACCACACAAAAGTGCCATGGATGAATTATTCACGCAAAGCAATACAACAACAACAACAAAGCCTTTTTCCATTAAATGAGGTCGGCTACATGGATCATACGACGCCATTGTGCTCTGTCAAAAACTAAATCCTTAGATAGGTTATTGACCCGGAGATCCCGCTCAATGACCCCGTTAAGCGTTTTCTTTGGCCTTCCTCGACTCCTTTTAACCGGACTCCAATCCGTTTGATCCACCCTCCTCACCGGCGCATCCCTTGGCCTTCTTTGTACGTGTCCAAACCACCTAAGACGGTTCTCCACTATTTTCTCCTCAATAGGTGCCACTCCAACTCTTCCCCGTATTTGTTCATTGCGAATCTTATCTTTTCTTGTATGCCCACACATCCATCTCAACATCCTCATTTCGGCTACCCCAATTTTATGCTCTTGCTGTCCTTTTAAAGCCCAACATTCACTTCCATAAAGCATTGCTGGTCTTATAGCAGTACGATAAAACTTTCCTTTTACTTTATCTGGTACTTTCCGATCACATATAACCCCAGTAGCCTTTCTCCATTTAAACCACCCAGCCTGAATTCTATGATTAACATCCTCCAAAATTTCACAATCTTTCTGTATAATTGATCCCAAATATTTGAACTTATCTATTTGTGGAATAACTTGATCTCCTAATCTGACCTCCAAGTTACTTCTAACTTGCCTCTTAGAAAAATTACAATACATGTATTCAGTCTTACTTCTACTCAGACGAAAACCCTTCGACTCTAAAGTACTTCTCCATAACTCAAGTTTAAAATTAATCTCTTCTCTTGACTCCGCCATAAGAACTATATCATCCGCAAAAAGCATGCACTTAGGGATTTTATCTTGAATAGGCTTAGTTAGAACATCCACTACCAGATTAAATAAATAAGGACTCAATGATGATCCTTGATGTAGATCAATCTTTATGGGAAAATCCTTTGTTTCGCCCCCAGACGTTCTTACAGTAGTAGTTACCCCTTCATACATATCTTTTATTGCTTTGATATATGCCATGCGCACACCTTTCTTTTCTAAAGCTCTCCAAAGCACCTCCCTTGGCACTCGATTATATGCTTTTTCTAAGTCAATGAAGACCAAATGCAAATCTCTTCTTTTGGTCCGGTACCTTTCCATTAACCCCCTTAATAAATAAATCTCCTCCATTGTAGATCTACCTGGCATGAAACCACACTGATTCTCTGTAATATCAGTCTCTAATCTCAACCTGTGTTCAATTACCTTTTCCCATAACTTCATAGTGTGACTCATAAGCTTTATCCCTCTATAATTTGCACAATTTTAAATATCTCCTTTATTTTTATAAATAGGAACTAAAGTACTTTTCCTCCAATCATCGGGCATTTTCTTAGAACTTAAGATCACATTAAATAGTTTAGCAAGCCACACCACCCCCGTTTCGCCTAAACACTTCCAAACTTCAATAGGAATACCGTCAGGTCCAACCGCTTTACTATTTTCCATTTTCTTAAGCGCCTCTTTAACCTCGCCAACACGGATCCTACGGTAAAATGCCAAATTTGGTTCAACTTCTCGTGATAAATCTCCTATCTCATAACTCGACCCTCCTCCCTCGTCATTAAACAATTTGTAAAAATAGGTCTCCCACCGTTTTTTAAAATCACCATCTGCAACCAAGACCTTGCCTTCTTCATCCTTAATACATCGTACTTGATCCAAATCCCTCGATTTCCTTTCCCTGTCTCTTGCAATCTTATAAATCTTTTGTTCTCCCGACTTTGTCCCTAATTCCTTATAAAATTCCTCAAAAGCTCTAGAACGAGCCGCACTCACCGCCTTCTTCGTTTCCTTTTTAGCTAAACGATATTTATCCCAATTTTCAGTATTATCACATAAGTGTATAGCCTTGAAACAGTCTCTCTTGTTCTTAACTTTCTCTTGCACGTCCTCGTTCCACCACCAAGTCTCCTTATCTCGTCGACCAAAACCTTTAGATTCTCCCAAAATTACTTTAGCAACTGTTTGGACTTTTTCAGCCATTTCCTTCCACATGATGTTAGCATTTTCCTGCACCTCCCAAACCCCTTCATTTAACATAGTTCTTTTAAAAGTTTCCCTCTTCTCCCCCTTTAACTGCCACCACTTAACTCTTGTGTTTAAAGCATGTTGGCGCTTCTCCTTGCTGCACTTAATACGTACGTCAAGGGCCATTAACCTGTGCTGGGTAGTCACTCCGTCCCCTGGAATCACTTTACAATTTGTACAAAGTCTTCTATCATAACTCCTTACCAAAAAGAAATCAATCTGTGACCTGTGAACCCCACTCTTGTAAGTGATCAAGTGCTCCTCCCGCTTTTTAAAGCATGTGTTGACAATTTTAAAATCGTAGGCTAAGGAAAACTCTAGGATAGATCGTCCTTCATTATTAATCTCTCCAAAACCAAAACCCCCATGCGCCCCCGCATAATCCCTTGTCTCCTTACCAACATGACCATTAAGGTCTCCACCAATAAAAATCTTCTCAGTATGTGGTATGCTTTGAATCAAACCCTCCAAATCTTCCCAAAACTTTTCCTTAAGATGTGCTTCTGTTCCCACTTGAGGTGCATAGGCACTAATAACGTTAATTGTATCCCTTCCAACAATTATTCTCAAAGATATAATTCTGTCCTCAATCCTTCTAACACCCACCACATTCTTCTTACACTCTTTATCCACAATGATACCAACCCCATTCCTTGTACCTGTTTTACCTGTGTACCAAATTTTGAACTCATTGATTTCCCGAGATTTTTCTCCGACCCATTTAGTTTCTTGAAGGCACAAGATGTTAATCTTTCGCTTTACCATTACTCCCACCACCTCCCACGCCTTTCCGTTCATAGTTCCAACATTCCACGTGCCAAATCTGATCTTTCTCTCCTGAACTAGCTTCTTTAGCCGCCTCCGTTCGTAAGAGAGCGGTAGTCCTTGCTCATTTAACACTACATCCGGGCGACGATGCAGCGGCCCTTGCTCACTTCTCACTGTACTCGAGCCATACAGCGCGTTACTTACGGGCAACGACCTAGTAATAGCGCAATTTCTTCGTATGTCCATGTTCATAAGATTCGACAAGTTTTACATTGGCTGTCGGGGCCTAACACAACCCTCCTCCTTTACCCGGGCTTAGGACCGGCTACATGCGTAGGAGGAGTTATTCACGCAAAGCAATGGTAAGAGAAAATATCTTAAGATCCACTTAATCAATTCCAAGGACCCCACAGCCTAAATTCAATTTTGAATTACTAAAATATTCTAATAAAATGCTTTTATATTTGGGATGGGGTGGTTGTATTTAACTATCAAGTCTGGTCATTTGCATAAGCAAAACACCACCTTTTTTAGAAAGTTGGCTTACGTGCAGCCCCATCACATCATCGCACCTGAGCTTATGTGCCTTCCAAGCCAGAGAAACATTAGCCACATAAACTATTTGTGGCCATGTTAGGTACTAATAATGCTGAAATCATAGGCAGCATGTTAAGAAAAATTTTCAACCTCAAAAACCAAAGTAAAAATTAATATAAGAATTAAAGGATAAATTTTCTCACTCAATTTGACATAATGATAAGGCCGGTTTTGCATTCATAAAAATTAAAATTTGAGATTTTATATTTAAATTTGTTGGTTCATCCACATTATTTAATATAACTTTTTTTTAAATTTCATATTTTATATAAAAATACTAGGATATAGATATATAGATATATAGATATATAGGTTTTATCTGGATGGAACATGGATTCAAGTATAAAACAATATTACTTTCAGTGTTTAATGTAAAATCTAATTTGCAGAGCAATATATTAAGAAGGGAGTATTATATATAGATTCTTCCCATTTTGAGATAAGAGTGAGAGGCATTTTACCTACAAAAGGATAATTTAACTTAATCTAAGCATTAAAAATAAAATACGAATGAATTTTAAAAAAAGATAGTGGGAATAAGAAAAGCAACCATTGAAATTCTATTAACGGATTGAGTAAGTGTAGGCCCCACCAAACCGTCTATTATCACTAATCACGCGTTACTAATCTCACTAATTTTGGCATTTGATCAGACAAAATTGGATCGAATTCGTCCCGCATCTCGATTCAACTTGGTTATGGATTCTTCTTACATTTTTTCTTCTGCTTCCTATGTCTCTCTTCCCTCCCAATCTCTCTTTCAATCCTCAATGCTTTCCTCGTAAATCCAATCATTCCTCTCTTCATTCTCACTATCGATTCCTTTGATTTCTCCTTTCCTTTTTTATTTTAGCTTCTAACCGTTCAATCTGCATTAATCACCATCATGGGTTTCAAATCCCTCTTCTCTCGGAAGAAGAAACTCCTCGAATCCGCCGCCGCCGCATCGCCGATTACGTCCCGATCACCATCGCTGTCGATGCATTCTCGTGGGCAGCTCACGCATGAGCTGGAAGAGGTATTCAAGAGATTCGACGTGAATGGCGATGGCAAGATCTCCGCATCAGAGCTGGGATCCATAATGGGAAGCTTGGGCCAACCGGCCACCGAGGAGGACCTGAATAATATGATCCGTGAGGTAGACGCCGATGGCGACGGATTTATTAGTCTTCTAGAGTTCGTCGAGCTTAACACGAAAGGGATTGATTCCGTGGAGGCAATGGAGAATTTGAAGGACGCGTTCTCGGTCTTCGACATTGACGGCAATGGGAAAATCACGGAGGAGGAGCTACAAATGGTGATGAAGAGCCTCGGAGACGAATGCTCGTTGACCGAGTGCCGGCGGATGATTCAGGGCGTCGATAGCGACGGCGACGGCCAGATTGATTTCGAGGAGTTTAAAGTGATGATGATGGTGGGATCTCGCCATGATTCCAGGGACAGAGTGAAGCCGGAATAAGGCATTGTTTGGCTCTGCCACTATTTTGGTTTTTAATTTTTTCAATCTATGATTTGAGGATTGAAATTTCACGTCCTGCAAATTTGATAGATTACAAATTCTAAGGCAGTTAGAATTGAAATATAAATAAAGATTATATTTATTGTCAAAATTATTTTTTTATGGCTAGTATGATTTTTTTTACCAAATAACCAAACTAAATGTGTACACAAATAAATTTCTTGATCATGAGGTTCAGCTTTTAGTAGTATTGTTTTAAATTAATTTATGGTTCGTTTTGGTATTTTTTTTTATTAACACTCAGTATTGTCAAATATTTTTAATATAATTTTACCTATAAATTAAGGTCTTGATGCATCTTAATCCTTCAAGAATTTGTAAATATGATTGTACGACGGCCCGAAATTCTCTCAATAACCTCTCTTGTTTTCATTTTAACTTTTGTCAGAATTAATACTAGTTTTTCTGAATTCTAATGTATGGCAGGCTACCAACATGGGAGAACTTTGTATCTCTTTTTGTGAACTAACGTTTTTTTATTTATGTAAATTTTTTTAGCTCACTTTTAAATACCAATATATAATTATTACTCAATCACATTCTTAATATAAAAATTAATAATTAATTTATAAATATTAAAAAATAAAAAAATAACAAAAAAGACTATTTAAAATTTAAAAGGACAAAAAAAAAAACTCATGAATTTAGAAAAAGATAGATTGGGCAGGAGGCCCAATCTGTCATTTAGAAATTACTGTGCACAATTGCAAATACTATTATGGGAGTTGCAAATACCATTGGCGGAGTTGCAAATAAAAAATAAAATTATATTTTTTACAACTTTGTCAATGGTATTTGCAACTCTTGTAATGGTATTTGCAACTTTTTCAATGGTATTTACAACTCTGCTAGTTGTATTTGAATTCCTATAATGGTATTTACAACTCTGCTAATGGTATTTATAACTCCTATAATAGTATTTGCAACTGTGCACAGTAATTTAAAAATGACAGTTCTGCCAAATCTATCCTTTTCCAAATTCATAGGCAATTTTTATCATTTTAAATTTCAAATGGTCATTTTTTAGTATTTTTTCTTAAAAAATTAGTTAAATTAGTTATTTATAATAAATATTTGTTAATTTTCCTTAAACATATTTTCTACTCATTTGCATTATCTTTTATGGAAACTCCTTACTTTATACAATTAATAAAGATATTTTGAGAAAAATTATAATTTTTGAAGATAAATTGAGATCTTATATTTTTAAGGACTAAAGTAAATTATTTTATAATTTTGATACTAATATCCACTTTAAAAATGATATATATTTTATTGTTGGGAGTATTTTAATTATCTTAACGTGATAGTTATAAAATTCCACATGAAGTCATGAGATATTTAGATTAATAAAATCATTAAACATTTCTTGATCAAAGGTTTTTCACCAAAATCCGAGTTAATGAAATTGTTATAATTGTAAATTTGATTAAGATATGCCAAGTATGACTCAATTATTATATATATATTTTAATTTATACAGGTCATATAATATTATTCTCTTACTTTTGATAAATAACAATAACAAATAAAATAAACTCTACCTCTTGTTTAATTTTTTTATAAGAGGAATATAATTTTTTATGTTTTAATATATAATCTAATAGGTAGTACGTATCTAATAAAATAGTATTCGCAAATTTATGGAAATGGTCAGGTCGTCGTGGCGGCACTCAGTGGAGTCAGTGGCAGTGGGAGGTAGGATATGGCTGCTTCCAAGGCGTTAATGGCTTCCTTAACCCATCTTCGTCCACTAACATGCGCGGCTTCTATATCAACATCTTATCCTACACGACTCGTGCCCCAACCTCCCGACCTCATCAAGTGGGTTCGGAAACAAGGTGGTTTCGTGCATCAGGCGGTGAAGATAGCACAAGATGACTCCAAAGGACTCGGGCTTATGGCTTCTGAAGAAATCCCTAGAGGCACTGACCTCATTTTTCTTCCGCACCACGTACCCTTGAAGTTCGGGTCTCTTGAATCGAACTTTGAAGATGAGCTTCATTCCGTGTTAGTTAATTTAGCCCGCCATATTCCTGGTATCGATCCTAGCTTTCTTCGCTATTGCTTTCTAGTTCGTAGCACCGTAGTATTTGTTCATTTTGTATAGGTTGCCCTGAAATTTTGGTTTAGTCAATTAATTGTTTACTGATTGTTACCTGGAAGCGGTGGTAATGCATATCTTGTGATGTTTGGTGATATGCTCATTTTCTATTAATCCCATCAAAAGATTTTGTGAAGTTTAAGTCAAACCATAAGGAGCAGCCTTAGTGTGCTAACTGTGTGCAGCTTCTGAAATACAATAAAATTAATAGGTAGCCTTTGTCCCCTGTTATGTACTACTAGTGGTAAATATGTTATTAAAGTATTATAAGAAAATGCCCAGAGAGCAGTGTAGCTTTCCTTTTACTAGCATTCTTATCATTTTGCTACATAGTAAGAACTTAGTATGATATTTGGTTAGCCTGTAAGGATAAAAATTATAAGAAATAAAAGCACTTGTTTTTTATATATCCATGTTCTGATCTCATAAGAATGCATAGGCAGAACATGTAGAAATCTTTTATACTCAGCATAGTTTGGTGACTCAAGTTCTGATAATTAGGCTCTACTGAGTTTTCAATGTAAATAAATTGGACACTGGGAACATTTGGCAGAGGAACTATGGGCTATGAAACTGGGTTTGAAGCTTCTGCAAGAAAGAGCAAAAGTGGGATCGTTTTGGTGGCCATACGTCAGCAATCTCCCAGAAACATACAGTGTACCTATCTTCTTTCCAGGGGAGGATATAAAGAACTTGCAGTATGCTCCACTGCTTAACCAGGTATTATATTTAACCATCCCCTGAGTCAAGTATTATTGCTGATAAGTCAAGGGTTGAAAATTGGGAGAAATCCTTTGAGACCTTTTCACAATATTCATCTAATTGTTTCAGTTTTGTACAACAGAAAAACAAAATATTTTGAAGGCCTTAAGTTGCAGTGTTGACTACTACACCAATTCATTTGTATTTTGCTGTTGGGGACATGAATTCACATGGATTTGAGTCTTGGCTCTAATACTAAGTTAATCTTTTGCGATACACTTAACAAAGGAGTCATCTATGTGTCTAACTTGTTTCAAGAGCTTGGATAAGAGATGATACAACACTTCAAATAACGCTTAGACACTTAAGACATACTTCCTCCGTCAAAATTATAAGGTATTTTTTCTGAAGTATCATGTTCAAAAATATGAAGCATCGTTTGTCTTTCAAGGTGTAATTAATAAGGTTTTTCCAAAAAGCCCTTAAGTGTGGGTGTAGTTAATAAGATTTTTCTAATTGAGATACCCTATTAAATAAGGATAAACACGGAAATCCTTGTCGATCTATTAAATAAGGATAAGATTTTCCTATGTTTTGTCCTTGTCCATTCTTAGTCCTCCGCCATTGATGAAATCCTGTCATGTCAACTATCTATCTATATGTTGCATAAAGCCAATTGCATGTTGACCAGGTAAACAAAAGATGTCGTTTTCTTCTTGATTTTGAGCAAGAGTGCAGGTGTGCCCTTGACAATCTGAAACCAGATAAGCATCCTTTTGATGGACAAGAAGTAGATGTATCTGCACTTGGATGGGCAATGTCAGCAGTCTCATCTAGGGCATTCCGGTTATATGGTGACAAGCATCCAGATGGGACCCACACAGGCATACCAATGATGCTTCCTCTAATTGATATGTGCAACCATAGTTTCAATCCGAATGCCCGAATTGTTCAGGAAAAAGATACTGGTACAATGAAGATGCAAGTAAAGGCATGTGCACTCACACTCTTTCCTTTGTGAGTTTGCCCCCTTGTTTTCAAGAAAAGAATTAAAACTTCATATTTCTTTTTCCAGGCTAACCCTATGTTCCTTTTCCTCAGGTGGTGGCTGATACAGAAATAAGACAAGATGATCCTTTATTACTCAATTATGGCTTTTTAAGCAATGATTTTTTTCTTCTTGATTATGGATTTGTGGTACCTTCAAATCCTTATGACTATATTGAGCTCAAATACGATGGTGCATTTTTGGATGCTGCAAGCATGGCGGCTGGGGTTTCTTCTCCCAACTTCTCGGCACCTGCTTCATGGCAGGAACAAGTTTTATGTCAACTAAATCTAGCTGGAGAAGCTCCTGATCTCAAGGTTTATTCTCATTGATATTGCCCTATTATTTTTCTATTTCTTCCTTCAAATTACTAGAGTTTGAATATTCAAGTATTTGTTGGCCTTGTTATCTATAGGGACGGATCAAGGGTTACATTGAAGTTTTCTCTTCAATCTTGACAGTGACAAAATGTCTAATAACTTTTGTTGCCTGTGCATTGTAGGAAGGTCACTAACAACTTGTATGATATCGGAAACTTTGATCGGATTAGTGTTTTCTAGTAGACAAATTCTTTAGAGCTTTGGGGCTCTGGGAAGATTAGTTGCATCTCTGACCCATTGCCAACCATAACCTAATAATTGCCTTCACGCCACACTCTCAGAACCTTAGCTCAAGGGGAAAATTCATGCAACCTTCCTCAAATTTATGTCTTCTCCAAATAGAACCATCAGCTTCAATTTCAGTACTCTTCTTTTATAATATCTTGAAAGGCGTTTTTGGGAAATCAAGCTGTCTCAATAACCCCAGGCTTAAACATTCCAATTGGCTTACATGGATTAACGACCACATCAAAAGGACGTTAATTCCTGACATCACAAGCTGACGTGTCAAAATTTTAGTTTTTAGAAACAAAAAATCTCCAAAACTAATCAGTCCTACATGAACCCAAACTAGTTATTATTTTTTCTTTTAAATCTGAGGGTATTAATTTATGATATTAAAAGTCGAGGGCCTATTTTCCAAAGTCCTGAAGTTGAGGTTGGTTCTATATATCTTCCCTATTTCAATGTCACAAGCACATAGACCATGCACAATAACATGAGTTTGATGTTAATGCTGTTTAATGAGGGTTTAACAACTGTTTGATATCGATGCAGCTCAATTTTTGTTTAAAAGTATCCTTTCATAGCCAATGACCAGGCATGGTCTGTTTTCACAATATCTAGTCAGTGCAAAACACGTTAAACTGTTCTGACTTGTTACAGGTAAGCTTAGGTGGTCGAGAAATAGTAGATGGCCGGCTATTGGCAGCACTGAGAGTACTTCTTGCGAGTGACATGGAGGCTGTGCAGAACTGTGACCTTAACACTCTCAAGTCCCTAGCTGCTGAAGCTCCTCTTGGTATTGCAAATGAAGTGGCAGCCCTGCGAACAACAATTGCTTTGTGTGTCATTGCACTGGGGCACTTCCCCACCAAGACAATGGATGATGAGTCATTATTGAAACAGGGTGCTTCAGGTTCAACTGAGCTGGCCATTCAGTTCAGGATTCAAAAGAAATCTGTGATTATTGATGTGATGAGAGATCTGACAAGGAGGGTGAAGCTTCTCTCATCAAAGGAAAAAGTCACTGCTGAAAGTTGAAGCGCCAAATTGAGCTTTGTTTTGCATTCTGCTTTCAATATCATCATCCTCCCAAAGTAAGTTCAACTCTGTTTATGTGGTTGGCTGATCTGTTCCCCTTTGGGACTGTTGTGGCTTTCACATCTGGTGCTTTTTAACTGGAAAAGTTATTTATATTTTGTTACCTTCTTTTCACTATCTATGGCAAAATATCTTACCCCTTGTTAAATGTCCCTTTCTCATCATTTAACGAGGGATTGAAGAGCAATATTTCCTTCTCTTGTTTCCATCTAATCTTTCATTGCCATTTGGCATCATTGCGTTTCCCCCCTCAATATTTCTTTGCTTAAGTATTGCTTGAATAATTCAGATTAAATGTGCACGACTTGAATATACCGTATGAAAGAGACTTCATATCTGCAATATACATCTTCGTAATGAATATTTATTTACTTTAATCCCTGGCTTAATGTTTTTGGCTATTTTAATACTCCTTCTAATGCTAAATGTAGAAGTTAGCTAAGTAATTCACACAAGTTTGATAGTGATAAAAAATATTTGTTGGTTTACTTTGAATATTCTTCTTTTTAATCAGAAACTATCCTATCCTTATTAATTGTACACATAATATAATTAATAGAGATAGTTTAGAAAAAAAAATTAGAGATAAAAAAGATTGAAGTTCTATATTTAACACTCAATAAATTTCTCTTTTTATATTTAGGAGCTGATGGAGTTTTTTTTTATTATTTATTTAGAACGATTTAAATATAATTTGTGTAGTGGGGATTGAATCTAGTATTTGCAACGAGTGTTGGTGAAGTTGACAAATTCCATGTGTTAGAGGTATGAGATAACAGATAAGTATGTCCCATCAGCTTGACAGGTGGCTACATGGAGCTTTCATGGCATGCAACCACCAACGGCACAAATAAAATAAGGGCACATGTGACTTCCTTGGTGTCATTTTCTGGCAATTCACAAAATCTGTCCTCTATAGCATCCCAAATAATAAGTTGAGAAAAGGAAAGAGACCCTGCCCTTTCCTGTATTTGTTTTGTGGTTGGCATTTACATAGCACGTGTCAGCCAGGCATTGGTTCTCTAGAAAGTTTTTGCCTTGTAAGATCACAAATTGGGACATGTGGCATATGAACGTGTTTTTGTACTGACATTGCGTGTTCAATATAATCTTTGCCTTCCTCCATACGAATTTGGTAGGTCAAGCCACTTGAAGCACAGTAATATGAAAAATTAAAGATACTAGCATATTCATTTGGTAATCATTTTCACTAAAGTTGGGGTCTCATTATAGCAAAACAATGGTCGGGTGCTTCTCTTGGAGGAACACCTGGAAGGAGGATCTCCTTGATATTTTGTTGAGGATAAAAACAGGAATAACGTCTTCAAATTTGTTGGCAAAAAAACATTTCTTTAAATTTGAGTTGAGTTGTTTAATCTCTGACCCGTATTTATTTATTTATTTATTTATTTTTGCATGCATGACTTGTAAACTATACGGGTTGTTATACAAATTTATTATATTCCCATTATTTTGAAATTTTCATTTATTTGTTTTTGAAAAGAAAGACATTAAAGATGTTTCGAGGGTGGGAATTAAAAGATGGTTCTAGCTAAGTTTGTTTTTTCAAATAGCAACAAGGACGGTTTATCTGCTGTTGCAAACTAGCAGCATCATTAAATTGTATATTTTTCTTACATTCATTAATAAAACATAAAAACAATACAACAAAAGTCAAGGTTTAGCTTCCCTCATCAAGCTCCATCTCTTGACCAATAGGTGAATTTTAAACATGATTAATAAAAAATAGAGAATAATACAAAGCTTAAACTATCCAAATAAAATTCATGAAAGAGTAGTGATAATATGGTGAATTTGTCTGCTTTGCACCAATAAATGAAGTTCTTAAAAACATATTCGCAGAGGAGCGGTAGATACTCTCACTGCCCTTAAGATATGATGTCATGAAAGTCCCCTGTCTACTGTGTTTGTGACACTTCCAAAAATCACTTTTGTCCCTTATAAATTCCCCTCACATAATTACCTTTTGGATTGAATTTATAATCAATTATGTATATCAAAATCTTTATTTTGTTAAATGAGCTTATGATAATCAATTATTATTTATTAATTTTTTAATCAATTTTATAAATTAGCTAATCCAAGCAATCACTAATTAATAAAAAAAATACACTCATCATCCTGTCATTAATATACATAACATATTTAACTAATTTAATTAAATAAAATTAATTAATTAATATAATATATATTTTTAAAAAAATATTATAATAAAGAAATAATAAATATAAAAAATAGATAACAGATTGAGTATTACATATTACATATAATAAGAATATTACTATGGTTGCCATTATTATGAGTTAGCGGTGCTGAAAAGAAAGCTATGATCCTAAAATTGAGATCGAACTGGGGAGAGGTAGATGAGAGAGGGTTGATGAGCTTGAAGATAAAAGCAAAACACTGAAGATCTTCAGGTCTCAATTGAACACCAAAACATCTCAACCAAAAAAAAAACAGAAAGCTTATTGCGTTTTAACAGAGACGCCTAGTAACGGAAAATCAAAAACAAAAAAGAAACGTAAAAGAAAATCAGAACAAAAAACTTAAACTGTTAAACAACCCACTCATACACGAAAATTTCTCGGAGTAACCCGCAAATTTTCTTGTATATTAATATTTACACAGACTGTACATACATATATATACACACAAACACACAAGGAGATTTCTATGGTACCGCAATATGTATCGATACTGTTCTGAATCGACTCAGCTATCAACGATTACAAAGATATATAAAATATCTTAACAGTTAAACTACTAGTTGCACAGAGCATCCAGAAATCATCAGAACCCTAGAAATTAAATCTCCCATTATAATCAAGTATATACACACACAAACTTTCAGGTGTTACCGACAAGGATGGCCCTCTCTGATATTCCGAGCGGCGACCGAGATCGCTGCCGCCTAACATCTCTGAGAAGGAGGCGTCTAATTTCCGGCGAAGGCTCTTTCAGCTTGTCTATTTCTTGCTTAATCTTTATCACTTGGCTGTGGACTGCAACACGGCTGCCGTGATGATCGCCTTCTTCTCCGCCGGTACTCGTCATCACACTCTGTTTCTCCTCCTTGTTTTTGTAGATGGAGGCGTTTTCCCCGGTGGCGGCGGAGGATGCGGTGGAAACGTCGGTGTCGGTGGCTGCGGAGGTGGTGGTGCTACCTTGCTTCATTTCCGCGCGAGAAATATGGGAGGAGGCGGGAGAGAAAATAAGGAATCAGGAATGGTATTGCCTCTTTTGGAGGGCTGCGGGCTTATATAGTCAAAAGGAGCGAATCCCCTGCCTTGCGCGTGTCAGAAGATATTGTGCTACTGACGTATTTATTAGTAGATTTTTAAAAATATACTTAGAATCAGGATTTTACAAAAATCTGTCAACTCTGATAATAAAAATGTAAATACTTTTACTTAAATTTTATGAAAATGTTAAAGGTAAGATTTGTATATAAAAAAAGTGTAGCATCGAAAGAGTTTTACGTTAATATAATCCAATGGACTCAATTTATCAAATTCAAGATGTAATATAATTTTTTTAAAATTAAAAGAGCCAATATTAACAGCTTGAAAATTAAAATTAAAAACGGCTCAAACCAAGGAAAATATAATATAATTTCTAAAGTTAGTTATTATTAACCGAAAAAGAATGCAGGAAGTTGAGAGAATGGGAGTGGAGAAGGGAAAAAAATCTTATCTATAAGATGGCTGCCTAATAAAACAGCCACCCTATATTTGAACTACGAATACGACTCCTTTTTTTTTTGTGTACGTGAGAATAAAATAATTAATAGAATAATATATTTATTCATCAAATAATCAGGAGCTCTTTAGGCAATCAAGCAGCTAGTATTAGGTCAGGAAAAAAAATATATATGGCGAACTTGGGACAACCGTTGTTGAACTAATACTATATATATATTTTTTTAAAATCCATATTACCCCACGCGCCTGTATTTGGAGTCTAAATTAATCCATATCAAGTTAGACTTTTACGGGTGATAAATTCTCCTAACTAGTATCCATCTTAGACATGTATTCTCATTGTAGGGAGCTAAAATAGGGATTGCAGAAGATTGAGACTGAAAATTCACCAAACACGTGGATGAAGGTCCTTGTTTTTTTTTCCCTACATTATTATAGTAGATATTAATTAATATTAAATAAATATTATTATTACTACGGGGACATTGAGAAGTCCTCCAATTTCACATCTGTTCTGTTTCCCGCTTACGCTCCATACAATGTCGCTTTTCAATAGTGCCAGAAAGGGTTCTCACGACATCGACACGTAATGAAACGACAAGAAGGATATCAGCCAATAGAGATTGACCAAGTGTCAGGTATTCCCACAAATAAAATGAGAAGAAAAAAATCCAATTATTAGCATAATGTTTCCGGTGACACACTAGGAAACTAAAATATAATGATTTTTACTAGGATTCCAAAAAAACTTACTCAAATGGTATAGACAAGCTTCATAATTAGTAAACCAAACGGATCTTGTCATCCTTCTATATTATTAACAGTTTTCTTTCTTTCTTTCTTTTAATTTTATTATGTATAATTAATTTATGATAGCAAGGAATTCAAGGTTTAGCCGTTTACTCTCTCTCACACGTACATGTCTAACAAAAAACACATATCGTTTGATGTGTTCATGTGAGGATTCATGCACCCTATTTAATTTAGGTCAAATTTATAAGAACTTTTCTCTTGTTATTTTCCTTAATGTCAAGATGGATTTAAATTCTTTGACTTAGAGCAATTGTTGTAGTGACTGTTGGGAAGGATAGAAACTTAGATTTAAAAAAAAATAGCTTAAACCTTAATTTAATTTTTTTTTAAAATAAATAGCTATATTTATTTAAAAGGACTCTTGGACTAAATCATAATTTTAAATAAACTACAGGGAGTAATTTATAAAACAGTAAAAGAGCTTATAGATTATTAAACTATTATTTTATCTATATTTTTTTCTACTCTCTCCCCTCTCTCTTCTCTTATCTTCTCTACCATTTCTGCCTCTCTCGCCAGCGTCATCTCCAAACCCTCCGACAGCAAGCACGACGAGCACGGAGCCCTCCAATAGCATCTTCTATTCTCTAACAGCGTCATCTCCTCCTTCTCCACCTCCGGGCGTATCGTCTATGCTCTTCTCTCTCTCTGTTTGTCTTAGTCTTCTCTTCTCCACCTCAGTCCGTATTGTCGTCTTCTTCCTTCGTCTATTCTCTATTCTCTATTCTCTGTCGTGGAGTCATCGCGGGAGAAGAAGAGGAAAGAAGATGGTGAATGTGATACATGATAATTTTTTTTTATTTCATATTCTTTATAGTAATTTATCGATAATAAAAATTATTCTGATAATAACAATCTAAACATTCACTTATTTAAAACTATTCTTTTCATAAGCTCTTCTCCAGAAACCATTTTCTAAAAGCTATCCAAATTTTTTCTTCTTCTATAAACTATTTTTTAAAAGTCTATCCAAACAAGCTCTTAATCTAAACTTTAACCAAATATAAAAGTTTGGTAACCTCTGTTTTTTCTTTCCTTTTTAGTGTGACTAGTCTAAATGTTTGAGAATAACATATCTGCTTACTTCCCCAAATTTAATCTTCCTCGTTCATGCATTTAAAAGATGGATTTAATTCTCCCTACTTTGTATGAAAAAAAAAAAAAAAAAAGATCTCCCTACTCTTCATATGATCAAGGTATCCAAGTAAAGAGAAAAAATAAACGTGTTCAAAAGGCTTCTCGGGAACCCTCAAACTATGGTTTCAATAAATACTTTTATACTAATTTTTTTATATAATTACCTAAAATTATTTTCAAAAAACTAATTCAAACGCCCTCTACATCTAAAAATTTAAAATGTTAATTGGCATTGGCCAATCAAACTCTTCCCTATTTCTTATTTCTCATTTATAATTAACTTAAAAATAATCTTCTCTACCTGCATTGCTAAAAAGGTACTACTTCTGATCTTTAATATAAATATTAAATAATTAATTTATAAATATTAAAAAAAATTAGTTAGATTAATAATTTGTAATAAATTTATTTTAATTTTTTTAAACTACCATTTTAATCAAGTATATTTTAAATATTTTTGACTAAGAGTCACCTTAATATAGACATTTAATAGGACACATGTGAATCCAGTAATTGCATCGCCAGACAAAAAGTTATATGCTCCAACAAATTAGACCAACAACCACTATCAGGGACTATTATTTATTGTGACTCTAGTCACAGTATTTAGGAAGACATCCTAACTTATAGGTGCCTAAATTTACGTTTGAAGGTAATAGACGACTTGTCTTGCTCACATTAGTATCGCCTAGGAGGAAGAGAGATTTTTCCTTATCCTTAAATCATGAGTCTAACCTCTTTCCAAAAATTACAATAAAAAAAATGTATGCTCTTTAAACATTTCGGTTTTCGAAGGTCCTCCCTCTTTACATTGTTTCACTTTTGAGGCATATTCCTAAGATAAAATGCCAAAACCATTCAAATTTAATTACAACCATTAAGAGCTAGTTGAATTATAATTAATTTTCTAATTTTAATTAATTATAAAAATAAATAATTAATATTAGAAAAAAATAAATAATTATCCTTGCCATTTGAGATAAAGCCTACGAACCGGTCCAAAAGGGAGGTACTTTGGAGTACCTCATGGCTGGGAACATATATATATATATATGTATATACACATACACACATACGAGGTACTGGGATTCGAACCCGAAACATGCTGGCAATACTCAATGAGTGATCGCCAGAATGCCACGGGGAAACCAGTGCACGTGCCTGCAAATAAAAGTTATATAAAAGCATAAAACAATACTAAATATTTATCCATTTCCTTATGATAAGAATTTGTTCATGAAATGATACTCCTATATCTATGGATTTGTCATCCTCCACAAGAGCAATCTTAAGAATTTGTTCATATTCACCACTTTTGGTTAAAAACAGAAGACAATATACAATAAAACGGTCTTAACAAGAAAGAGTTGGCCGAAATGTAATAGTCTAGCTTCTCACATGCTCTTTTACTTCAATATCCACCATCTAAATTGTTCGGGCTAAATTTCAATAATTCAGATTTCATATTTTGAGATGTTCAAACTCCAAAAAAAAAAAAAAAAACAGAGAAAAGTAAATCTAGAAAGTAGAACTTTGATTTGAACAATAAAAGCAGAGAGAATGATGCCAGGGAAAAGCCAGGTTTGGCTTTGGTTAGTTTTACAACTGGTGGTCACGACTCTGTAGTCTGTAGAGATTAAAGCTAAGGATTGGAGAAAGTTTGAAGACCGTGACGTGATGCTTCAAAAGTAAAGGATGTGATCAATTGGTTGAACCATTTTGGTCACCACTATTACTTCTATTCCCACTGCAACAGAAGAAGTGTGGAAGCTTGACACGGCCACAACCTCTGCGAAAAGAAGTAATGAATTATTTGCATCTGAATCAGAGAACCACGCCAATTTATTTATTGGTCTTTTGGAAACAAACAGTAAACAGACGGATTCATCATAAGTAGAACGAGTAATAGAACCAAACCTCTCACAAATGCATAAAGCTACTATGTTCAGGACTTTGTCAAGGTGTCAAATGGAATGAAAGGGCAAGGAATTGAACCACAAATTATATGTCATTCTATTGTTTGGTAGTTCCAAGAGG
The DNA here is from genome assembly GCA_037074615.1 of Leucaena leucocephala. NCBI lineage: Eukaryota > Viridiplantae > Streptophyta > Magnoliopsida > Fabales > Fabaceae > Leucaena > Leucaena leucocephala. Next base: position 20,348,266 of record CM073566.1, read on the forward strand.
AAAGAGAGAGTTTCATTAATACAATGAATGACTCATAAATTCAGTCTTATAACGAGAATAAACTTTTAGAAGATAGCATTTTGTGATTTACTCGTAAAATCATTTTGATGAAGATGTGGCATATATCCAAACCCTAAGGAAATGACTAACATGAATTTTGAACAAAAAACTAATTATCTTGACCAAAATATAAAGTCAGAATAAAAGCCTAACAACCCAACAGATAAAAGTTTACGATATTGCTAACATAAAGACAAGATGATAGAAAACCTAACAAGATAATGTCTTATGATAAAATAGATAAATAAACTAACATTGAGAAAACTACATAAATGCTGCAAACAAACATTGAGTTGTTCAATGTCATTCTCCCCTTTCGTTTCTTCCAAAAATATCTAAAATCACTGTCTGTTCCAATCACATTTATCGTGGCTGTTCAATGTGGATTGTGCAAACCATGGATCTAATACGAACAACCATTTATTGGATCCCAATTTTGTACCAAATGTAAATTACCAATTAATTTTTATATTCCTTCCTAAGCTAGATCTATATGTGATGAATAGTCATTACTGCCAGGTATAAATGTAGCTCAACCAAGCACACCCTAGACCTAAGATTCACATTTCACAGTGACATATAGGGTCAAGTCCAGGCAGGATCAAGTAATTCAGAAGAAGCATGACACCAAAATGGAACTATTATAGAAACTGTATAAAAGCAAATACGCAGCATTAAGAGAATTTGCTATATTTAATGATGAGAATCATGACACATTTCCCAAACTATAAACCACAGTATCCACAGCTCAGATAGCATCATTGGAGTATAAGCCTAAAGTTCACCTGCATCGGACTATTACAGGAATAGGTTTTAAAGCTTTTGGACCATTTCTTATTCCTCTTTTATGGCGAGAAACCTACATGATAGAAAAGGCCATAAATTTAAATTCAAAAAAGGAATAATAGAACATCATGGAAATTAAGAAAATCGCACCAATTTCACATGAAAAATGATGCTTCTATCAAATGAGAGAGAGAGATAGAAACGTGTCAATCATGAAGAAGAAAAGGTAAATGAAAGATATAATTTGTAAAGGTACCTTCTTTTTTGGGACAGCCATGAGCTCCATAGATTCACTAAAAGAGAAACTTGGGAAACTAAACTCAGGCAAAACACATAGAGATGAAGAAACCCCATGGTTAATAATTCCAGCTAAAGGTGGTGGTTGGGGATTGGAATGCATCCACCTTTTGATTACTAACATATTAGCCATTTTCTCTCCTGCGTTTTTAAGCACTGCAAGTCTCATTGGCTACACCAGTAGGCCATTGAAAACAAACAAAGAAAAATGTCAATATTTTCATCAAATCCATAATAATTTATGTATAACATCAGGATGACTTAAGCTTGAAACTCATGAAGAAGGAAAAATTTACCAGGTTTTATATGAAAATAAAGTCAACATCACAGAAGTTAGACTCAAGATATTCATCTCAACTCACAGTGAATTTCAGGCAAGATAAATTCGAATCTTCTTCTTAAGTTAGATGCTTCTGAAGGGAAGTAGACAGTGATACAATAAAATGAATGAATGAGAACATACATTCTTCTATATTTTCATTCACTATATCCTATCTTTCTATCTCTCATACTTCCGGGAGGCAAGCACTTTACAGGAATCTACAGATACCAAGAGCCCAATAATACAAGAAGAATCAAAGCAAAACTAAGAACAAGCAGATGCATAGGCATGAACATTTGACGGCAAACTTCATGAAATAGAGAATCAGGCACGGAACAAAAGGAGAATCTTACAATCAGGACGAATGTTTCGCCAAATAGCTCTTGGTTCGTTTATGAATCACAGTCAGCCGTCTTCCGCCCTGTGGCGTCTGTCTCGTCCCTTTCCGTCTGAAGTTCGTGAGACAGTTGAGGCGTCCAGGATTGCCATTTCTATTCGGGTCGTCAGATGGGTCGGGTATCGGACTTTGGGTTCTATATTTGTTTTGTATTTCGAGAAACTGGGCTGAAAAGCCCAAACAAGAACAAGCAAGAAAAATACTACCATCTATATAATAATATGATACTATGCATTCCCCAACAGACCGTTAAACCTTGAAAATACGTACGCGAATGAACGAAGCAGGCTAAAACTTTCCCGCTTTTTCTCATTTCACATATACTGATAAACTTTTCTGAATGAACAAGAACATGTTCCGGAGTTTTCAGTCGTGTTTCAATCACAATCTCAAGAATCACCTCACGGGCTGCAAAGTTTCCTCGCTGATTTCTCTCTTTCATAGCCTCACGAAGACTCTAGCTCCTGATTCGAAGCTACAGTACATCTTGAACGAGGTTGAGGAGCTTCAATCTTCCAAACCCAATGGATCATCATGGCATTCGGCGTCGGATTCTGAAGATTTCTCCGATAAGGATGTTCCCGTGAAACAAGAATTATCTACGGTTCAGATTTCACATCCTTGGCCTGAATGGGTGGACTTGATGGAGTGCTTGATGAAGAGAGGTTACTTTGGTGCAGAGGGAAACCCATTTAGAAGTGGTGAATTGAGTTCCAAGGAATCAAACATCATTAGGACTGCGTGCTTGAATTTCGGGCGGGATCGATTTGATCTTTTAAGGTAAGGATGGCTTCTTTGGGAGTTCATTTTTAATACTTCTGGGGCAATCAATATTAGTTTGCTTTATACGTGCCACTTAATCTAATTGTATTTCTGCCAAACCTGTAGACTCTAAATTTTGTTCAAAATTTGCTTATCAGTCCAATTTTAAGTTATTGTAGCTGCAGAAAGAGTTTGATTATCTACAAAGTATATAATCTGGATTTATTTGAGCTTTGATTTCTCCGTTTATTGGGTTTACAGAATATTTTCTTCTCATATTAACGTTGCTAGTTCCTGGTATATGCGTTTTATAGAGTGCAGGCAAGGTGTTTGAGTTTAGGTTTCTGTGACAGATAGCAGTAAAACTGTTGAGTTGACTGCTGGATGGAGTGCATTATAATGTACTGACTTTTTAGTTTTCCAAAATCCAGATCAACTATTTGCATGAGTGTTGTCTTACCTTGTCTAGAGCAAATTTCTGTGATTGGAAATAATAATGCACACATGAAAATTGTCTACTCCCAAGCTTTCCATGAGTATGATATCATTGAAAATAAATCCCTTTTTTTGTTTGCCTTTGCTATTAGGTACTTGTCTCGAAAGGATATCCAAGTTATTGTAGGACATGGATGCCCGAGCTTAGATAGGAAAGTTGTGAACTCAGGGAAGCGTCTCAGAGCACACGTGGGCATTGATGAGGGAAATGTATGTGCTGAGCAAGATGTTATTGATTTTGACCCATTTGTTCATTATTCTGCTATTTCTCTTCTTTTTTTAACATTAACTAACTATTGAAACCTTTATGAATAACCAAGAGTTACATAAACTGTTGCTCTAACTAGGTGTGCAGTACCTGCAATTTGAGGGGAGAGTGTGAAAGGGCATTTGTGAAGGCACGTGATGATGAAGGAGGAAGGACAGTTGATTTAATGCGCATAATCTTGACATATGGGCTCGATCCGATTATTGGTTCAGTTGAGAACAAACCGTGTCTGAATAAAATGATAAAAGAATCAGTGAGAAGACTGCTGCGAGAATTGGTGGAGAACAGCATTAAAGAGGATGGTTCTAATCTCTCCAATTCCACTGATAGAGTTAATCCCAATCCACAAGACAAGGGCAATATAAAAGTCCCAATGAAGCAAGGAGATTGGCTTTGTCCCAAGTAGCTTGATTACATCCCATAAGTATTTTCTGACATGCATTATTTAGTTTTTCTACACTTGTTCACATTTCTTTCGTACCTTTCATTGTCTAGATGCAATTTCCTCAACTTCGCTCGAAATATTAAGTGCTTGAGCTGTGACGGCTTATTCCAAGAAAGAATAAGGCAATTACAGAATGATCAGGAGCATCTACCAATGAAGAAAGGAGACTGGATATGCGAGAAGTAATGGCAGTCCATATTTTTTGGATTTATATGAATAATATTACTAGTTCTAACTCACACCATTAATGTCATTTCTGCAGATGTAACTTTATCAATTTCGCAAGGAATACAAGATGTTTCCTTTGCAAAGAGAACCCTCCAAAGCGGCAGCTCAATCCAGGGGAGTGGGAATGTGAATCGTAGGTTCATGCTACACACACATCGGTTTTTTTGTCGGTCATATTGTTTATCTGATTGCATAATTTTTTTTCTGTGTGTTGAAGCAATTTGAATCTTGTTCGTGTAGGTGCAACTACCTCAATTTCAGGAGAAACATGGTCTGCCTAAAATGTGATCACAGAAGGCCAAAGGCATCAAATGCTTCAGACTCTTCTCATCGATCACAAACCGTAGATCAAGACTACCGCAAGGGCAACCGGTTAAATTTTGGCAGAAATCAAGGTAATATTAATGACCAAACAATTACTAAAACTGAAAGAAAGAACAGGAGAAGAGGTTCAGGTGAGTGGAGATTTGTGGAAGATGATAGGGATGAAAATGATCAATGGCCCTGTTCTCGGAATGGTACTTCTCAGTTTGACAAATTTCCAATAGCTGGAGGTAAGAGTGAATTGTCAAAGAGTCCCCAAAAGATAGAAGCGTGGAAAAAGGAGATGCTGAAGATGAACAAAAGCTCCATAGAGATGACAACGGAGAGTGAAGATGAGTTCTTGTCTTCTGATAACCAGAATAATAAAGGAACTTATTTTACTGATGATGATGAGATGGAAGAATGGTTTGGAGTGGGTAGGAATGAAACAAATAGGATTTCGTGAAAGCAAGTAACAATCAGTCTGATCTCAATTTTACACTTCAAAGATTAAACATCCTATTTTTGTGCTCTGAAGATTTAGGATTTGCAGATTCTTAGAATAGTCCAACTTAATGCAGTTGAAGTCGTTACTGTTAATGGCCTAGATAACCATCAAAAGTTGCATTATCAGTACCCTTCGGTGTATGATTAAGTCTTACATTGAGTAATTAAAGAATAGATCAAAGGTATATAAACTTGAGGTGAGTCCATCTGAAAAGGCTTAAGCTATTCAGGTATAAGCAATGTTGTCAAAATTAGATTGGAAATGGCCATATTTCTGGTCTGGAGCACAAAACTGGCCATTTTTTTTTCACAAAATAATTTTTACTTTTGGCAAATTAACTTTAACAACCAAAAGTCTTTTTTGAAAATCAAACAAGGCTAAATTAACTGTGTGGAGATGGACAATTTGAAGTACTATAGCTTCATTGTCTGTTGACTAATGATTGCTCGCACCCAGTTTTATGCTTGTGTTAGCTGAGGTAATAACAAGAAAAAAATAAAAATTCTAACAGATTGCCCATTTGATTTGACTTTCTCGTTTTTTTTTTTATTGTTGGTTCAAATAGGATAATTTTTCTTCTATATTCTAATGTCATCATATTATTATTGTTCTTAGCTAACACGCACACACACACACACACATATGGAATCCTTGTATTTTGATTTCCTATATAAAGAATTCGTATATGAGGCCAGCTCGTACAAATCCTTTGAATCATAATATAATTTGGTGCGTCTGGTCTCCCAAGGCATGAGACAAATTTAGTAAAATACATTTTCATGATGGCAAGGTATAGATCGAAACGTGACATCATTCTTGAATTCTGGCCTCATGAAAATTACTTGATTCATTCATTAATATTAAAGTTATGGACTATGGTTTGTGAAAGGTATGTGCCTTGGGACGAGAAAATGTTACATTTTGACCATAATTAATTAATTAATTATCTCACGGAAATTTTTTGGATTATGATTTCAATCAACTTTATTATAATTGAAAATTGCGATTAATTGCCAAGGATTGATCTTTGCAACCTTAGTCTATTAATTTCGTCTATGATAGACATTTTAATTAGGAGCATTACCTCTGTTACTTTTTAGTTTTTAACAATCTTAATTAATCAAAAGATTAATATGTCAAATTTATAATATATTCCAAGTTACGTTTTTCCATTAATATACATTGTATTCTAAGGAATTAAGTTATTTTTAACATTCTATATATATAAATGTTTTCAAGAATATTACTATTTTATCTTTACCAATATGTGTGTACATTAATGTAAAATAATACGTTCAATGTCTGTTAAAAATACATTTTTGCTGCTACATATATATGAGGTATAGTAGAAATAGCATGGAACAACTAACAAAGCTTGATAGTATAATATCTTAAATATAATTTGTGGCCTAGATTTAAATTAAGTCGTGTGCATATAAAATATTTTATTAGGAGATATAAAATTTATTTTAGTGATCTCTATATTTTAGGAGAATTAGTCTCTAATTATCGATTATAAGTATAATAATATTAACACACACAAATATATAGCATAATTTATTTAATTATTAATATTGATACAAGCCAAATTATACAAAGTTTCCATCGTACAGAGAAAACAAAGTCTAGCTACAGACACATCTCATGGAGAGGCTTATTTCTTTTTTTTGTATACACACACACACAGCGTTAAGATCTATATTATTATATGCATTAATGAGGGATTATGGATCATGCAGGCGAGATCCTGAGGTAATCAGTTTGAGAGGTGTTGTCGATTTCCTTGCTGAAGAACTTGTACATGTAATCCTTGTAAGAGACACGTCAGTAACGAGGTGGGTCCCTTGCTGACGTCAGCTCCTCTAAAGGTCCGTACACATTATCTACAGCGCCAGGGTTGAAGAAGGTCGCTATTGAATTTTTTTTTTATACAAATGAGGGATAAACCCAAATTACATATAAATATTATTTAAGGGGAAACAATTTCTAAACTCTCGCTAGACACCAAGTCCTCCAAATAATGGGGACACGCTCCTAAGAAGGAAGTCCTAGCTAATCCTTGTTTAGCCAAAATATCAACAACCTAATTAACTCTCCTTGGGATATAATTAATCTGAACCTCCCATGCATTCTTTAAGAAGGAATTAATTTGTACCATTAAAAGGCTACAAGCATGATTATTATCCATTTTCAAGATATCCTCAAGAACATTCTTTGCATCTGACTCTAATATGATTTTCTTAAGGCCCATATCCCATGCCAGTGATAGGCCTTTGAAGATTGCCTATTGCTCAGCTTCCCTAAGACTACAAGGCCCAATATGATGCGTAAATGCTGCAATCCAATTTCCCGCATAATCCCAAATGACTCCTCCACATCCAGCCTTAGTTTGAGATTTTGCAACAGCCCCATCAACATTTACTTTGAAACACCCTCTCGGTGGCGCTTCCCAGCTAGCCATAGATGAATTAGTCACAGTTTGTGTAAACTGTTCCTGCTTGCAAACAAAACGCTCCCAAACCCGTTGCAATATTACCAATGGTTGATTCGGCTTAACAAAGTTTAGTTCAAATAATGATTTATTTCTCCATTTCCATAGCTGCCAAATCCCAACACCCCATATCAGCTTCCAATCCTCTAAATCCGATAAACCTATATTATTCCTGAGATTCATATCAAACCAATTCCTCAAACTTGCCGAGAAAAACTGACTATAATGAATGGGATCAATACATTGACACCAAAGCCTCCTAGCATACTCATAATCCCTCAGAATATGGAGAGTATCTTCAACACCTTGATTGCAATGATTACACAGAGCTGAAGTGGTCGACCATCTATTTCTCCAAGCATTTATGGGCAACCTGTTATTAAATGCAATCCACATAAATACCTTAATACGCTCAGCACCTTCCCATTTCCATATTTCCTTATACGTTGCATTTAAATAACTGGTTGGAGGTTTATTTAGTATGTAATAAGCACCCTTTACAGTAAATCTTCCATCATTAGTTGCATTCAACACCAGTACATCATTACCAGCATCCTGCCTTGGTGGAAAAATAATTAGTAACTTATGGAAAACCTGACTATGTATTAAATTAGCCATCCTTGTAAAATCCCAAGAACCATCAGTTACCCAATCCGCAACTGTACTATTATTCTCCTCTATAGTAATAGGCCGTATACAAAAGTCCTTGATACTTTTATCAGGGAATAGCCAATTATCATTAAGGAAGTTGACCTTCTAACCATCCCTAATATGCCACCTCATACCTCTCTCCACAATCCCTTGCTGTTCAGAAATAAATCTCCAAAGTGCAGAGTCTCCCTTCCTAGCCTCCAATAAATTCTCCTCACTTCGCAATGCATACTTGTGCAAGAACACTTCAGCCCACAGACCTTTAGAACCTTGTACCAATTCCCAAGCTATCTTAACCCCACATGCTTTGTTAACAAGGTTTAATCTTTTGAAACCAAGACCTCCATATCCTTTGGGTTGGACAATTTGGTCCCACCCAATAGGGTGATAACCATGAGTACTCTCACTATGCCCCCAGATGAAATTCCTCTATAATCTTTCAACTTCATGACAAACACTCCCCGGCAATTTTGCCACTTGCATAGGATATAGAGGAATAGTACTTAATACCGATTTAGCTAAGGTAATTCGCCCTTCAATTGTTAAAGTACTAGCCTTCCATGCCTGTAATTTAGCTTTTACTCTGTCAATAATATAATGAAAAGTCTCTTTTGGTTTCCTTCCTCTGATGATCGGAAACCCCAGATATTTTCCAAATTTAGTAGAAACTGTAATACCAGTCATCTGACTAATCCTATGCTTTGTATCATTGATGACCTTTGGCGAGAAGAAAATAGAAGACTTAGCTTTACTTGTTGGAAATCGTGCCCTAGGGGCCAATCATTGTCTTATGAACATTATTGATTTATGAATTTATTAATTGAGTTATCATATTATTTGCATGTTTACTATGATGACCATCCTTGGATAATTTATGATATTATCCTAAATGTCCCTGGTCGATCATCTATGTGGGAGCACAGATGAAATAAGACCAGTATGACTTTGAAGATGTATAGAGATATAAATCAAAGTCATAAGCATATGTAAGAGTACAGGGTGTTGGACCGACCCGCTATGAGAGAACTGCATGGGTAACGTCATAAGCTTCTCTCATATACAAACCATGTCAATATGCCCTTTGACCTGAGATCATCATGGATTCCTACATGACAAAACGCTCAGCTTTGACCTAGTCAAAAGTCACTTTTGACCGAGTGATCATAAAGACTATGTTCGGGCTTAGTGGTTTTTCATGCGGAGGAATGTGAATGGTCAAGATGGAATTTGTCCCTCACATTCGTGGAGAGATATTACTGGGCCCCTCGATGAGTGAGTCTGAGAAATGTATGGCCATACTGTAATGGAAAGGTAGTTCCATTTCTATAGTCAGACTACTCAGGGATCGAGAAAGTAACGGTCGGGAATAGGAGGATGACATTATCCATGCCTCATCCATGACCAAAATATCGCGTGACAGAAGGGACATGATATGGTTGTATAAAAGGTTACATCGTTTATCGATCCTCATATGATTTGGGTAGTTGTTATGTCTTGCTAGAGACCGCTTGCGACTTGTGGGCTAGTATAGCAAATGGCCCACTGCCAACTTCATATGGGCCTACAGGGTCGCACACAAAATAGCCCAACACGAGCTATGATGTCCAGATTCATTGAATCTAAGACATGTCCAGATTCAATGAAAGATCCAGGTGAATGTATATATATTTATTTATATTCGTATATATATAAATTCGTATATATATATATATTATATATATGAGATATATGAGATTTAATTTATAAGGATAAATTAAATCCCTATCACGTTTGAATTCGAAATTCAAATTGATAGGATATCTCATATAAGAGATATTTATAAGATTTAATTTATAAGGATAAATTAAATCTCTATCACGTTTGAAATTCGAAATTCAAATTGATAGGATATCTCATATAAGAGATATTTATAAGATTTAATTTATAAGGATAAATTAAATCTCTATCACGTTTGAAATTTGAAATTCAAATTGATAGGATATCTCATATAAGAGATATTTATAAGATTTAATTTATAAGGATAAATTAAATCTCTATCACGTTTGAAATTCGAAATTCAAATTGATAGGATATCTCAAATTTGATTTATGGGAATAAATCAAATATAACTCAGTCTCATCTTTATTTAAAGTTAAATAAATAAGTAATTAAATCTGTGGGACGGATTTAATATTATTTTATTTAATTAGTTTCTTATAAAATTATACAATATATGATATTGTATCTATTCGGAATTAATATAAGATTAACTCCAAAATCCAATTAGGTCAAGTGGAAAAACGCATAGCATCCTCTATATCTGATTGGAGGAGCTACGTTTGAAAATAACACAGAACACAAAAAGGCCGAACGGAATCTGCAAAAGGTTTGCAGACAAGAAACTGCCGAAATAGAGACGGAGACTTGTGAAAGCCTTGGAGGGACAGGAGACGCTAGCACGTCGTTCGTGGTTGGAACGCTGTTCGTGTGGATACCAGTAGAGGAAACCGACCTGAGGCGTCGACTTCTTGTGATCGGAAAGAGACCACCGTCCGCGGAGAGAATCTGTGAAGGTCGCTGAGGAACACTCCGTCGATTTCTTGCGATCAGAAAGAGATCACCACCCACGTAGAGAAGCTGTGAAATTCGCTGAGCAACACTAAGGGTAATGATTCTTTCCACTTGACTTAAACACATACGGCAGATCCTGGCAAGGAATGGAAAATCTTTAAAGTTTATTTCCGCTGCGTGTCTTCCAATTCCTTACAGTGGTATCAGAGCCATGCCGTTTTGTGTTTAAGTTAGGCTTGATTTGTGATTTATATGATATATGTTAGTAGTAGCCGATCATATAATAAGCGTTGTATGTGTGACATATATGGAATCCTTGTTGTGTATGACATAAAAGGAATCTAAAAGGAAATTGAAATCGGTGGTGATGCTTTTTGATTTGATCAATCCGCATAGATGGGGTCTAAGAAAACCGAATTCGAATTTGTGATTATTTGTGAAAACCAAATTCAGATTCGTGATTATTTATGAAACAAAAACAAAAAAAAATTTCTTCCGGGGCGCTGCCCCAGAGACCCCGCCCGCTAACCGGCTAGCGGGACAGCCGCCCGCTAACCGGCTAGCGGGACCGCCGTAGCTACCTGTTCGTAGCGCAACATAACCGTAACATATGTTACTTTGTAAATGTTTTTTGCCCTTCGATTAGATCTGAATATTGATTCTTGAATGTTTGGGTATGGTGAACAATATGGCTCTAGATTGCAAGTGTTGTAATTTTTTAAAAATACGGCCTGCGTGTCGTGCCTTCCTCTATATACTCTCAATGTACCTTCTCCTCTCATCTCACTCCCCTCGAATGTTAAAAGAGGTTTCTATATGTAATTTCTCTTTTCTTACTAGAGAGCTCCTCTCATTGGCTTGAGGGGACTTAGGATAGGTGAGCCATATTGTATCACGTTTGAATTATGCATCTTATGATTAGATCAGCACATGCATATTACTTGTATGAGATACGAACTGAGAAACATGCGTTTTATAAACCAGATACTTAAATTAGGCCCTCTAAAAGAAATCTTAAGTCATAATGCTGTCAATTTATGAACACTTGTCAAAACCTTGATCGCTCAATTGTGGACTCCACCAAAGTGGGTGCTTTTGAGTTATCTTGGGGAGATAAGCAAAGAGTAATGGTGCTACTCTCATAGGTTCATTATTGTTTGACTTAATTGAGATTAACAAAACGGTTTTGGATCTCAAGGCATTAGATGGGATTAGAACATGCCAGATCATATGATGATAGGATCCCATGAATATCTAAGAGTTACATTTGATGTAATTGGTAAAGGTGTTACCTACCTAAATAACTTAATCTAAGCGTCCTGCCAAAGCGGACTTAAGTTTGAGCCAAATATGGATCTTAGCCCACTAACTATTGCATTGAGGGTTGTTTATTTAGTGGGAGATTACTAATTACATTGCATATTTTAATTGTAGAATCATGACGACTAGTAATACTGCTACATTATCGCTGCGATCTGTCCTTGAGAAGGACAAACTCAATGGGACAAACTTTCTTGACTGGTTTAGGAACTTGAGAATTGTTCTCAAGCAAGAAAGAAAGGCGCATGTCCTAGATCAACCCATTCCTGAGGAGCCAGCCGCCAATGCTCCCAGAGCTCAGAGAGATGCTTATATGAAGCATAAGGAAGACTCTGTCGATGTGGGATGCTTGATGCTAGCCACCATGGTTCCGGAGCTCCAAAGAGATCTGGAACACATGGAGGCTTATGAGATGATTGTGCATCTCAAGGAAATGTTCCAGCAACAGGCAAGGCAAGAGAGGTATGAGACCACTAAGGCCTTACATTCCTGCAAGATGGCTGAAGGTGCATCAGTCAGTGCTCATGTCTTAAAGATGAAAGGGTACATTGATCACCTTGAACGGCTTGGATTTCCCATGAGCCAGGAGTTAGCTACAGATTTGATCTTAAACTCACTCCCGGAAAGTTATGACCAGTTTGTTATGAACTACAACATGAACAACATGGAGAAATCTATTTCTGAACTGCATGGGATGCTTAAAACTGCTGAGCCGAGTCTTAAGAAGAAACCCAGTAGTGTTTTGATGGTTCAGAAAGGAAAGGGTACGAAAAAGAAAGGCAAAGGCAAGGGGAAGGGTCATGGCTCATCAGGTAAGACCAAAGAGTCAGGCAAGCCCGAAACCAAGCCTGCACCAAAGAAGGCAAAGCCTCCGAAGGAAGGAGTCTGCTTCTTCTGCAATGAACCGGGTCATTGGAAGAGGAATTGCAAACTCTACCTCGAAGATCTGAAAAAGAACAAGAAGGATAGCGGGGCTATCGCTTCAGGTATTTATGTTATAGACATTCATCTTTCTACTTCCACCTCATGGGTATTAGATACTGCATGTGGTTCTCACATTTGTACGAATGTGCAGGGACTAAAGGACAGTAGGAAGCTGAAAAGGGGTGAAGTTGACCTACGAGTTGGAAACAGAGCAAGGGTTGCTGCGTTAGCTGTAGGCACTTATGAATTAGTTCTGCCCACTGGGCTTTTGTTAGTTTTGAACAATTGCTATTATGTTCCTGCTTTAAGTAGTAACATTGTTTCACTTTCTTATTTGGATAAGGAAGGTTTCACTTCCATTGCTGGGAATAGTAGATGTTCTATTTATCGTAATGATGTTTTATATGCTCATGGTGATTTGCATGTTGATCATTACATATTAAATTTGGAACAACCCAATCATGGAAATATCTATAACGTAACCGCCAAAAGGGTCAAACCAAACGATTTGAATCCCACATACCTCTGGCACTGTCGTCTGGGCCATATAAATGAGAAACGCATTTCCAAACTCCATCAAGATGGATTTCTAAACTCATTTGATTTTGAATCATATGACACTTGCGAGTCTTGCTTGTTAGGAAAGATGACAAAGTCACCTTTCACTGGGCACAGTGAGAGGGCCACTGATTTATTGGGCCTCATACATACAGATGTGTGTGGACCGATGAACACAAATGCCAGAGGAGGTTATTCGTACTTTATAACATTCATAGATGATTTCAGCAGATATGGGTACATCTATCTAATGAAACATAAATCTGAATCTTTTGAAAAGTTCAAGATATTTCAAAATGAAGTACAAAACCAGCTTGGCAAAACAATTAAAGCCCTTCGATCTGATCGGGGTGGTGAATATTTGAGCCAAGAGTTCATAGATCATCTTAGGAATTGTGGGACACTCTCACAATTGACTCCTCCAGGGACACCACAATGGAATGGCGTTTCTGAACGGAGAAATCGAACACTATTAGATATGGTTCGATCCATGATGAGTCGAACAGATCTTCCGCCCTCCTTTTGGGGCTATGCCCTAGAGACAGCTGCGTTCACACTCAATCGTGTTCCATCTAAGGCAATCGAAAAGACTCCGTATGAGATATGGACTGGGAGGACGCCTAGTTTGTCTTTCCTCAAGATTTGGGGATGCGAGGTCTATGTTAAGCAACAAGCCTCAGACAAATTAGCGCCCAAATCCTCAAAATGCCTTTTTGTGGGATATCCTAAGGAAACCAAGGGATATTACGTCTACAACCCTGCTGATAACAAAGTGTTTGTTGTCAGAAATGGTATCTTTCTTGAACGAGAATTTATCTCTAAAAGAACCAGTGGGAGTAAGGTACAACTCGAAGAAGTTCGAGAGCTACAAGACACCACAGAACTGCAGATGGAAAATAGAGAAGACTCACAACAAGTTGTTGAGACTCCTCAAGTCACGCAAGGTCCACGAAAGTCTAATAGGACACGACTTCAGCCTCAGAGATATGGATTTCTGATTTCTGATAGTCGTGATGTGTTGCTCATTGAGCATAATGAGCCGACTACCTATCGAGAAGCTATAGTGGGACAAAACTCCGAAAAATGGCTTAGTGCCATGAAGTCTGAGATGCAATCCATGTACGACAATAAGGTTTGGACCTTAGTCGACCCGCCTGAAGGTGTAAAAACCGTCGGGTGCAAGTGGGTTTTCAAAGAGAAAACTGACATGGATGGCAATGTAAATGTCTTCAAGGCACGACTGGTTGCAAAAGGTTTTACTCAAACTCATGGTGTGGACTATGATGAGACCTTTTCCCCAGTAGCAATGGCCAAATCAATCAGAATCCTCTTTGCTATTGCAGCATATTATGACTATGAAATATGGCAGATGGACGTCAAGACAGCCTTCCTTAATGGAAAGCTCCTTGAGGATGTGTACATGACACAACCTGAAGGGTTTGTGCGTTCCGAGGACTCTGGTAAAGTGTGCAAGCTTCAAAGGTCCATTTATGGACTAAAGCAAGCCTCTCGGAGTTGGAATCATCGTTTTGATGAAGTAATCAAAGAGTTTGGATTTCTTCAAAACATTGATGAACCTTGTGTGTACAAGAAGGTTAGTGGGAGCACAGTTGTGTTTTTGGTACTCTATGTCGATGACATCCTACTTATTGGGAATGACATTCCTACCTTGCAGATTGTCAAGTCTTGGTTAGGAAAGTCTTTCTCGATGAAAGACTTGGGTGAAGCCACCTACATCCTAGGAATCAGGATCTATAGAGATAGATCTAAAAGACTTCTAGGACTCAGTCAGAGTACATACATAGACAAAATACTGCATAGGTTCAGTATGCACGAATCAAAGAGGGGTTTCATACCCATGTCTCATGGTACTCACCTCAGCAAAGATCTGTGTCCTAGTACATCTGATCAGCGAGGTCGCATGAGTAAGGTTCCATATGCCTCGGCCATAGGATCTATCATGTACGCCATGTTATGTACTCGACCGGATGTCTCGTTTGCCTTAAGTATGACTAGCAGATACCAACAGGACCCTGGTGAGGGCCATTGGACTGCTGTCAAGAATATCCTTAAGTACTTAAGAAGGACTAAGGACTTATTCTTGGTCTATGGTGGATTGGATGATGAGCTCTGTGTAACTGGTTACACAGATGCGAGTTTCCAAACTGACCAGGACGACCAAAAATCGCAGTCTGGATACATATTCCTCCTCAATAATGGAGCAGTAAGCTGGAAGAGCTCTAAGCAGGGCACTGTAGCAGATTCTGCAACGGAAGCTGAGTATATAGCAGCATCTGATGCAGCTAAGGAAGCCGTTTGGATCAGGAAGTTCATCACAGAACTAGGGGTGATACCTACCATCTCAGATCCAATAACTTTGCTCTGTGACAATAGTGGTGCTATTGCACAGGCCAAAGAGCCTAGGTCACATCAAAGGACCAAGCATATACTCAGGCGATTTCATCTCATCAGAGAAATCAACGATAGAGGTGATATAAAAATATGCAAAGTAGCAGGAGAAGATAATGTTGCTGATCCTCTAACAAAGCCGCTTGTGCAGGCAAAGCATGAGCGTCATGTTAGGTCAATGGGAATTAGTCAAATTAATGATTGTACCTAGTGCAAGTGGGAGGTTGTTGGAAATCGTGCCCTAGGGGCCAATCATTGTCTTATGAACATTATTGATTTATGAATTTATTAATTGAGTTATCATATTATTTGCATGTTTACTATGATGACCATCCTTGGATAATTTATGATATTATCCTAAATGTCCCTGGTCGATCATCTATGTGGGAGCACAGATGAAATAAGACCAGTATGACTTTGAAGATGTATAGAGATATAAATCAAAGTCATAAGCATATGTAAGAGTACAGGGTGTTGGACCGACCCGCTATGAGAGAACTGCATGGGTAACGTCATAAGCTTCTCTCATATACAAACCATGTCAATATGCCCTTTGACCTGAGATCATCATGGATTCCTACATGACAAAACGCTCAGCTTTGACCTAGTCAAAAGTCACTTTTGACCGAGTGATCATAAAGACTATGTTCGGGCTTAGTGGTTTTTCATGCGGAGGAATGTGAATGGTCAAGATGGAATTTGTCCCTCACATTCGTGGAGAGATATTACTGGGCCCCTCGATGAGTGAGTCTGAGAAATGTATGGCCATACTGTAATGGAAAGGTAGTTCCATTTCTATAGTCAGACTACTCAGGGATCGAGAAAGTAACGGTCGGGAATAGGAGGATGACATTATCCATGCCTCATCCATGACCAAAATATCGCGTGACAGAAGGGACATGATATGGTTGTATAAAAGGTTACATCGTTTATCGATCCTCATATGATTTGGGTAGTTGTTATGTCTTGCTAGAGACCGCTTGCGACTTGTGGGCTAGTATAGCAAATGGCCCACTGCCAACTTCATATGGGCCTACAGGGTCGCACACAAAATAGCCCAACACGAGCTATGATGTCCAGATTCATTGAATCTAAGACATGTCCAGATTCAATGAAAGATCCAGGTGAATGTATATATATTTATTTATATTCGTATATATATAAATTCGTATATATATATATATTATATATATGAGATATATGAGATTTAATTTATAAGGATAAATTAAATCCCTATCACGTTTGAATTCGAAATTCAAATTGATAGGATATCTCATATAAGAGATATTTATAAGATTTAATTTATAAGGATAAATTAAATCTCTATCACGTTTGAAATTCGAAATTCAAATTGATAGGATATCTCATATAAGAGATATTTATAAGATTTAATTTATAAGGATAAATTAAATCTCTATCACGTTTGAAATTTGAAATTCAAATTGATAGGATATCTCATATAAGAGATATTTATAAGATTTAATTTATAAGGATAAATTAAATCTCTATCACGTTTGAAATTCGAAATTCAAATTGATAGGATATCTCAAATTTGATTTATGGGAATAAATCAAATATAACTCAGTCTCATCTTTATTTAAAGTTAAATAAATAAGTAATTAAATCTGTGGGACGGATTTAATATTATTTTATTTAATTAGTTTCTTATAAAATTATACAATATATGATATTGTATCTATTCGGAATTAATATAAGATTAACTCCAAAATCCAATTAGGTCAAGTGGAAAAACGCATAGCATCCTCTATATCTGATTGGAGGAGCTACGTTTGAAAATAACACAGAACACAAAAAGGCCGAACGGAATCTGCAAAAGGTTTGCAGACAAGAAACTGCCGAAATAGAGACGGAGACTTGTGAAAGCCTTGGAGGGACAGGAGACGCTAGCACGTCGTTCGTGGTTGGAACGCTGTTCGTGTGGATACCAGTAGAGGAAACCGACCTGAGGCGTCGACTTCTTGTGATCGGAAAGAGACCACCGTCCGCGGAGAGAATCTGTGAAGGTCGCTGAGGAACACTCCGTCGATTTCTTGCGATCAGAAAGAGATCACCACCCACGTAGAGAAGCTGTGAAATTCGCTGAGCAACACTAAGGGTAATGATTCTTTCCACTTGACTTAAACACATACGGCAGATCCTGGCAAGGAATGGAAAATCTTTAAAGTTTATTTCCGCTGCGTGTCTTCCAATTCCTTACATTACTAACTCTTTCTCCCGATGCCACACAAAATTGGTCAAGAGTATCCTGCATACACCTAGCCTACTCCTCTGTTGCAATGCCGAATAACAACAAATCATCTGCAAACATAAGATGAGAAATAGATGGTCCCCCATTCCCGATACGAATAGATTTCCAAACTCCAGAATTAACTGCATCAATGATAATATGCGATAACCTGTCCATACATAAAACAAACAAAAGAGGTGAAATTGGATCTTCTTGTCGGAGGTCCCTTTTTGGGATAAAATATTCAGTTTACATACCATTCCAAAGCATATTATATGAAAGTGATGAAACACAACTCATAATTAATGAAATAAAATCATTTTCAAACCTAACATCTTTGAGCACTTGATTCAAAAAATCCCAACTAATCATATCATATACTTTTTCCAAATCAATTTTCCAAGCCATTAACCCCCTCTTTCCTTTTGATTTCTTCATTATATGCATGATCTCTTGTCCAATGATGATATTATCTTGAATATGCCTCCCTTTAATAAAACTAGATTGGAACGGAGAAATGATATTATCCATAATGCTTCTCAATCTATTTACAATCACCTTTAAGATAACTTTATAGTGGACAGTACATAAAGAAATAGGCCTAAAGTGACCCATAATTTCAGGATTCTCCCTCTTTGGAATTAAGGTAATTAGAGTCCTATTAGCCTCTGACTTAACCTCTTTTTCCATAAAGGTGTCTTTAACAAATTTACACATAGAACCTCCAACCTTATTCCAATTAGTCTGATAAAAAATAGGCGAGTAATCATCCGCTCCTGGAGCTTTATAAGGACCCATTGACATGATTGCTCTTTTAATTTCCTCCTCAGAGGGAATGGAGGGCATATATCTTGCCATCTCATTATCTAGCTGAGGAAACGTTGTACTAGATATAAAATCATTAGAATCATCACCATCCACATCATAAACATAGTTAAAAAAATGGCAAACCATAGATTTCAGTTGTTGTTCATCATCAATCCAATAACCCATATCATCTTTAAGCATATTTATTTTGTTTCTTCTTTTCCTCATTCTTATTTTCAGATGATAATATTGAGTATTACGATCTCCTTTAGCAATCCATTCTGTTCTTGCTTTTGAAACCATTTCACTTCCTCTAATTTCAAAATGTCATCCAATTCATATTGCAAATTCTTCTCCAATCTTGACAAGAATTTAGAATATTCATAAGCGTGTGATCATTGTATACCATTTAGACGGGCCAGAATTTCCTTTTTTTCTTTCAATCATTCCAAATGTATTTGTATTCCAATCAACCAATAAAGAAGTAAAACTATCCAAAGATCTGTTCAAATCCATATAATCATCCTAATTCTGCTCTAGAAAATCTTTAAAATTATCATGTTGCATCAACATGGCCTCAAATCGAAACAATTTAATACCTTTATCAACCCTATTACTCAAAAACTGAAGCAATATTGGATTGTGATCCGAAAATTTTGTTCTAGATAACACCCTCAAGTAACAATCAGGTAAATTAGCTAACAATTCTGTATTAACCAACGCTTTATCCAACCTTTCATAAAGCCGTGAATACCCACTGTTCTTAGGTCCCCTTCAAGTAAATTTTGGTCCTTGAAAATTTAAATCCGATAATCCACACCCACTAACTTGCTCATGAAACCATCTCATTCTATGCGTAGGGCAAGTAGCACCACCCACCCTCTCATTACTACTCATAATATCATTAAAATCACCAAGCACCACCTAAGGAACCGATATTGAAGTAGATAGATCTTTTAGTTTAGTCCATAATTCTTAAAATTTGAATGAGGAATCTCATATATTGCAGTAACAATAAACTTTATGAAACCAGGAAATTCACATTGCAGATGAAAAAATTGTCTGTTAGTTTCTAATACCTGTACATTAATATTATTGCTTTTCCAGATAGCAGCTAATCCCCCTGATCTCCCCTCACTTGGAATAATTTTGAGTTCATCAAACCCCAGCTTCTTTAAAGATCTTATACATACTTCTTTGTCACATCTAGTTTCAGCAAGTATTACTAAATTAGGATTTGGGCCTTTACATACTGCCCTCAAATTTCTTATCAACCCATGCCCACATGCTCCTCTAATATTTCAATATAAAATTTTATCCATAAATAAATAAATAAATTAGTATTAGAATTAAACACCATACCTGACCCGCAACTCAATCAATTTGTTCAATAGATGGCGTTTCTGGAACCAAGCTTTCTAAGACCATACCTGACTCTTCAGCGCCATTGTCCATACCATTTTGTTCATCGCCAATGTCCATTGGGTTTTCAATAGTCGGCCCAATTGCAATATCTCCTGGGTCTACTTCCTCTGGCCTGCAGAACTCCACAGCGTGTAACATTCTTTTATCCTTGTTCTTTTCCATCTCCATATGTTCCACCACGTCATCCTGTTGCATCTCCTCAGAGGCGTCTTGTCTTTCTGCAAAGTTGGTGTAATTAGCCGCCTCCCAAGTCAACCTCATCAGACCCTCTTTTTCCTCATCTCTATGTATCTCTCTCATTCTTTTCTCACACCTTCGTATTCCTCCCGCGTTCAACGCCGCCACTTCACCCACTCAGCTATCATCCACAGTGGAACTGTCGTCATTTTCTTCCCGTTTGCATTCTTAGCTCTGGTACCATTTCTTCGTTTGGGCTGGACTTGTTGAACTGCCTGAACAGTGTCAACCTCCTCTACACCTTCATTTTGAACCATATTCTCTTGCACCTCCACTTCACTTAAGATCCCAAGCCTTGAGCCCCTTTTTTCTTGCCGATTCATATCTCCTTTTCCTTCTCTTGCCTTCCGTGGTCTACGCTTTTTCTGCACCACCCTCCATTGCTCCCCTCCATTACTATTCTCCCGTGGCATATCACCACCTCCCTCTATTTTGTCATCTAATGTTACTTCCTTGTTCTCTTCTGGACGTGTTTTACTCGGACATATCTCAGCTTTATGTCCATAAATCCCACATGAAGCACATAATAAATGGAGTCCTTCATACTCAAGGTAATATTCCTCACCATCTAAGAAAAATCCTGGCATTAACTGTTTACTCAGATCCACCAAAACACAGATTCTCGCATAATGCCCTCTTAGATGACAAGAGGTGTTCATATCTACCTTCAAGGTTTCTCCTATCCTATTTCCGATGATAGTAAGGGCTTCCTCATCATAATATTCTAATGATACCTTTGGCATCCTCACCCACACTGCAACCTTATCAATACTAGCTTTCTCTGGTTTGAATCTCGGTTCCCATGGCCTTACAGTCAGATAATGATCATATATTATCCATGGTCTCCCTATCAATGCATTTAAGTAATCCTCTTTAGTTGTAAATTTGACAACAAAAAAATCATTCCCAATATTAATCAGACTGATGATTCCTTTCTTTGCCCATAAAGCTTGGAGTCTTATATTCAAAGCCTTGTACCAATGCTCCTATCCAGCAATTTCACTATAACAGCTTTATTCCAAGCCTTGTACAGACGTTTCTTCAGTTTTGTAGAGAAAGAAAAAGTCAGGAAGTTCCTGACTGGATCCTCAATAGTCTTAACTAATGGTTCATCCTCTACCTGTTCTCTTGAAAGGCTTGGGCTGTCGGACAAATAATCATCTGACATTAAGTTCTCATCCCGCCCATCATCATGCTCCTGATTGTCTTGCTCACCATCAACTCCTTTCAATTTATCAGCAAAGGAAACTTTCCATTTACTCGACCCTTCCCCTTTTTCTCCTAAATTTGGCCAGTCTCCCTGAAGTATATTATCATTTACCTTTATCCCATCATTCTTGATCTTTTTAGAGCTTCTCATCAGTATATCTTCCTCTTCCTCAGATGAAGGCACACATAGTGATTTCGAAGCAGAGAGCATTTTTGAACCTGTCGTCCGCTATTGAAACTCTTGCTTCTCGACAATTGCTTGCCAGCACTCTGTGATCCATGCTCTTGTATCTATCATTTGATATTATCTGTCAAATAAACCATCAATAATTGTTTAAAAACACTGATTATTTGAGACTAATAGGATCATAATTAAAAAAGGAGAAGAATCACTGTAGAATCCTAGCAAATGAATATAACAACAAAAAGGTTTTATAATAAGCTAACGCAATGCAAAAATAAGTTTTGTCATAGGGAATGGCAATAAATTTTTAATATTCACTTATTATTAGAATTTTTTAATAATTATATTTTTTGTCAAGCTTCATAATAATTCTTCTACAAAATGATACTTTATAAAACTAAGGGATGGAATAAAATTTTGTATAAAAGTAGACAACACACAAAGTGCACCTTTGTCTGTTTATTTATATATTGAAGTGCCCCTAATTAAATTTTCATTGAGAATAATAGTAAAGCAAAGTTGAATATATATATATATATATGTATGTATGTATGTATGTATATATACCTGAAGCAAGTCTCCAATATTGACAACTAGCTAGGGCTTCACGAACTGGTTTCACGTCAACCCAACATTCCTTGTACTTCACCTGAAGCCCTCCCATGTTGTCCTGCAGCACAAACGTCAAAACCCCTGGGTCGGTATGTGACCGGAACCTGACCGTGAGGTCCGGTTGAGGGCAATATGGGCAATAGTGACCCGACAGAGTCACTGCTCCTCCAAACGTCATCTCCTTAAACCTTCCTCTGCTTAACCCTAACCCTTCACTCAACAATTCCAGCAACAGATCCTTCACCCCCAGAGTTCTTTCGTTATAATCGATCAGCCACTCCATGCACACCTCCGGTATAATCGATACTCGATGCAAACTTTATCAGAAATGAGTCCCTCCAGTATGCAGCTTTTGTATGGTACAGGTCCATGTTGGACCTGAGAGACACTCCCGCTATATCTTTCTCAAACACCAGCTTCTTGACTTCCGCCGGCATCTCATGGACGGCCTTTACGGCGGCGATGGCCCCCTCTAGGACTTCAACGGTGATACCATGGTTGATCACTTGGAAGAAGCCCACCTTGAAGGCTGCACGCCTAATAACTTGCTCCACCACGGCACTGCAACGGTCCGGGCAGCCATCAACTCCGGCAAGGTCAATGGTGGGGATTTCAGTGCCGGTTAAGAGAGAGGGCTTAAGGGTGGCTAAGACTGCCGGTGGGTTAATGAACATGGCGGGGATGGTGGTGATGCTGGCTTCAACAAGGCTTTAATTCCGGCCTTTGAATCTTCAAATTGCTTAACCTCTTTCAATCTGTCGTAGTTCTGGTTTGAATCATTGGTTACAGGAGGCGGAGCCATAATGGATTAAAATGAGAGAGATACAACTGAGTGAGAGAGATTTGGTGGGTGATTAATTACTTCGGATTGTATTTTGAACATTATTAGAATGCTATTTTCATAATATATAAATTAATTAGTCAAACGATATTCATATTAATTAATAAATATGAAGAAAATTGGTGAAAAGCTCTTTTTAAAAATTTTATCCATTAGAAAAATCTCATATATTTTCATACACAGAATATATAATAAAAAAGACTAAAAAATACCATTTGAATTTCAAAATGCTAAAAAGAGTATCTAAATATGTAAAATGATAGATTAGGCACAAATCACAATCTGTCCTTTCAAAATTTGGGGAGAAAAGATGATATTGCCCCTAAAAGTACAAGTAATTACTTTAATCATTTACTACTCCTGCAATAGGATTTACTACATGAGCAATGATTTTGACCAATTTCGCTAAGATATTTAATACTCTTTGTAACAACTTAGTTACAAGTAATTGTTTTAGTCATTTACTACTCCTGTAATAGAATTTATAACTTGTGTAATGATTTTGACTATTTTTATTAAGACATTTACTACTTTATGTAACGACTTAGTTGCAAGTAATTATTTTGGTTATTTATTTCGCATGTAATGTGATTTACGACTTGAGCAATAATTTTGACCATATTTATTAAGATATTTACTACTCTCTATAACAAATCATTTGCAAGTAATTATTTGAGTCAATTACTACTCGTATAATGTTATTTACAACTTTTATAATAATTTTTATCACCTTCTTTAAGACATTTATTACTCTATTTAATAACTTAGTTGTAAGTAATTATTTGGATCATTTAGTACTCCTATAATGTGATTAACAACTTTTTTAATGATTTTTACCACCAGACTATAGTAGCCAT
Source organism: Leucaena leucocephala (assembly GCA_037074615.1). Lineage (NCBI taxonomy): Eukaryota > Viridiplantae > Streptophyta > Magnoliopsida > Fabales > Fabaceae > Leucaena > Leucaena leucocephala. Next base: position 20,372,460 of record CM073566.1, read on the forward strand.
CAGTCTCTCCTCCTCACTGTTCATTTTCATCGTCATCATCTTCATTTTCGTCCATTGACCTCACCCATATACTCACGAATATCAACCCCACACCGCTCTCCCTCATCTCACTACCATCTTGCTCGCCTTTGCCCTTTTCTTGTCATCTTCTCTAGCAACCTTAGTGCTCTGCTTCCCTCATTCTCTCTCTTTGCACAACCACTCTCTCTCTTTGTTTGGAAGATGAGGAAGATGGATCTACAGCAGCGACAGCAAAAACTCTAGCGTGCACATCGACAGTGGATATAAAAAGCAAGAGGGAAGGTTGAAGGTGGATTGAGAAAAGGACAAGGAAAAAGAGAGAAGAAGAAAAGGAAGAAGGACAATTTTGTCTTTCCCCCAAATTTTGAAAAGACAAATTGAGACTTATGTCTAATCTGTCATTTGATATATTCAAATAATCTTTTTTATATTTTAAAATTTAGATAGTCTTTTTCTCAAATATATATACACATAATTTATATGGCCGGCAACAAAAATTTCAAATGAGAACTTTTTACCGATTTTCCATCAATATATTCATAATTATCACATAATTAGGCTATGCAATTTTTGTGGAGGCTGATTTTGTTGACGTGTGTGTTTGAATTCGTCCCAAAATCATAATTTTGAATAAAATAATATCAAACACTCCACATTTTTTATAATTAATTTTTTACAAAAACTAATAAATTATCTAAACATTCATATTTTTTCCAATCAATTTTTCACAAATTCTAATCAACTATCCAAACATTAATTTTTTTCTACAATCAATTTTTTTTACCAAAACTAATGAACTATACAAATACTAATTTTTATCCACAATCTATATATATATATTTTTTACTAAAACTATAGTTTTAGTATAAGTTAAGGGGAACAACTTCTAATAGGTATGTTTGGATTAGCTTTTGGATAATAGATGTTTGAGGAGAGAATATATTTTGAGTATAATATATTTTGTGAAAAATCTATTTTTTATTGGTGTGTTTGAAATAGCTTTTAGATAATAGATTTTATAAAAATATTGAGTGTTAGAAGTGGTTCCCCTAAATTTTAACTTTCCAAAACAATAATTTTGATAGAAAAATAGTTTATGAGAAAAAATTAGTGTTTAGATAGTTTATTAATTTTGGTAAAAATTGATTGAGAGAAAATTAGTGTTTGAGTAGTTTATTATTTTCCATAAAAAATTATTGTAAAAAAATTAGTATTTAGATAATTTATTAATTTTCATGAAAAATTGATTGTGAAAAATGTTAAATGTTTGGATTATTTGATCCAAAATTATAGTTTTGATTTTAAAAAAATTATCTATTCTATTCAAAATATATTCTACTCAAAATATATTCTCCATAATCTAATTTAAACACACCTGATAACAAAAAAAAATGAAGAGAATTGCCGATTTGATTCATAATTATTCTTTTTGCTTTTCTTTTGTTGTTGGTTCAAATTGGATAATTTTTTCTTATATATAATATTCCTCTGTCATATACTCAATTAATAGTGTTCTTACATATAACAATGAATGATATTTTATTAATATCAAATTAAATTTTCTCAATGTAAAATTAATTCAATGTTTCATGTACGAGTGAAACTAAAGTCGTTCTATAGAAGGTGACGTTCTCTCGATATGATATAAAAGTCAAGTCTTTTATGTGTACGTGTATATATGTAAGTATTTATGTTTGTTGTATACCAGTATGTCAATGATCGTGAAGTAATCAAGTTGTATTTCAAAGAACCTGATTGTTTTACATCAGTGTATGTGTGGAATCATTGTATTTTGAATTCTTATAAATTAAGAATAATAATTCGTGTATGACGTTTCAGTTGTTGTAGACTGCTATTTTCTTAATTTATATAAAAAGTAAAATAGTACCTATTATATTAATTTTATTTCTCATATACGACTAATATCTTAATCTTATTTATGATATAATTTTATATATAATTTGTTTAAATTAGTGTAATTTCACCCATATTTTTTTTAATTTAGTATAATTTTTAATATTTGAGAAATAATATTATGGGTAAAATTATACTAAATTAAAAAGATTTTAGATAAAATTATACTACAAATAAAATTAAAATACTAATCACATATAAAAAATAAGATTATAATATTTAGTACTACTTTATGTATATATAAATGAATTAGACTGAAACGAATATTTATACTAATTAATATATTCATAATTATTACATAACTAGGCAATGTAATTTGTGTGGAGGCAGATTTTGTGATTTTCGGCCAAAAAACAAAGATAATTATTGCGAAGGAATTTCAATTTATTTTCATACTTGACGCTAAAATTAGGTGTAAAATATTGGTGTCAGAAAGTCAATGTCTAGTATGCATAGACTGCTATACCCATGTCATTAAGTATCTATTTAATTACCACTTTTGAAAAGTCATTTTTCATTTTAATATGTTTGAATTTTGATTCATAAATTGTGGCTTCATGAAAATGACTTGATTAAGTAATTAATGTCAAAATTCGGGCTAATTAGAATTCAGCACCCCGTAATAATTTTTTATTAGTACTTAACATTCTAAACTATTTTTTTTTCATATATCTAACACTTTAAAATATTTTTCTAATAGTAACATTTAATATATTAAAATATTTTTTTATACATTTAATATTCTAAAATATTTTTTCAATAACGCTCAGTATATTTATTTTATAGTGCTTGTTGTTATATAGAAAAATATTTTAAAGGAAGAATTGTTTAAAATAATATTTTAAGATACTTGGTGCTATTAAAAAATATTTTAAAATATTATATGTATTAAAAATTAGTTTATGATAGTAAGTGGTGCTAATAAAACATCTCAAGATGTTGAATATTAGTTAAATCTTAAATTAAGTAATGGTTTGTGAAAGTTATGCTACTTAACACTCATACATGATACATACATCATATATGAGTGTTTTCCCATGTGGCAATATGGAGCAATATTATGTATTATTTAAGGTGCTATATTAAAAATTTAGCATATAATCAAAGTCTTATTATACACTCCTATGATCCTATTTATAAGATAGAGAGAGAAATTTTATATATAAATATATAATTTTACTCTTTATTTATTTATATTGATTTTATTTTTATTGGGTGTAATGTATATTAAATATGAGTAAAATTAAAAAGTTATTAAATTTTATAGTATATTAACGAGATTTCAGATTTTTTTTAACTTTGTTAAATATGTTAAAAATAATTTATAAATAATATTAAAATAGTAATTTTTAGAGTCTACATAAACTATGGACTCTTATATGACGTAAGCTTATTTATTAGTTCTCATAATTTAGAGATTACTCACCGTGTTAACACTGCTGCAGGTCGGTCAGGAAAAACTTTCATGTCATTATTGGAGAGTGGCATATAAGAGCATCGTATTTTTTTTCCCAAAAAAGACGACGTAGTTTCTATTTGATTGGTTGATAATATACAAATTAATTAGTATATAAGAGCATCGTAATTTTCCGACGTACTCGGTGTCCCTTCACATCAGTGTTGACCCCCTATAAAAAGGCGTTTGTCAGAGCGCTCAAGCACCTTGTCCTTACTGATATCTCCTCTTCTCTTCGTTGCTCTTTCTGTCTCCTTCCGTCATATGTTCTCCCTTTTATTACAAGAGAGTACTACAAGAGAGGATCGTTTAATCGGAGAGTGTCATTTCACCCAGCTAGTTATCGCAGAATAATTCTTAAGAGCAGTATCTTTAAAAGTGACTTGAATCATATGTTCATTTTGCAGACGCCGATGCCAACCATAAGGCCTTTAACTGAAAGACATATATAGAGATATATATGAACCGCATGTCATGCTGTCAACTCCCAGTGTCCTCACGAGTCACGACCTGATAAACATTGAATCTGAACCGTCCAGATAAAATCCTCAACTGTTTGATGTGTGTATGTAGTTTCAAACTCTCATATGTCATTCATGTTCCTATTAATCCCTTGCCTTTTATAGTTTATACACATGTACTAGTCATTCTAATACACACACATATGCCCAAATTTTATTTATTTAGTAGTTCTTAATCAACACAAACTTATAATACAGAGTTCAGTACAAAAGTTTGTGTGTGTGTGTGTGAGAGAGAGAGATCTTACATGACGTACGTTAACCATCTTAATTATTAGAGGCTAGACAGCCAGAAACATAAAACACGAAATTACCTCATAATACATGCTAAATTACATAAGCAATCTGACTTGCTTTTATTTGTGGATTATTTAATTATATCCTGAAGTAATCAGTCTGAGACCTGTTATCCACTTGCTTGTTGAAGAATTTGTGCATGTAATCCTTGTACGTGACACGTCGATAACGAGGTGGGTCCCCTGCTGACGTCAGCTCCTCCAGAGGTCCGTACACATTCTCTGCATCCCCAGGGTTGAAGAAGGTCGCTATTGAAACTCTTGCCTCTCGACAATTACTTGCCAGCACTCTGTGATCCACACTCTTGTATTTCTCATTCGATATTATCTGTCAGTTTAATCACGCACCCATTCAAGGTTTAATTAATTAGCATATAATCAAAATCCTATTATCTCTCTACACTCTACATAAACTTGGACTTCTCATATAACTTGATTAAGCTTAGTTCTATTATTTAGAATTTGCTTCCTTATATGGTGACTACTGCAAACACGGCTTTCTAGTTAACTGGGGGAGACTTTTTATGTTAGTTATTAGAGGGTAGTTTATAAGGACATTGTAGTTTGTTCAAATTTACGTCAACAAAACAAATGACACGCAAATAACTTCATAGGTCAGACTCATTTATTACGAAGGTTAAAGTCTTATCTCATATTAATTAGGCTACTAAGAGATTTGATTGAATTTTATGTTAACTTCCGCCTTGAAATAAATAGAATAAAATGTATTGACATTAGTGCGATTTGAATCATTATCAGTGATCAATCTTGAACTAGAGAGATCATTTCTTTTTCTTATATGGATTTCACCAAGTCAATTCTTAGAAAATCTTGAATTAAGACTAAACAGATATATGTACCTGAAGCAAATCTCCAATAAGCACATCAAGACTAATTGAATGATTGTGTCAGAAATTTCCTTAATTGGTTTTCGATTCTTTGACAACTTTAAATTTTAGATTATCCCTTTCTTTTAACAGATCCTGTAGGAAAAAGTTTTATTAAATTTATACCATCCCCTATTTCATATTTAATTATGGTTATGAACTAAAACAAAATACTTTTTCTTGATAGGGTTGATCTATTGGACATAGATCTAATTTTTAAGGCATAACACAACCCTTCTCCTCAACCTTAATGTAGTCAAGATTTTAAAGATAATACTACATCTAACTAGATTTAATTTGCACATAGTTTTATATATATTGAACTGCAACTAATTAAATTTTCAATATAGAGAAAAATAGTAAAAGAATGAAAGTTAAATATAATATATATATATATATATATATATGTACCTGAAGCAAATCTCCAATATTGACAACTAGGGCATCACGGACTGGTTTCACGTCAACCCAACCTTCCTTGTACTTCACCTGAAGCCCCCCCATGTTGTCCTGCAGCAGCAACGTCAAAAGCCCCGGGTCGGTATGCGACCGGAACCCGATCGTGAGGTCCGGCTGAGGGCAGTACGGGTAGTAGTGACCCGACAGAGTCACAGCTTCACCAAATGTCAGTTCCTTAAACCTATCTCTGCTTAACCCTAAACCTTCACTCAACAGTTCCAGCAGCAGATCCTTCACCGGCAGAGTTCTCTCGTTATAATCTATCAGCCCGTCCCTACACACCTCCGGGATCTCCGCTGGGTTGATCGGAACTGGCGCCATCTGTATTATTAATGAGTCCCTCCAGTATGCAGCATTTGAATGGAACAAGTCCATGTTAGACCTGAGAGTCACTCCCTCCATCTCTCTCTTAAACAGCGGCTTCTTGACCTCGGCCGGCAGCTCATGGACGGCCTTCATGGCGGCGATGGCCCGGTCTAGGACGTCCACGGGGATACCATGGTTGAGCACCTGGAAGAAGCCTACGGTGGAGGCTGCATGCTTGACTTGCTCCACCACAGCACTGCGACGGTCGGGGGAGTCCACGCCGGCTAGGTCGATGGTGGGAATTTCGGCACCGGGGAATGAAGAGGGCTTGAGGGTGGCCAATACTTCCTGTGGGTTAACGAACATGGAGGGGATTGTGGTGATGCCGGCGTCAACAAGGCCCTTAACTCCGGCCTTGGACTCATCAAATTGCTTAACATCTTTCAATCTGTCGTAGTTCTGGTTTGAATCATTGGTTACAGTAGGCGGAGCCATAAGGGATTGAAATGAAAGAGAGAGAGCAAATTGGTGAGTGATTAATTACTTGGCGAGTTTAGGCTACTTATAATTGGGGGCCCGGGGGGGGGGGGTTATCTGAACGTTATTAGACTTCAATTTTCGTCAGCATCGAATATTCAAATTTATTAATATATTTCGTAATTAGTAAATAATTAGGTTATGTAACTTTTTTGGCGAGCTGGCGGCCGATTTTGTTGATTTTCGGCACGTAAATGATATATTTTTTTTTATCGAATTGTAATTATGTATTCTTCCTTTTTTTTCGATGCAAGGAAAACGAGAATCTAAATAGCTAGATCCTGACTAAAGTCCCGTGCTTTACCCGGTATTCAACATATACTGTTTTTACGTATAACACGTTAGCAATTATTTGTTTTTTCTTCAAAAAATCAATACTACTAAAAAAAATATTTTTTACTGTAGTTATTTTAAAAAAATGACGATGTCATTTTTTACTACGGTTTTGTAAAAAACAAACCGCCATGAAAATAACTTTTAACTACGTTTTTTTACAGAAAATACTTTTAAAAGAAGTCTAACCGAGTTCAGTTAGAGAAAAATATTATCACGGTGGTTTTGTAGAATACCACTTTAAAAGTATTTTTTACGGTAGTTTTCTGAAAAACTGTCATAAAAAATCCTCTAAAATTAAAAAAAATCCTATTACAATTATATTTTTATTTTTATTTTTTCACAACTGTTTGTGGTCTCATTCCTCTACCCCACCACAGTAGGCATCCCCGAAAGTCACTTTTCTGTGTTCTCTGCCTATTTTTGGTGCATGTGTCCATCGTTAACGTCGTTCTCTATTATTCTCACCGTAAGTCACTGTTTAACTTCATCATTTGCTTATTTTTTTTTTGTTTATTATTTATAAACTATAATAGATCATATGTGCTATCTTTCTTGTATTAAAGACTTAATTTTTATAGTTTTGGATTATTACATTGGTATAAGAGAACATCTTAAAGACTACATATATCTTCCACGAGTATAAAACTAATGCCTGTGTCCTGTAGCAAAATTTCACGAGTAGGTGAGATATTTGTTCTATAGCCTTGCATGCTCAAAGTTTTGAAGTTGTGGGTCCCATATATGAAGTTTTTGAGGTATATTGTTGAAAAATAATAGAGAATCTGTCTTTTATTTATTAATAGATACATAGATAGATAGCCATTCTTTTAAAGCTAAGTCCCCTTTTCTTTAATTGTATAATTTACTTAGTAATTTGAATTGAATAGAAGGTGGGGATTATTTTAAAGCCATAATTAAAATGAAATATATGAAGTTTTTGAGGTATATTGTAGAAAAATAATAGAGAATCTGTCTTTTATTTATTAATAGATACATAGATAGATAGCCATTCTTTTAAAGCTAAGTCCCCTTTTCTTTAATTGTATAATTTGCTTAGTAATTTGAATTGAATAGAAGGTGGGGATTATTTTAAAGCCATAATTAAAATGAAATCTTGATGTATAATTAAATATTTTTTATTTGGGGAATAAATCCCAATTGATGAAATCAAAATACATTAGTTGTTGAGTTTTTGAAAATAAATTTTTAAACATGGAAGATATATAAAGTCTTTAATAAATCTAATTTGTTTAGTTATTATGTTTTTTTGTTAATACATTGCTAATTTTGTGTAGTGTTTTGTATTTTTGTGTTATTTTTTGTTTGAGCAATGTGAGTATTATTTAAAAAAGTTATAAATTAAGTTAAAAGCTTTGACTAACAAAAAACTTGATTACAAGTTTGATAGATTTTGTTATCATTTGATATTGTTTATATTTAAGGAAAATTCTGCCAAAATTTTTATAAAATATAAAAGGCCGATATATTCCCTTTAATTTATATAGAATAATGGATGGTAGTTAGATAAAATTTAGGAGAACTACTAAGGAATATAAAGATAAGGTATAAAGGTTTCTTGAATTTATTGAGATGAATGCTTATAAGAAAAGTAATGTGTTATATTTCTGTCCATGTGTCAATTGTTTAAATTATAACCAATTGCCTATTCCTAATATAGGAGAGCATTTTATATGTGATAGGATAAATTTAAGATATACAAATTGGATTTGGCATGATGAAATTAGAATGACTCATTTGTGTGAAAATAAAGAAGTTGTGAATGATAACTTTAGAGATAGAATTATAGATATGTTGTGACATTGGTGCTAAGTCCTTTCCATAATTTTCTCCGATATGTGAAAGTTTACCAAGTGATGCTGAGACGCCATTGTACCCGATTAGTAAAGATGAGTACATCAGGTTGAAATTTGTGTTGCGATTGATAAATTTAAAATTGAGATGGTTGGACCGATTCTAATTTAACGAAATTGTTTGAAGTGTTGAGTGATGCACTTCTTGTAGGCAAAATACTTCTAAAAGGATGTATGAGAAGAATAAAATATTGTGCCGATGGGTTTATCCTATAAGAAGATATATGCGTGTTCTAATGACTACATACTGTATAGAAATGAGTATGAATAGCTGAATAAATGCCCTAAACGTGACACTTCAAGATACAAAGTAAAAAAAGATAGTGGTGATTGTGATAAGATATCCAAAGACTCTCCTTTGAAGGTGTTATTATATCTTTCAATAATACAACAGTTTAAGCGTTTGTTTGATAATACCACATATGCAAAGAACTTGAGATATCATTCCGATTGGAAAATAAACATGCCTTGAAGATGATTTGACAATAATAATCCTTCTACACATGCCTTGAAGATAAAGTATTTATCAAATTTTTAGTAAATATTTGATCAATAGTTTTTTAACTTGTTTAGGATTGATAAAATATTTCTATATATGCCTTGAAAATGAAATATTTATATATATATATATAATTATAAAATAAATTGAGACACACAAAAGATTTATCCAATAGAAAATCTTCACATACTGCGTATGTGTTGGTTGCTAATTAAATATCTTTAATTATATTAAATAAGTTAGTTAAGTTAGTTAATATAAGGTATTTTCTCCAAAACACCATATTCATTTTCCTTAACTCCTTTCTCTTTCTCTCTTACTTGATTATTGTTGAGAGAGTATTAATAGAAATAATTTTAAAAAATTAAAAAAAATATAAAAAAATATTATTATATTTATGACCAAGATCAACTGCTGAATTATATAATATATTAAAGACCAGAGAAGTGTGTATATATATATTAATAAAGAACACTATATTTGTTTAACGTTTAGTCAAAATTTACATGCACATTCAAACCCTAGAGTTTAAAATCGATCTAGTTAACTAATTGATAGAGATTAAAAAAATTAATTAAATTAATTATATTATTATTATAAAAAATTACATATGTCATTTTCCATTAATTATGGGAGACAAAGAGAGTGGGGGAAAATGTTAAAAGGGAAATTTGGGACAAAATTCTCTATTAAAAATTCTATTAATGAGAAGGAGTTTGATAAAGTTTTATACATAGAAATGATCAATGTTTTATAAATTTTATGCACACAAAATATCGATACTCTAATTTAGATAATTCTCACAAAAAAAATATCAATGAAGAGACTTTTCCCCAATTTTTTAAAATATTAAATAAGTGGGATAAATTATATCAATATCTTATATTTAGAATTAGACTATATCTAATATCTATGAATTAAATTTTATATTTAAGAAGAAGTGCTTTATTTTTTTAAAAACTTAGCCTAATTAAGAGTAATGCGACTAATTAATGATGAGTTTGTTCCATTAGTGGTAAAGGGGAAAAAGAATAATTGAGTTAGCGGCTGAATTCAATTAATTTGAAATTGTTGATATAGTGCATGTTTGGGTAACCCTAAACCTATGTTTTAAAAAGGTTTTTGGCCCATATATTGATTTGAAAAATTTTTAAAACAAATAGACATATTTGTTTAAAAGGGCTTATGGAACAAACTATAATTTTAAACTATGGTTTTGAATAAACTCTTAGGAATAACTTCTGAAACAGTAAAAGAACTTATGGACTACCTAATTACTATTTTACCTCTACTTTTTCTGATACACTCTCTCTTCTCTTCCCTCTATCCTCTCTCTATGCTAGTGTCTCCTCCCCACCGCCATTTCTATTCGATGGGAAGAAAGAAGAAGGAGGTGAGACGGCAGGTCGTCGCCGCCGAAGGAGGAAGCAGACGTAGCTGGGAGATGCTCTGAGTTTGCTGGGCTCCTCTATACTCGTCGTCGTCACTGGTGGTTCGTCGAGTGTCACTAGGTCAGATCTCTGCTTCTGTTGCTGTTTCTTCTTCCGTTGTCATATCTCTGGCATTGATGGTCTGGGTCAAATCTCTACTGCAGATACTTCTTCCGTCGTCAGATATCTGGCGTCTCTCTGCTGCTGCTTCTTCTTGCCAGGATAGAATAGGAGAGAAGAGAGAAAAAAAAGAAAGAAGAGGGAATTATTATTATTTTTTATCTTATATCATTTATGATAATTTATCAATTATAAAAGACTTTCTGGTAATAACTACCCAAACATTCATTTATTCATAATCATTTTTTTCACAAACTTTTCTCTATAAGTCATTTTTCAAAAGTTGTCAATTTTTTTTTTCTACAAGCTATTTTTTAAAAGTCTATCCAAATGAGCTCATAGCTAAGAAAAAGAATAGAAACATATGTATCCAGTTAAATTACAAAGTGAATCTTTTAAGTTAGCGGCTGACTTCAATTACTTTGAAATTATTGATATAGCTGAGAAAAAGAATATGAAACGTATGAATCCAGTTAAATTACAAAGTGAATCGTTTACGTTATTAGGTGAACATTTGTATGTTGTCAATATACGAAAATGTACTTGAAAACGTTTTTGGAAAAATTACGCTCATGAGTTGATAGTAGCGTCATATACATTTTTCAACTCAAAATAACTCACCTTCGTTGACATATCTAAGAGTAATTCCATATTGTTTTATTGTATAGTAAGTTCTGATGTGACAAACGCTGAAATTCATAACCATGATGGGGTGTTAATGTTTCAAAATTGTCATTACTACTTTAGATATAATTAAATGAATTAAAAAATACTTTATAAAATTAAAGAATTAAATTAAAATATTATTATTGTATAAAGTTAGATGACCAGCGTATTTTATTTTTAATTTTTATAATTTCACTCAATGGTAATCTTACCACTATGATTTTAAAATTCTTACGGAGTTATCATTTCCAAAAAAAATTTAAGTTGGTTCCCACTCTATTTTATGAGCCTGTTTGGAAACTGCGGAAACCGCAGTTTTAAAAGGGCTTTTGAGCCAAACCTCAATTTGGATAAACTTTAAAATAAACAGTCATATTTATTTAAACGGGCTTCTGGACTAAATCATAGTTTAAAACTATGGTTTCAGATAAGCTGGTCAGAGTAATTTTTGGAACAGTAAAACAATTTTCAACTACTTAATTACTATTTTACCCCTACTTTTTCTTATACCCTCTCTCCTCTCTCCTCTATCTTTTCCACTATCTCTTATCTCTCCTCTATCATCTCTCATACATACATTTTTTAGTAATTTTTCAATTACAAAACCCCTTTTTGTAACAACTATCCAAATATTCATTTATCTAAAATTATTTTTTTTTCATAATCTCTTTTCTAAAAGCTTTTTTTATAAGCTGTCTAAAAGCCCATTTTTTTATGTACCTATTTTTAAAATTTTATCCAAACACACACGCTATATGACAGAAAACCATGTCATTTACTTGAATACTTATTCTTCGCTCTCCTTTAGGTTGAGGTGCTCAGAATTATTCCCTAAATTCATGCTTATGATTTACGAATTAGTTAATTACTTCCCCCAAAAAAACCGGTGGTGTTTCTCGAGTCCAAAGGTGACATCTATTTTGATTAAAAAAGTATAATTGAATATATATAATATCATAACACGAGGAAAAACAAACCAAAAAGTTGCCAAAAAATTACAATCTAGCACTGATTAGAGGACTACGTAGAATGATTGACAACTTATCATTGACTAATCTTAGACTATATTTTTTGTCGGGGTTTCAAATAAAGATATTCTCTTTATACTACAATAATTTATTTATATAATATCTATTATTGTTTGACAAATAATACTACCTATTGTTTTATATATAGATATTTTTTTCCCTTGGAGAGACAAACTTATTAATGAAGTATATATCATATATATATATATATATATATATATATCTTACTTTTTTTTAATCTTTAATGCAAGAACTATTTAACTAATTTAGATAAATTAAAAAAATTATTTAATTATAATAAATATAAAATTTGATCTCTCTAAAATACTCGTATATAATATTAAATTATATATCAGTTTAATAAGTTAGATAGATTATTTTAAAAAATAATAATAAATACAAATAATAAAATAAATTGAGATTTTATATTTATAATTATATTTAACCTAACTCCTAAATATTAAGTGCCAACAACAATGATATTAACCTCATTTAAAATTATTTCAACTATAATGACTTAATTATAAATTCTTAAATTATGAGGATGAAATTAAAAGTCCAGGGAAAATAATCTAAAATTATAAAAATATTTTTTTTACTTGTGAGAGATTGAAGTCGTACTTATTAAAAATTCCTTCTCAAAATTACGTCTCATGCTCCAAAAATTTCAAATCTAAAACATCATATTCTTTTATACCATTGGAACCTTTAGAAATTAGAAATAACAAATATAAATTTTAGTATGTCATAAGAACTTTAATTTTTGAAGCCTTTCAGAATTGGTACTATTCTTCTAATTTTTAATATATGATCTAATTAAAAAATTAATCTTAATTCTAAATATAAGATATATTTTTTATATTTATCACTTTTTTTAAAATTATCTATATTAATATTAATTTTTTTTTAACAATAATTATGTAAGAGAATGAAGAAAAAATTTAAAAAAATAATTATAATATTTTAAAAAAAATATATTATATTAACTTATTTAATTAACTTTTTTTTTTAAAATGAGTTAAATATGTTTATACGAAGGACCAAGGAGTACTTCCCATAATATGTAAAATTGACAAAAATAATAAAGTTAATTTTTAGGGAAAGAGAGAGGCAAATAATTAAAAAGCTAGATTCGGTAAATGAGTGTTTATATAAACCAATTCAGGAACAATTTGTAGAATATATAACTTCTGGATTCACATATCATTCAGAGATCCTGAAGAAATTGGTGAGAGATTTGCCATCGAGCTCCTTCTTGAAGAACCTTGTCAAGAACTCATTCAAGGTGAAGTTCCTATACTTGGGAGGTTTCTCTGCACATGTGAGCTCCGGCAATGGCCCATAAACATCCTCTCTAGCACCTGGGTTCAGGAACACTGCAACCGACACACGTGGCTCGGTCGAACAATTTGCCAACACTCTGTGCTGAGCGCTCTTGTATTCCTCATTCGAAACAATCTGACCAACAACAACATTGTATCATGTTTCTGTTCATCCTTCTTTCCTTGTACGATGAAATTTAGCATCCAACACAAACACAGGAGTCTATTACACAGAGCAATGAACAGTCCACAATTTCGATGGCCCATTAATCCTTTTAAAAGCTTAGCATACAAGCATGCATCTTAAGACATGGGCTCCCCTAATTTATAAAAAATATCAACTAAGTCTTTATATTAAGATATTAAGAATTGAAAGTAGGGGTACTCGCAAGACGAATTAAGATCAGGATAACTTTGTCCTGATACAATCGGGACTGGGATGGGATGGAAATTTTCGGTCTAAATTTAAAAAAATTATAATAAAATTATCTCAATAAATTATTATATATAAAATATTATAACAACTTTCTATAAATATTAATATTTCTTTTTATATAAAATAATAATTTATCTATATAAAATAAAAGAAAACAAAATAATAAAAAAGAATAAAAATATACATATAAAAATATTTATAGACAAAAATATCTAAACAAAAATATCTATATGAAAATAGCAACTGACGAAACTGGTGACAAAAGAAGCGTGAGAGAGATGAGTGGATAAAATGAAAAAAAATGAGAGAACGTAATATTTTATTTTTTATTAAAAAAAATTAAGATCAGGATGGAAATTCGGCCAGACCAAACCCTGTCCTGTCTTAACTTTTCTCTCTGTTATATCCTAATAGTTTCTCGTCTCGGGCTTTCTCGAGTCGGGACGAACCCGTCATAGAATAATCGAGATCAAGACACTCGAGACACGACAATTTGAGCAACCCTAACCGGAAGCGTATATCTTTCTGCTAGTTAAAGTTTATGCCTTTTTTCCGTAAAAGCCTTCATAGTTCATACCTGGAGTAAATCGCCGATGTTGATAACCAAAGCACCAGGGAGTGATCTCACATCAATCCAGTCATCTCCGTTTCTAACTTGCAATCCTCCGATTCGGTCCTGAAGAAGAATCGTCAACGCGCCTGGATCAGCGTGAGTGTTAAGCCCCACCGTCAGATCCGGCTGAGGGCAATTCGGGTAATAATGTCCCACCATCATTCTTCCCTCGTTGAACGTCATCTCCTTCAACCTCTCCTTCTTCAATCCCAGCCCTTCGCTCAGCAATCCCATCAACATCTCTCCCACCCGTTCGACCTGCCGGTTCCACTCCATCAGCTCTGCCCTACACACCTCCGGAATCAGGCTCGGATCTTCTACCGGAGGGTTCAGCTTTACCTGCAGTGTGTCCCTCCAGCTCGCGGCTTGTGAACTGTACAAATCCACGTTTGACATGAAGTTCACACCGGTCATCGGCATCCTGTGGTACAGTCGCGCCTTGATCTCCGTCGGTTGCTCGTGGAACGCCTTGACGGAGGAGAGCGTCCGTTCCAGGACTTCCACGGTGATGCCGTGGTTGATGATTTGAAAGAAGCCGACTGTGGAGGCGGCGGAGCGTATTTGGTCCACGACGGCGGAGCGGAGATCTGGGTAGTCGCCGTCCACGACGCTGGAGAGATCGATGGTTGGGATTTGGGACTCGCTTCCGGGATTGGGTTTGAGGTCGGATCGAGACTCTGGAGGGAAAACGAAGAAAGTAGGGATGGTGGAGATGCCAGAATCGACAAGGCCTTTGACTCCGACCTTGGATTCGTCGAAATCCTTGACCGCTTTGGCTCGATCGTAAGGCTGAGATGAATGGCCGCCGGTAGCGGTGATCGGAGATGACGCGGTTGCCATCGAAATTGTAGTAGGTGAAGAAGCAACAAGCTTCGTAAAAATTGAAGAAAGAAACGTCGGCAATGCTGGTTTGAATGGTGGAAGCGTTGAACTTTAAAGTTGCGTATTCAATCAAAAAATGACAATGGTTGACGTTGATTGAAAATTTTTATTACTATTAAATATTAATAACTTCCATAGTTTTAACGTTAGATTCCCATATTTTGAATGTGACATGAAGGATTGAGGAGAGCCTTGCGCAGCATGGAAGCATATTTGAATATTGAATATTAATATCATCCAAAATGGATTCACGTGACATCCCCATCCATGCCATCTTGTGAGTGAGAAATACTCTCATATTTGGAGAGTACCACCTCATTAGCAAATACTTCCTACCATATAGTAGTAGTATTTGGATAATTTCTTTTCTTGCGTGTAGTATTTCAGTAAAAATGCATACGTGTTCATAAATGGGTAATGGAAGTGGGACAGATCATATGGACAAGTTCTTGTCATTGTCTTGTCTTAGTTGGGAATTTTGAAGTAGACATTGACGAACTTATCCTTAGATTCTTCTGGAGACTGGAATTACGTGAACATCATTGCTTTTCAGATTAAGCTCTACACAACTTAATTTGTTTGTTTTATTCTAGATGTAACTAGAAGAGAAAGTTAAGCAAGGAACCAGAATGGGAGAGAAAAGCATATTTTCTTGTCTTTTGGTACAAGTTAACAAGCTCACCAAAAATTAATTTACTTACATCTAATAGAACAAATACAAAAATTTACTTGCTATCTTGGCTTTAGAACAAAATGGCATGCCAAGCCAGTTCCACGACTTAGGGCATGATTTGTCAATCTCTTAGATGTCCACATGTCAAGCCACATACAACCATATTACTTATAAGCTTCACTAAAATTTATCCTTAGAACTGAAGCATCCAAGTTTGAATCACACTAAGAGATAAATTCCCAAAAACCATATTGAACTCGACCACATTGCTCTTGAATCACTCAAACAGCCACCACCAAATGGCCCCCCCAAAACCAACAGATTTAGCAGGGTCCCTTGTATAAAACTGGGAACAATACTTTTGAGCAACTCTATGCAGTTCTTGAAGCAAAAAGTTCCGTATTTTAGGTATAACCAAGAGTATGTCTCGTCAAGTTAAAGGATAGAAGTTTGAGAATAGCAAACTTCCAAGAAAAATATACGCAGCAGAGTATGCCCAGATTATACGTCTCCATATACGATATTTTGCACGCGATGGGGTCATCATATATGAAGCAAACCAATAAAGAGGAGGGCTGGCAGACAAGAAACGGGTGGCAACCTGTTTGATGTGAATTCCCAGTCACATACATAAGAAACTAATTTCGGAACTAGGTTCCGAACAAAGATGAACAGCAAAAGTTGAACAAGTCAACAATTTTCGGTAGTTCACATGTTCAGTTCTTATGACATAATCAAAGCAGAAGCGAATAATAACTAACCTGTACATGCATGACAAGAAATGCAGTGCCTGCCATGAATACCTAGTGTAATACAAATGGCAGAACAGAGGCAGACAAGCATCCCGGCTGAGCTGCTGGTTCAGATTCTATGTGAACATCAGTATCATCTCGTTGGACTGCGTTCCTTCTCCTCCTAAGATTCAAACTTTCTGTTACAAAATAGAAGGTTGAAATCATGTGATAGTTATAATGGTAGTAAAGTAAAACACATAGTAATAATAATCTATTTGTGTGAGATTATACATGCTTATGTCTCAAAGTAAAAAAGGATTAACCAACATTTCCAATTGTGCACATCATGAAATAAGGATGAAGTAAGTTAAAACGAAAATGGTTGAACCATATTTGCGGATAATAAATTTGACCACTATATATAAGAAACTGCCAAAGCAAATCCAATAGTGAATCCCAAGTCAATGGATCCCTCAGAGCTATCCCTTGGATCATAGTCACTTCCAAATACGCCTAATACATAAAATTGTTGAACACAATCATCTAGTTGAATATTAGAGTTATGCCTTCTACATTAACAGACGATGTCTCCAGAGTGGAGGCCGCATTTGACCTTGAAATGTCATCTGAATGAAACTCAGCTCTAGAATTCTTTTGCTCCGTCGAAATTTGAAACCCAAGTGAAAAAAAGCACTGAGGCCTTGACTTAGCATAATAGTAAACTGGGCAAAATGCCAGGGACAGTATAGGGGATGCAAGCAGAAAGTTCGGCAATTGCTTCAACTGAAAGCATCTCAAGAAACCTTCACCCCTGGACAAACTCAAACAATTACCCTGGGATACTCAAACAATTAATAATAGATGAATTCATTAATTGGATTAACAATACTTGCGCATATCGAAGACCTACGTACCAATAATGACTCTGGATGTAATTGTAAAGCAATGGTACCCTTGCCTTGCACCAAGGCCTTCATTATGATAACGCCCAACACACATGTTGTGATATCCATAAGCTTGGAAAGCTATGAAAAGAGCAAAAATACACGCACTCTGAAAATGATCCAGGAGGATCTTCCCACAAGTCACGTGGAACCACTTTAAAATACATGCACGTGAAGAAGCAAATTCATTTAAAATACATGCACGTGAGAAAGCTAATTCTAACGTGGGTCCTATCTCAGCTGAAAGGAGTTGCTGCACGTTGATGGTGGAACGAGTCGTACGGAACTAACAGCGAGGTTTCACCGAAGTTTCAGGCGCAAGGCTCTCAACCGAAGATTATGCTTATTGTTATCATTTATTTTATTGTTTATTATATTCAGCCGACTTTTGGGGTTCGGTTATAAATGTATGCGAAAGAAATAAGAAAGATATCAGTTGCACAGTGGACCAACTGAGCTTCCGTAAAAATTCATCTCCTGGCCATTGTTTACATTCGGATCAAGTTTCAATATTCAAGTAAAACAGGAGGTCATCTCCGCCATATTTGACCCTGGTAGTCAAAAGAATCTCATCTCAGCAAAAGTTGTGCAAAGGCTCGGCTTGACAACAACCCCGCATCCTCGGCCGTATCCGCTGGGATGGATTACCAATGATGTGAATCAGAAGATTAACTCACAGTGTGTAGTACGTTTTGCCATATCGCCTCGTTATGTGGATGAGGTGCAATGTGACGTTGTACCACTTGATATTTGCCAGATAATCTTTGGCAACCCCTTTCTCTATGATCGAGATGCTCATTATCATCGGAGGGCACAGGAATATGAGCTAACTAAGGATGGAAAAAAATTTGTCCTTGTGAGTGAGAAGCCTCTTCAGACAACAGACTTGGTAACCATAAGCCAAGCCAAACGTATCATTAACACATCTCAAAAATATGTCTTAGCGATGATTCGCATGGTACAATTGAAGGGTCCTTGTTTGTACACCCTGACCTTGTCTGGTAAGGAAACTGATAAAGAACTGATAAATCTGCTAGAGGAGTATACCAGCCTCTTTGAAGATAGTCGTGACCTGCCACCAAGGCGACCAGTAGACCATGAAATTCAGCTAGTTTCAGATTCAACATTGCCCAACCTTGGGATGTATCGTAACTCAGTGTTGGAGAATGACGAAATCAAGCGACAAATTGCTGAGCTACTTGAGCGTGGCGTTATCAAGCCAAGTAGTTCCCCCTGTGGGTCCCCGGTTGTGCTGGTCCCTAAGAAGGATGGAGGATGGCGTATGTGCATTGACTACCGGGCACTCAACAAGATCACCGTTAAGAATCGCTACCCTCTACCACGCATTGATGACCTTTTAGATCAACTACACCATGCAACTGTCTTCACCAAATTGGATTTAAAATCTGGTTATCACCAAGTTCGTATACATGACGAGGATACTTGGAAGACAGCCTTCAAAACACGTCAAGGGTTATTTGAGTGGCTAGTCATGCCCTTTGGGCTTTGTAATGCCCCTGCCACTTTTATGAGACTCATGAATGATGTCTTGCGGCCATTTATTGACGATTTTGTCATTGTGTACCTTGATGATATTCTGATATATAGCAGATCGTGGGACGAGCATTTGGTACACCTACGTAAGGTATTCGAGACATTGAAACAACATCAACTCTGTTTGAACAGAAAGAAGTGTGAGCTCGGTCGACCAACCTTATTGTACCTTGGTCATATTGTAGGAAGGGGTGAGTTGAAGATTGACCCTGATAAAATAAATGTTATCATGGAATAGCCAAGACCAAAATCGGTACCCGAGGTTCGAAGTTTCATGGGTGCTTGCCAGTATCTTCGTAAGTTCATTCGTCACTTTTCGGCTCTGGCTTCTCCTTTACATGCACTAACGAAGGCTAACCAAAAGTTTGAGTGGACTCAGAAACATGAGGACACGTTTCGCTTGTTGAAGAGGAAGATATGCGAGGCGCCTGTGTTAGCCTTACCAAATCTACAGAGGCCATTTGAATTAGAGACAGATGCTTCGGGGTATGCTATGGGTGCTGTCCTTATGCAAGGGCGTCAACCTGTAGCCTATCACTCGGAGTTGTTTCAAGGAGCCCAAAAGAATTATCCGACATATGACAAAGAACTCCTAGCCTTACATCAAGCTGTGAAGCACTGGCGAGCTTACCTCCTAGGCAAGGAGACAATTGTGCATACGGATCATCAGCCTCTCCAATATCTGCAGGTTCAATCTAAGTTACAGCAAGCACGTCACATGAAGTGGATGACTTACCTGCAGCAATTTAACTTGGTGATCAAATACAAGAAAGGGGTTCATAACAAACTTGCTGATATGCTATCCCGTCCTCCGATAGCTTCTATTTGCTTGGCTACGTTTATGCAGATTGAACCTTCCTTACATGGCGAATATACAAGGTGGTACATCGATGATCCTTACTTTTGTGAAGTACTGGTTAACCTTAAAGAAAGCAAACCCTCTGAGTTCCTGTTACGAGATGGACTCCTGTATAAGGGAACACTTTTATGTGTACCAAGAGGAGCTGAGCGAGTGCAATGGATACGGGAGGCACATACTTCTAAAGTAGCCGGGCATTTTGGAGTCATGAAGACCTTGCAGAATCTCCAACGCTACGTCTTTTGGCCGTGCATGCAGAATGATGTAGCTCGTTTTGTGAAGGGTTGCATGTTGTGCTGTACCTCCGAGCCCTCGAATAGGAAGCTGGGGTTATACACTCCCTTGCCGGTACCCTCTCGTCCATGGGAAAGCATATCCATGGATTTCCTTGGTGGCCTTCCAAAAACACGCCGAGGCAACGACTATTTGTTTGTGGTTGTTGATCGCTTTTCAAAAATGGTGATACTTATGCCATGCAAAAAGACGATTAAGGGAGAGGAAGCAGCACGTCACTTCTTCCAACACGTTTGGGTACATTTTGGGCTACCACATTCTATTATATCTGATCGTGATAGCAGGTTTCTCAGTCACTTCTGGAAGTCATTATGGACTATGATGGACACCAAGTTGAAACGGAGCTCCGCTTTCCATCCTCAAACAGATGGCCAAACTGAGGTGGTCAACCGCACCATCGTTCACTTGTTGAGGGGCTATAATTCTCGCCACCCAAAAACATGGGATGAAAGCATTCCATATCTGCAGTTTGCTTTCAATCGTGCTACACACAGCTCCACCGAGAAATCCCCCTTTGAGGTGTGTTTGGGGTTCCAACCACAAAGCCCATTTGACCTGGAGTTTACTATACGGTCATCACCTCAAAATACCAAAGAGGAGAAAGATCAAGAGAAGGCACAATGATTCTTGGAAGGCATTCAACGTCTACATAGGGAGGTGGAAAGTAACCTATAAAAGGCCCAACAAAAATACAAAATGCGGCATGATCGTCACAGAGTTAAAGCTGATTTCCAAGAAGGGGACCTTGTTTGGCTTCAGCTAGGCAAAGAACGACTTAAGGGAGAAGGGAAAAAGTTGAAACCCATTCGTTATGGTCCTTTCAAAGTGTTACAGAGGATTGGAGATAATGCATGTAAACTTGAGCTACCCCCTTATATGGATATATATTCAGTAGTTAATGTTGAGTATCTTAAGCTCTTTGAGCCATCCATGATAGATAAGGAGCCTGACAACACACTGCCCTCTATGGAAGACTTAGTGTATCAGCGTGATATATATTCAGTAGTTAATGTTGAGTATCTTAAGCTCTTTGAGCCATCCATGATAGATGAGGAGCCTGACAACACACTGCCCTCTATGGAAGACTTAGTGTATCAGCGTGAGACACCGTTACAGGAAGATGCCATCTTAGAAAGGAAAACCACTACCACTCGACGGGGAACAAAAGAATCTTTTCGAGTGGGACAGAACGGTACACGTCCGAGTGCCGCAAAATGGTTCACAAAGGAAGTTGGACAAGCCATGTTTCCTCACCTTCAATTTTAAAGAACCCACAGGAGTGGCTCCTCGTTAAAGAGGGACCCGTGATCCAGGAGGATCTTCCCACAAGTCACGTGGAACCACTTTAAAATACATGCACGTGAGAAAGCTAATTCTAACGTGGGTCCTATCTCAGCTGAAAGGAGTTGCTGCACATTGATGGTGGAACGAGTCGTACGGAACTAACAGCGAGGTTTCACCGAAGTTTCAGGCGCAAGGCTCTCAACCGAAGATTATGCTTATTGTTATCATTTATTTTATTGTTTATTATATTCAGCCGACTTTTGGGGTTCGGTTATAAATGTATGCGAAAGAAATAAGAAAGATATCAGTTGCACAGTGGACCAACTGAGCTTCCGTAAAAATTCATCTCCTGGCCATTGTTTACATTCGGATCAGAAAAGCACCAGAAATAACAACCAGTAATGCCAACTGAAGAAAAAAAAAAGCATGACTCAGATTTCATGATACACTGAAAATGCAAATCTAATCTTGCAGGATAGCAGGTTTATGAAGAAACAATATCTAAACACGTTGCCAAAATAAATCATACCATTTCACATGACCAATGTTTTTAGGGAAGGGCAGGCGTTGAAACTTGTATGAAAACCTAAGAGTGTGTTTGGCTCAATAAAAGGGAGAGGAAGGATTTTAATGGAAGGAAAGGAAAGGAAAGGAAGGGAAGATGAGGGATTTTATTATTATCTTGTTTGGATTAACATCAACGGAGACGAAGGGAGGAATTTTAATATTATCTTATTTGGTTCAAGAAGGGAGAGGAGGAAAAATATTTTTGTATAGATAAATTTACCCTTATGTTATTTTATAAAATATTTTAATAAAATATAATATATAGGTAATGGGATGTTAAAAAATTATGGACATATTAGTATGATAAAGTAAAAATATTACCCCTCCCCTCCAAATTCCCCCAATTTTGGAGGGGAGGTAAAGCTTGAGAGGGAAGAGAAAATTTTAAAAAAATTTCCTTTCCCTCCTAAAATTTTTAGATATCCAAACAAGGGGAGGGGAGCAAAATCCCTCCCCTCCCCTCCCCTCCCCTCCAAATCACTCATACCAAACTATACCTAAGAATCTAGAGGCTTGCATCATTTGGTATGAGTGATTTGGGGGGGAGGGGAGGGATTTTGCTCCCCTCCCCTTGTTTGGGTATCTAAAAATTTTAGGAGGTAAGGGAAAATTTTAAAAAAAATTCCCTTCCCTCTCAAGCTTAACCTCCCCTCCGAAATTGGGGGAATTTGGAGGGGAGGGGTAATATATTTACTTTATCATACTAATATGCCCATAATTTTTTTTAATATCATAACATTACCCATATATTATATTTTATTAAAGTATTCTACAACATAACATAAGGGTAAATTTGTCCATATAAAAATATTTTTCCTCCCCTCCCTTCTTGAACCAAATAAGATAACATTAAAATCCCTCCCCTCCTCTCCCTTGATATTAATCCAAACAAGGTAATAATAAAATCCCTCATCTTCCCTTCCTTCCCTTTCCCTCCATTAAAATCCCTCCCCTCAGCCAAACACACCTAAAGTGGAGATGAAATAAATGATCACTGTTCACACAAAAGAAGGAGGAGGAGGACAAGAGAAAGAAAGAAAGAAAAATCAACAACATTTCCCAGAGAGTTTTCCTGTTTCTCTCATTTCTTACCATTCATGTGAAGTAAAGCAACAAATTTAAAACAGAAAAAATACAGTTAGTCAATTTTAGATGCATAGCAAGCGGAGTAATGACCATATTTAAATATACTTTCATAAAGTTTTCATGCAGGTAAGCTATAGAGCTACTCATATAAGAAAAGGAATAAAAGACAAAGACAAGAGAAGAGGGAGGGAAGATAAAAGAACTTACGCAAGCTTGTCTTTTCCGAAACACATCATCAAAAGTCTGATGCATTGTCCGATAACAGAAATAGCCAGCGTTCAGAACCCCATTTGACCTTGCAAAACCAGCGAGAGCTAGAAAAATAACAGCTAAACTATTTCCACCAGAGATCAAGTGGTACAATCCTCCAAAGGAAAGAAAAGCATACAAACTTTCTGTGTATCTGCAATTGCAAGCACATAATCACTTTAACCAATAAAAAGGTCATGCAGGGCTAAATTATAACATATAAGAATGAAACGATTACATTGATGAATAAAATTAAGAGGCCGGATTGAAGCAGAATAAATTGAAGCCGATAATGATACTTCAGGGTCCTTCAATATAGTAGCTGATAGCCTGCACATGGTCAAACAATAACGATATAGAATTATGGGTTTTCAATCTAAAGTCAAATCATATATAATGCATAAATGAAAGTAGGAATTGACACTTGACCAACTCACTTGTAAAAGTAAAGAGCTGCAAATACAAATGCGACATTATTAATTAGATAGCCACACACTGCCAGAACAGCTCTTTCACCAATTAACGGTATTAAGGGGGCAAAACCTGCAGCAAACAAGAGAATAGTTCAGGCCATACAGAATCCAAATGAAACCGTGTCTAACTAAAACCAAATTACTAAACAGAAGAGGTATGTTCTCAAACCTGTGCGCGACAAGAAGGAAATGCAAATGTGAAGGAGGGGTAAGAAGGCATACGATTGCTCATACTCATAACCACACTGAGCAATACGGACAAAGTAGGCAGAATCCCAAACTATTCCATTTTCAATGGCAGAACCCAAGCTTGGCCAAAGCAGATTTGGGCGGGAAGATTCGTGGCCAGGCTTAGTGTTGGATCTGGTGAGGCAGTCAGGGTTTAATGGTGCAGAGTTGTCATAGGGGGAAACAAGCAGGCGGAAGATGTGATTAATAAGAAGACAAGGATCCGGATGTAGTCGGGCAAAGCTCCGGTGAATCGGGTGGGAAAAAAAAAAAAAAAAATAAGAAGACAAGGAGCCTTGACGGTATCGCAGATTTCAATACTAGGGTTTTATAAGCAGTCAATGCTGATATGTTATCTGCTATGTTGGAAAAAATGAGAGACCAAACAGGAAATATAATTTACAAGGGCTTCAGATACAGGAACAAGTTAGCACTATAATGATCAAAATTGTCCATGCTGCAACCAGGAACAAAATCTATCTGCAACATGAGAACTGAGCTTCAATTGCCACACATTTAATACAGAAAAATACTAAAAAATATTTTTTTTATCAGAATTAACTTCATAATAAAATTATTTACAGCTTGTTTGAAAATAATAAAAATTATAATTTAAAAAAAATTAGGAAAATTTTAAAATAAATAATTATATTAAAATTTCAGATAAACTATTAAGAATAATTTCTAAAATAATAAAAAAATTTATAAATTATCTAATTATTATTTTATTTTTATTTTATTTTTATACTCTTTCTCCTCTCTCTTCTCCCTCTTGTCTTATATTTTTAATAAAATCATACCTAATAATTTTTTAATTATAAAAATCTTCTAGTAATAACTATCTAAATATTTATTTATAACTATTTTTTTTTATAAATTCTTCTCTAAAAATTATTTTTTAAAAATATTTTAATTTTTTTTTTATAAATTATTTTTTAAGCTCGCTAATAAATCAAAAAGAGTAATAATAATAAGAAAATAAAATAAATAAGTTTAACCAATAAAAATAAACTATAATTGTAGGGGCAATTTTGCCGTTAATGCGACTGAGTATAAAAAAGAAACCCACCTCCTGTGCTTCTTCTTCCTCTTCTTCGGAGCTGCTCGACTTCACTTCCCTTCCCTCTCTAACACCCAACTTTTTGACCGCAACCTCTCCTCCGAACAATGAGCGGCAGAAATATTCTCGAGGGAAAATTTTTCTTGCCTGCTCCTGGGCCTAGTTCTCTCATCAGTTTCACCACATTGCACCCGCCAACAAAAATCGAAATTTTTTAGATAAATTCTTTAATTGCTTGTTATTTAATTAGCAAGCATTTATATTTTATAATTAACGAACACCTTCAAAAACAAAATTTCTCGTCTCTTCAAGCTACAAATTATATTATACAAATAACAAGATCCGGAGAAGACTTCCCATAACCCGAAAATCGAAAAAGCGTATGAAAATAGAGGAGATGGTGTTTTTAAATAATCCGTAATACTGATGTGCCGCTTGCAGTTCCGCAATCCAATTAGTAATTGCCAGGTTCAAAGATCGCATCCACTGTGGGGAGAAGAGTGCAGGCGGCGTTGACGAGAGCAATGACGGAGGCTTTTCTGGAGAAGAGAGGTTCGCTGGATTTTCGTGGCATGACGAGCTTCTTGGCGGAGTTGAAAGGGTAAGAAGAGGGTTTGAGGGATATCTTTACCTAATAAAAGTAATAGTAAAGATATAAGAAATTTAAAATTAACTTATTTTTAATTATAGAGTAAGTTATACCAGAGCATGATTAATTGTTTGTGTTCAAATGAGTATATCATGAAAATTCAAGTAATTTTTTATAAGAAATTTCGAGTAATTCTATTTATATATATATATATATGTTCGCCCAGACACAGATATGTATATTCTGGTAATTTTAGGCGCGCATATATATTCACACACACATAATTACTAAATAGCATTTACGTCTTCGCATCTCCACAGTAGACTTCTGTCGTTTTGGCGATCGTCGCTGTTGGTTGCAGTGGAAGTTCAGGTTCAGGGGAAGCGCTTGGGGCTGAGACCACAGAAATCAAGGAAGGATGTCGGGAATGGGAGACGGGTACGTGGGCACGGCCCAGGATGCCGTCAGGATCCGACGGCTCGAAAAGCAGAGAGAGGCCGAGCGCCGCAAAATCCAAGAGCTCAAAACCAAGTCCGCATCCGCCAAAGGCCAGCCTGGTCTTCTCCAATTCGGTTCTAGCACTTCCGAGGTTTGAATTCGAAACTTACCTCCATTAGATTCCTTTAATTTGTGGACCTACGAGCTTTCTCTTTTGATATGCAAGGATAATGAGCATACCCTTTTAGATAAATTGGTTGCGACTTCAGAGTTGGAATCTTTGGTTCTTTAGGGATTTGGTTTTATCTGCTTGAGTTTTGATTTTTCTCTAATAAACATCTGATGTCTCCTCTTCCACTCCCCCCCGGTTAATTGGTTTTTTCAGATTCTTGAGACTGCTTTCAAAAAGGAGACCGTCGGTCTAGTGACTAGAGAACAGTATGTAGAGAAGGTAATGAAAGCTTATGATTTTTCTAAGAGTTACATATGCTTGTGCTTCGGTAATATGAATATAATGACCTGTTCGTAATTTAGAGGGTTAATATTCGGAACAAGATAGAGGAGGAAGAGAAAGAGAAGCTACAGAAGCTACAGCAAGAGTAAGTCGAATTTTCTTGCTCATGTTCAAATAATAAAGCAAGCTAATTTCGTTGGATGTTTTCCATTACTACTTATGCTTTTGCGTGTGCAAGATTGTGTTTTGCTTCCCCCAATTAGATTGCCCTATCTCTGTTAATTTATAGTTTACCATCTAATATCTAATATAGGGAGGAGGAGCTTCAATTAGAAAAACGTAAGAAGAGGAAAATAAAGGGGAATTCTCGGTTATCTTTTGCTGAGGATATTGAGAATGGCAGTGAAGAGGAAGAGGAAGAAGCAGAAGACAGTAAGCTGTTTTTCCCACAACACTTTCCTTCTCTGATCACCTTTCTTTTGCTGGTACTGTAGAAAAATATTAGCGAACATTTAAATGTATAGAATCTGGATATTTGACCCCATGTAGCCATTTGGTGGTTATCCTTTTCTTAAAATAGCATCAAATCATTAATCTTCTCTTTGGCATTGGCAGAGAGTCCGGAAACAAATAAACTTAGACGTGGTAAACTTGGTAAAGACCCTACTGTTGAAACTGGCTTTCTCCCTGACAGGTGTTGCATCTCTCTCTTGTCCTTTTCCCTTATTTCCTCCGCTACCCTCCCCAAATTCTTCTTTTCTTTCTTTATAGTTGTGGCCCTGGCACTAACATCTGGGCATAGGATAATGGTGTTTCAGTGAGCGAGAGGCTGAGGAACAAGCAGAGCGTGAAAGGCTGCAGAAACAGTGGCTTCGTGAGCAGGAGCAGATAAGAAGTGAGCCTGCCAACTTGTTCATATCTTTTCCATTTTACAATAACTAAAAGTAATAAAGTTTAGAAAGTTTATTTATGGAATATAATTAAGTTATAGAATACATCATGCGTAACTCTGTTCTTGTGTTTCAGATGAACCTCTTGAAATTACATACAGCTACTGGGATGGAGCTGGCCATAGGCGTGTGATCCAGGCAAGCAAAGGCTGTCAGCTTCAATTTTTCTTTTCTAATAATACCTGAGTTTAATTTTACATTTAATACATTACAAATGTCTTGGCATCTGAATCTTTTTTATTTTATTAAGGTACGCAAGGGTGATACAATTGGAGAGTTTCTTCGAGCTGTCCAGCAACAATTGGCTCCTGAGTTTCGTGAGATTCGAACAACATCGGTGGAAAATTTGCTTTATGTGAAAGAAGATCTTATCATTCCCCATGTAAGAACATGTACTTTGGGCTGTGTACAACAATACATCCTGCTATCCTTCCTATCTAAGTTGTTTAGGATATCCTGCTTCTTGTTTTTCCTCTGGGTAAAGTGGTATGTGCTAACTTAGTAAATTTTTTTCATGTTACAGCAACACAGCTTTTATGAGTTGATCGTAAACAAAGCTCGAGGAAAAAGTGGACCTGTATGTTTGCCTTCTTTTTTGCCTTCTCTTGTTGAAGGAGCCACATGCATTACTAATTCACTTCTAAGCGGTTTTTCTAAATTGAGAGATAAAATACATTAGTGAACATATTTTAGAACTCTGTCGTTAATGAATATGAGACACTGAAACTTTAAGTTGGTTTTCCATGAGATAAATGCTGTCTTTCGCTCTGTAGTCTATCATGCTTTGGGAATGGTTATATGCTTATCAGCCCTAATTATTACCTTCATGCCATCTAAATTTGAGAATAATTTCTTTACAATTTATTATGATTTACAATGCCATGCTAAATTGAGGTTACTAATTCTCTGTGATTTATTCCATACAGCTTTTCCACTTTGATGTGCATGAGGATGTTCGAACAATTGCTGATGCAACAATAGAGAAGGATGAGGTTGGTTTTCTTCCTTAATATTATGGTTACTATTTTGAAATTTAATGTCATGATGACCGGGCTTGTTGAGTTCATCTTGATACTGCCAACTCTGCTTACTTTAGCCTATGTTTTTAATTTCTGGGTATCATCAGTATGCACTAATCTGGTCAGTGTTTAAATCTGCTAATGAGATTATTTGATCTTCTTTGCAAACCTTTTAATTTCTCAGCCATCATCATTCACCTACCTGAAATTTCTTCATAATGTTTAGATGAGTGAATGGTACGGGGATAGTGAAGGTCTTGGAAAAATATGAAGTTTTCTTATTTCCTCATGTTTCAATTTAGCAATATTACTCAATAATTGAATTGTTTCTAGAGTTATCGAAAGAACTTCTTTCATTATATAAGCTTGCTTGCAAGTGATTGAGGTTTAATGAAGCAGATGTTATTTTTAACTGTTTTAGCTTCAGCTCTTAACGAGCTACAATCTATTGGAATAGAAACTGATGTCTTTTGATTGAAACTTGAACCTTGAATCCATTCAAAAGTAGACTTGAAATTAATTGTCACACGAATGAAAAAAATGCACATGTGCATTATAACTTTTCTGTTGAAAATAGGGTTTCATGTTACACATTGACTTCTCTCTGAAGATAAAAGGACAGTTTTTATTTTCTGGGGTTCAGTATATAAAAGGAAGGACAAATAATTCTGATCGCAGTATCAGTTTTCAATACTTGTGCGTGTGACAAAAGTTGGAAGTACTAATTCTTTTGTTTGGACGCCATCTTAGTTGTGTTGCTAAAAACAAAAAGGGAAAAGAAAGAACGATATAGATGGCATAGCCTTGCAAAGTTGTTGAATTTTCATTGTACCATATTTGCAACTCTACCTTTGTATGCATGTTTGTGATTGGGCGTTCTATTCCAGTTATCTTCTCTTCTGGCTTTTTTTTCATTTTTTTTTTTAAATGTTTCTTTACAGTCACATGCTGGGAAAGTTGTAGAAAGGCACTGGTACGAAAAGAACAAGCATATATTTCCTGCTTCAAGATGGGAGGTACTATTAGTCTTAATCACTGATACAATACTAATATGCATATATGGGTCATGTCATCTGTATTGCTTTCTTCTTTTTCGCTACTAAAGCTGAAAAGCATGGACTCCTTTACACACGATATACAATTTTTAAGTGTTGTATCATGTTGAATACTGATATGTACTGACACAAGTGTGATTCTTTGTTTCTTAAGTGCCTGCTTCATAACTGAAGCTGTTTTTTTTTTCCTCTTGGGGTGAAATTACTGTCATATTTGTGTTCTACCGATCTTCATTAGTATGCTATTAACTGCACAGATTAGTGTTTTATTTTCTTGGTTTTCTGAAGCATCTTACTTCTGATTTTTAATTACAATTTGTTTTTTTTGAAATATCATATGTATTGCAGATATATGACCCAACAAAGAAATGGGAGCGTTATACCATCCATGGAGATTGATTGTAGCTGCTAATTGATGTCTTTGTGCTTTTGCCTATTTGATCATGTCCCAAGTGGAAGTAGGTTGTATCTTGGGAAAGGGGAAGGAGGGAACAATTTTGATGCAATTCACGGGTTGGATTAAGCGACATTTATTTCTGTAATTTTTAAATTGTACGCTAACCTGGGCACTTTCAGATTCATATTAGGCGAATGTAGCCTGGGTTGGATAATCAATATCTATATCTTTTTTATAAAATATGCTATTTATAAGGTATGAGTTGTACAATCTTAGATGCGTTTATTAGTATACAAGAAATTTAGCTATTTCTTCCATTATGGGAGGAAACAAACCCAAAGTTCGCGTCAATATCAACATTAATATACCAATGCATAAGGTAAATTTAAAGAAAGATCGACGGCTTCTAAGTTATAAATAATACTATTCATTTTGAAATTTAATTCAAATCATGGAACTTATAATCAAATTAATAAAAATATTAGGTACTCAGAGATTAAAATATTAATATTTACCTTAGTTGAAAGGAACAGGTAAAAGAAAAAGAATCATGGGATTACATTCAAAATATAGAAGCCTCACATGAAGATATTTCATCTCTTCAAACGCCTTTCAACCAAATTGTTGGGTAAAAACAAAATTAAAAAAATATCCAATCGACCTCTGAATGTAATGCCTAATTCCAATTATAGAAGTCACTATAAGATATATGTGAAGTATACTGTGGCATGTTTGATCAACTCATTGAGGTGAATACACTTTTCATATGTGGTATTGTCTAGAATGCTTGCCTTTTATTCTTTGAAAATGAGAAGGCAGAACTACTTGAACTTTTGATTGGTCTTTAAATATGTGAACGACAAAGTTTTACTAAAATCTTGGTCAATACCGATTCCCTAAAAACTATTCCATTGAAAGCGTGGGATGATAAAATTAATCATCCAATGAGGAGAAAATTTAGTGATACAAGAGATACGATCTACTCGGATTGGGATGTTGAAGTCAGATATGCATTTAGAGAAACTATTCAGTGTCCAAATTACCTAGCTAAGGAAGCTCATCAACGGAATGAAAACATGATTATCATACAAGATCCTCATCCTGATTTCTATGCTCATTAAACAGCGGATAGTTTGAAGTGATTTGTTGTTTGTTTCTTTTCATGTAATTTTCAAGTTGTGAACTTGCCATTTCAATTAAAAAAAACAAAGAAACGAGCTTTGTCTCTAATTCACGTTGACTTATTAAGCATAAGCCTTTCTTGTCACTTTCTTTACCTAAAATCGTTTCATTAATAATGGAGTTTATGGAAGCCATATTATTGGCTTTCAGGCTATGGTTGTTTATAAGAGTGATGTAACGTTTGATAAATACAAGGTCAAACTTGTAGATTCTCTAGGTCCACATATTCTTGTACAAAAACGTTTCACAATTGGGTATTTAATTCTCCAGTTGACCTATAATATCATACATCAAATAATTAATTCATTAAGCTCCTTATGAAACTAGAAATTATCAAAAATTTCTTTTTTTTTTCCAGTAAAAAATGACATTTATATAAAAGAAAATTATTTGTTAATTCATTTACTATTTGTTTCAGCAATTTTTTTAAATGCATCGATGTCATATCAGATCAAATATTTTATAATATTAATCGTTTTATCAAATCTTATCAACTTATCCATTTATGAAATCCCAAAGTTCACATATATTATTATTAGGTAAAATTATAATTTTAGTCCTCTAATTTTACACAAGATTTTAATTTAATATCTTAATTTTATAAAGTATTTTTTTAATCTTCTAACCTTAACATCATTAGTATCAAATAATGATTTTTTATGTCAATTATTGTCATTTTTTAAAAATTAAATTTTGAGAATATTTTATTAATATTTAAAGTTTTAATGTAATTGTTTTTTGTTAAGAATGTCAAGATTAGATTATTATTATTAGAATGATCCAAACGCGCGAACCAAGACTTGATCCTTGGGTTTGAGTAGAGGGCAAGCAAGAATTTTCCCCAGACTTCAAAACGGCCTGTGATTGGCCTAATCTTATAGTCCATGACAAGATTGTGGAGATGTCCACTGAGAATTACATGTCCCCCATCCACTCCATATTTTATTGATCCTTTGTTTTCTATACGTTATACGTGTAAAGGTCCTTCGACTTCACCCAACAGGCGGTGAAGGGTGTTGGACTACAGCGATCATCAGCGCTCGCGCTCTCTCTCTCTCTCTCTCTCAAAGTTGCTCTCTTTCTCTCTCTAGGATTAGTAAAACCCTAGCCCTTTTGAGTGTGCGTGATCTGCGGCAAAATGGGTTCCGAAGGATCATCGAGGGTCGTTGGTGAGTTTTTGAAGACCTCGATTTTCTAACCTTTTATTGTTCGTCTCTGAATTTTCAATCGTGCGACTCTTATTGGTTTTTAACATTCGTTGTGCCAAACTTGGGTTGGACGTTATCTTCCTTTATTTGTTTAGTTGTGCATAAACAGTGCTAGATTTTCTTATGGAGATTCAGTTTTTGTTTTGTTTAGTATGTTCTGTCAAGTATGTTACTTGAGTTGTTGTGTCTAGGCGGTGGTCAATTGCACTGATAGAAACTTTTTGCCGGGGTGGGAATTACTGCGGTATTTCTTATATTCAAAAAGCTTGCTGCCGATCATGATATTGCTTAGGTCCTAGTGCTTCCGGCTATTGATGTATTGTTACGAATTCTAACTAAATCGTTGTCATCAAATTCTGAAACCAGCATGGGTTTTTGTCTGATGCATTAAAAAGATTAACTTATCCTTGCACTTAGTAGTAGCCAAAATCTTATGATTTGTTACTATCTAATAATAATATTTAGTTTCTTCTATGCCTTACGTACAATTAGTATAGAGAGAGTTTACGTTAGTTGTTGCTTAATTTGAAGCGTCATTGCTGCCTCCTGTAGGAACTCTTAAAATCATTAATGAAATTACATTTTGTGTACATCTTAGTCATTAAATTCGTAGATGAAGCTATGCTCCCCTATTCTAGGAGAAGCCAAATTGCATTTAATTTATTTTTGGAAAGAAGGAAGATAGTAATTGTTCCAAGTCACAATGCTTAGTGCCCCCTGTTCCAAATGGTTCTGTAGTCTTGGACAATACATTGCTTAGCTTAGACTGTGGATGGTCAATTCACTTTCTCTTTTAGTGCAATATGTCAAGTGATGTGATATCATGTTAACTTGTGCCCTGCTTTATCATGTAATGAACTTGGCATTCTCTGTTGCTATTCTTTGTGGAGCTTGTAGTTTGACCTCAGTTTTGTATGTTTGTTGGGAAATGATCTTCTGGTAATGTTTTTCCTGTTTTCTTATGTAAGTACTATGGTCAACAAAAAGTGTTTTCTTAATGTCTATCTGGGGATAAAAATCCCCAGCAGTGGAAATCCTTTTCTAATTAATTTCTCTGTCGCCACCTGCAACTTACAATAACTACATACAACCTTTGCCCATCATTTGTATATGCTCACAGCTTGTTAAGAATTTATAGTTGGTGAATTTATAAGGTGACTGAATGTGTACTTGAATCTATTTAATGCAACCTAATTTTTATTCAATGTAGTGTTCATTTTATTTCTTCCTATCGTTTTACTTATAAGTTGAAGTTGTCAATTGGTATACTTATTAATCAATACGACAATTTCATGTTTTCTAATTTTTTTATTGGAAAATATACATGTGAATTTCATTTATCTGGTCAAATTTTTGGGTATATGCAGTGCCTAGAAATTTCAGATTATTGGAAGAGCTTGAGAGAGGTGAAAAGGGGATTGGAGATGGGACTGTCAGCTATGGAATGGATGATGCTGATGATATATACATGCAATCATGGACTGGAACTATCATTGGCCCCCCTGGTGTAAGTTAATCTTTACTGCTGATTGATTTGTCTTCAAAAAATATTTTAAGTGGCCCCCCTGGTGTAAGTTAATCTTTACTGCTGATTGATTTGTCTTCAAAAAATATTTTAAGTGTTGCCATCTTTGTGCGGCCATAAATGTCAGTTCTCCATATTATGAGCTGGACATGGAAAGTAGCACATTGTATTTATGCCAGATCATGGTATATGCAGCTCATTGGAAAAATGTTTATGGTTCACTTAGAGTACTGCTTTTTGTTTGAACTTTTAAGTCGCTATCTTTGGTATCTCCTAAGTTCTTTTTATAGAGTCCTCTGTTTCTGCTATAGTGATAGGGTTAGACTTATGACAAGCTGTCTAACTGCAATACGTTACCTGCTCTTGGTGAAGATGGGCTTCTTAATTTTATGCCTTTTATTTTTGGTTTTCTTTCTACTTTTTCATCCTTTAAGTGATTAGATTCCAAATTTTGCTTCTTAAATTAACTCATCAAGACTAGATTGGTCTAGCTGTGAGTTGCTTAAATAGTTTGCTGGTCTCCGGTTCAATTCCCTCTGCTTTTATGTTTTAAAAAGGATAATCCTAAATGTACCATAGCCGATAGAGTATAGATCCTTCAGTTACTGTTTATTGAGGGGAACACCTGTTCAAAACTTCAGAAATTTTCTATTGTACGTTGAAAGAGATTCATTCCTTCGTAATTGCTAATTGAAGTGAGAGCAGCTATGGACATATGGTGGTTTTGCTGGCCTTATTTTCCTGGGAGTAGGTTCTTTTTGACCTAGAAGACTTTATAACTGATTTTTTTAGCATATTAGGTATTTTAAGTATGATACTCCAAGTTGATTATAGTGTGTGTTTGGTTAAGGAGAAAACTAAGGTTTTAAAAGGGTTTCTGGCCTAAATTTTGGTTTGGAAAAATTTTAAAACAAGCAGCCATATTTGTCTAAAAGGGCTTTTGGACCAAACCATGGTTTAAAATCAAGGTTTTGGATAAGCTACTGAGAATAGCTTCTGGAACAGTAAAAGAGCTTATGGACTACCCAATTATTATTTTACCCCTATTTTTTTGACACCCTTTATACTCTCTCTCTTCTCTTCTCTTCCCTCTCTTTTTCCTCTATGCGCCATATGCTCGCTGGAATAGAGAAGTCTGCTGCTCTCCATGGTCGCCGTATGCTCGCCGGAAGAAGGACAAGAGGAAGAAGGTGGTCACATCTCGCTGTGGAAGAAGATGTTGCTGGCTACTGGTCTTGCTATGGAAGAAGATGTCGCTGGCCGCTGGTCTCGCCGTGGAAGAAGATGTTGCTTTGGAACACCACTGGTCTTCGCTGGTAGAGGTCGCTGGTCGATTTGTGGCTTCTGGTGGAGAGAACAGGAGAGAGGGGAAAAAAAAGGAAAAAATAGAAATTTTTTTAATAAAATCATACCCTTTGTGGTAATTTATCAATAACAAAAGTCTTTCTGGTAATAACTATCCAAACAACAATTTATTCATAACCACTTTTTTCTATAAGTTATTCTCCAGAAGCTCTTTTTCAAAAGCCATTTTTTTCTATAAGTTTTTTTCCAAAAGCCTATCCAAACGGGTCCATAGTATATTTGTATAATCAAGATGGCTAATAGGGGTTAGGACAGGCAGATAGTAGATGCAAATAATTGCAAATCAGAAGAGGGAATATTTATATATTATGATCTTGATATATAATGGGGTTTTTTTTCCCATTCCCTTTGGTAAATGCTCATAAATTGATGGGCAAGATGGCTCAAATTTTGTCACTCATTTTAAAGTTGCTGAAGTTGTGATTTTAAGCCTTCTCCAAGAATTAAATGTCTATACCTCCTGCGTCTAACTGCTCAAAATGATACAAAGATGTGTTCAAGTGAGTGCCTACTATTCTGAGAACATTTATAGTTAATCGGCGAGATAGGTTTTTGCATAACACTCCTATAACTACTGTCATGTGTCAGTTTTTTTTCCTCCATATGACTATATCATATTTTTGTGTCGGTTTGTTTCTATGGAAACTGTGGTTTTCAATTCCCAACCATGTAGGTTTGAATTGTTTACCTGGTTCAATCTGTTGCTTTACAGACTGTGCATGAAGGGCGTATTTACCAGTTGAAATTGTTCTGTAGCAAGGATTATCCCGAAAACCCACCTTCTGTTAGATTTCAAACAAGGATCAACATGACTTGTGTCAACCATGAAACTGGAGTGGTAGGTTTGAATATTTTCAAGGCTCTTTTTTGGTTGCTCTGATTGAAAATGGTCTTATAATTAGCTAATCAGCAGGTTGAGCCTCATTTATTTCCCATGCTTGCTAATTGGCAACGGGAGCATACAATGGAAGACATATTGATGCAACTAAAGAAAGAGATGATGTCTCCTCAAAACCGGAAGCTAACTCAGCCTCCTGAAGGTCTGCCAATCTTACTTTTATAACGTTTGATATATGTTTCTATATTTTGCTTATTTTAAAATTTATGAATCCTTTTGTAAACTTGGTAGTTTCTTCACTTTGGTTAACTTGAGATTTAAGGGCTCTCTTAAATATCCTCATTGAGCAATGCATACTACTTGGTGTGGGATTTAAATATCTCATGCTACCTTGATTCTTATGAGTAATGCAGATTTTGAAACTTGATATTGCTTATTATTGGTCTGAAAATAATGAATTGTTTAACAGCCAACAATTTTCTTGCTTAACTGTTTCCATCGCTCACCTATGAAACAAGGTCATGAACACGTTGGCAACTTGACCTATGCTTGATAGTTTATACACAATTTTGGAATGAGCTTATGTGTGTACATTGATGATCTTAGTATTATGGGGCATGAGGAAGCTGACGGATGAGATATATGTCTTTCAGGCAACGAGGAGGGCAGAATTGATCAAAAGGGGATGGCGGTGAGATGCTGCATTGTGTAATGAGGTCAAAATCCACCAGTAATGTAAATAATAATAATAATAATTATATTCAATAGATTATTCCCGGTTGTGGGAGAATGCGTTTACAAATGTAATTATGGACCCAATTACGTACGGAACCTATGACGTGGAGCATCTTGTCCATTAATTTTCTGGAAAATTACAATTTAGAATTCTATATTCAAGATATTTATGGTGAAATTTTGACTTTTGGAATCATCAACATCAACATAGCCATAGAAGATATGGGAAAATTATACCATCAATGACACATGGAATTCCCTTTCTCTGGTGTGGATTCGTTGCATTGAATTATGAATTTGCTAGTGGATGGATTGTGGTGAATTATCTTCTACACTTTTCTTTCAAATTTTTGGGTACGGATTTATCTTATACTTTAGAATACCGTGAATTGAGGGTTTGGACGTGTTTGTTGTAATCATTAGTAATTGATTATGTATAATGTAATGGATTAATTAATTGGGAAGTGTATAAAAGCAAGACTGGTGGAGGTAACCTAGAATCTGTGTAGAAGTGGGAGACATGCAAAGTTTGGAGTGTTCATTCAACAATGAAGAGCGTCGTACATGGCTGATCTGTCATGCAATGCACAGGATCAAAATGTTGTGATTTCTATATTAATGTTGTGTTGAGAACGCGTTGTTACAACTTTTGAAGGAAAAGAACTTATGAGTTTTAAATACACACACAGAATCTGAATATATAGAAGTTTAAAGTGTTGATTTCTTCATGTTCATACATAATTGGCTTAAACAAACAGTGAAGCGTGTGGGGCATATGGCTGATCTGTCATGTAATAACATAATAACAGGATCTATATGGTCCCAATAAATGCACACGAGTGTTCAAAATCTCTCATTTTCTCGTACAAGAAATATTTTGTATTACGTGCTAGCTGGAGGGCACAATATAACAAAGCAATTCAGTTCGAAAAGAGAAGAAAGGAATCTTGCAAAGTTTCAAAATATGTGAGAGCCCCGTGCTCGCTAACACGACTTCTTTTTCAATATTCTATATTTGGATTTAAGAGCCTTCTTTTTGCGCACTAAATAACTACGTTGTTTAGGAAAGTTTGTGGAAGTGCATATTAGTATCTCATATATTCTACTCCCTGGCATAGTATTTGATACGATGGAGCCATTTTGTGTGAGAGAGAGAGAGAGAGACTGATAATCCAAGGGTTAAGCTACATTTAACAGCGTGAAGTATTAGTTATCTAATATTCTAAAGTATTTTGTACCGCATCTAATGTCTTAAAATATTTTTTTCAAGTACGTCTAACTCCTTAAACAATTTTTTGGTGCAAGTATTTTTTTACGTACATCTAACATTTTAAAATATTTTTTTAATACATCCAGTATCCAGATATAAAAAATACTTTAGGGTGTTTGGACGCACCTAAAAAATAATTCAGGTAATAGATGCATCTAAAAAAATATCTTAAGGTACTAAATATACTTTAATCTAATCCCAATGACCTGATCCGAAGAGTTAGCTTATACGTTATGTCATTCCTAACTGATACTTAATTGAGGCAACTAAGAAAGAGAGCGCCCAATTAATAAGCAACCAAACATAAAAGCTTTTTTTGTTGGGTGTGTTATGAAGCAAAGCAAGAGACCGTAATTAATAAATTGTATATCTAAAGCTTTAAGCATATTCCTAACCTTTTGCTTTACATATATAGCTTCGTTGTCAAAAACTCAAAATCTTTTGAGATGAAATGCCCTCCTCACTAAGCTAAGTACCCATATCTAGGGAGTATTCAAGACATCCCATCCCAGCCAGTTTGTCCCAATCTTAGTCAAATAGAGACTGGATAAAATAGTAATTGGGACAGATCATAAGACAACCCTATCCCATATCGGCATGTATAACCTATTTTTTATTTTTGTGTTATATTTAATAGTTTAATATTACTTTATTTTACAGTAAAATCTTGGATAGTGATGCATTAATTTAAATTTATAGACTATATTTGAATCAAGATTCTCATGACTTTATCTAAATTAAGAATAAGCTTTTAATATGTTGCTCCGAGTATTCAAGTTTAATTGATTGAAAGTTGAAATACACGATTCAGAGAAAATAAGTAAATATACTCAATAGTAAAATAATAAGGGATCAATTATACTTTACTATAATATACATGAGTGCCTTTTTTGATACTATATAATATATATATATATATTTTTTTTTTTGGTATACATATATAATATATATTGATTTAACTAAGATCCAATTCCCTTGTAAGATTAGACCTAGATTTCAAACAATAAATAATTGTGACGTCTTGGTTTTATATCTATCCCAATCGAGATTGAGATAAAAGACTGAACATGGAAAAAAAAATTATCCTGTGATTCTTTCTGGGATAGGACACGGGACAACCCTCTCCTGTCCCATCTATGAAATTGCTATCGTATTGATGTCTTGCCTTCATTTCTAAATTTCAAAGACACTACTCTTTCCACTCTTGAATATAGTGATTAAATAATTAATTTGTAGATATTAAAAAATTTAATTAGTTAAATTTTAGTAGAGATTTCATTAAAGAGAGTGTTAAAGTGGGGGGAAAGATTTCATCAAAAAAGCTTTTCATGGCTAAGAGAAATCCTTCTTCAATTGAAGAAGATATCTTGAAATAATTAATATCATTTTATATATATGCGACATATTTGAATGAAAAAGTGGAAAAGAGTGTCCGCGAAATTTGGATGAAAAAGATAAACAATAATTATAGCTCATGATTTTATTTGAAGTTTCACTAGGAGGATCCAAAATGAGATAATATCACTTTAAAATATTTCGAATATATCTGTTTTTTCAAGATTAAAATAAAGATTCACAAAAAAACAAGGAAAAGGATAAAAACAGAAAGGAAATTTTTATACTTTTTTGTTATGTAAAAGTCTTGTATTATTACATAAATTTAAAAATAAAACATATAGTTCACACTTCACAGATAATAAATAATAATATAGTATTGATTATTATGAATTTTGTCAGGATTCTTGATTATACAAAATTCTATTCTATTTTTAGGAGAGTTTTTGTGGCCGAAATTCGGATTGAAGATGAACAATAAGTTAATAACTATAGCTCGTGAGTCATGATTCGAAGTTTCACTGAAAGAATCCGAAATGAGACCACTTTTGCTTATTCACCGAAATGTTTGGAATATATCTTTTCTTTCAAGATAAAAATTTCCTTTTTTATTCTATGTTACGTAGAATATTTTTATTACATGAAATTTGATAAACAAATTATATTATCATAGTTTATAAATTGTATGGTTTGTTTATAAATTTTATATTACTCCTCCAATAAAATCTACTTTTTATATTTATTTATTTATTTAAAATTATTCCTATTAATACCTCTTAACAATACGAAAGTAAGAGAGCGAGGAAGAGAATTAAAGAATATGATTAGAATATTTTAGTAAAAAAATATGTTATATTAACTAATATATTTAATCTAATTAAATTAGTTAAATAGGTTTTATATTAAGAACAAGAGAAATAATATAATTTTGGATTAATGAAAGCCATGATTAGATAAATTGGTGAGTTGCACATGATTTAGAAAAAAAAAAGTAACATGTGTTAGTCTAGGTGAAAGGGATCTTAGTTTTTTAAGTATGGGATCTTAAGTTTGAATCTGCGTAAATATAAAAAATTACTTTCGAAAGAATTATTGTTAATTAGGCTCGACAATACTAACTAATCATATAGTCATATAAAGAAAAAGAAAAGGAAAAAACGAGAAGCAAGTGAAAGAGATAAATTTGGTGAGGATGATGATGATATTGAATAATAAGTGATTGGCACAGGACAATGGGAAATCACAAAAAAGACGTTGTAACAACCAAGTGTGTGTTTGACTAAGATTTATGGGGGATTTTTTTTTTTTGATAACTTTTAAAAAAAATTTAAAAAAAAAGTTTATAAAAAAAATAATTTTAAATAAACGAGTGTTTAGATAGTTATTACTAAAAGGATTTTTATGATTGACAAATTACGATAAAGGGTATGATTTTATTAAAAATATGAGAGAGAAGAGAGGGTGTAAGAAAAAGTAAAAGTAAAATAATAATTTAGTAGTTTATAAATTCTTTTATTGTTCCAGAAATTAGTCTTAGTAGCTCATTTATTTTAAAATTTTTTTAAACTAAAGTTTAGATAATTTTTTTTAAATTTTAATTTAAAAATTTTTAAACAGACCCTAAATTAAAGTGAGCGTTTGGTCAAAATCATAATATATGGATTACTATTAAAAAAAAAAAAAAAAAGCACCCCCAACGTTATTCACGTCCTATTATTCCCACAACTTTTCATGTAATTAATTAATAATTGCTAATTAATCTTAACAAACAGTTTTGTTAACCCTAAAAAAAGAAAACTTTAACAAATAGAGCCAGATTGGACCTCTCCCATTTCCCCATAGGCTGATAGGCCATATGGTGGTGTGGGACCCACACTTTCCATTATGGCCTTATCCTTTCATTTTTCTTTTTTTAGTAATGTCACCGATTAACATAAAGTGATGCGTTTGTGGGAATCTCATCTCACTGCTACACCTGACAAACATTCATTTAACTATTAAAACTTTAGTTAATCATTTCCTTATCTTTAATATAGAATTTAATTATAAAATTAATATTAATTCTAAATATAATTTAAAAATTATCACTGTTAATACTCTATCAATAATAATTAAATAAAAAAAAATTAAAAAAGATAATTATAGTATTTTAAAAAAATACTATATTAATTAATTTAAATAATTTTTTAATATAATTAAATTAGTTAAATATGTCTTATATTAAATATCGGAAGAATGTCCAAAAAATTTGTGAGTTTAAAATCTACTGTTAATATAAAAAATATTTGTTGACGGATTAGTTGCAAATGTTTATATATCATCAGAGTGCAATTTTGCATCAAGTGGGGTCAAGTGGACTCAAGTAGATAAATATTAAGGTTTTTAAAGAGTCTCGGTTAAGTTAGGATTATTCTTTACATATTTAAATGCACATATACCGAGCTATTTGGTAGAGTTGAATCAAAATTGGCTTCTTTTACAAGTTTTTCACTTATGGGAATGTGTTCATGATTGAATACAGGAAATTGATCTCCTAGCCTCTTACGGTGTCATGTTTGTAATGAAGGATTTAAGGGCAAGTTTCCTTAGAGTCAGAATTCTCTTATCAACAGCTTTCCTTGTTCTACAGCTAAAATATGTTTACTGGATCCACATATATTTTCCTTTATACTCTCTAGCTCTCAAGTCCCTATTAAGATGCCTCCTAGAAGGATTTTTTTTTTCACGTATATTAAGTCATTCATATTTATTTATTAATTTTACCCGTTTAATTAATACTTAAATATAACTCTTGGTATTTTTCTCTCTCCTTCAAAATATCATTGAAATAGGAGTAAAGTTAAAAAGTTTTATTTCTCCAATTTTTAATATATGATTTAATTGGGGAGTTAATATCGGTCATAATATACTATTTATTTCTCACATTTATCATTATTTCTCTAAATTACTCATATTGATACTCCTTCAATAATAATAAAGTAAAAGATAAGGGAGGAAATCATGCGATATGATTAGGGTGTTGTAGAGAAAATATGTTATATTAACTAACTTCTTTAATTTAATCAAAATAGTTAAATAGGTGATATATTAAGGAGCGAAGGAAGAGTATTAATTTAAGTCAAGTGTTATTGGTTAATTCATATGATTTATAGTAATAGACTAGCTAACTTTGGCTAGGGAGGGTCGACCTTTAGGGAGGTAACAATAACTTGGTTATCATGATGACTAGAATCATTGGATTGCATGCATGTGGTTAGGCTAGAGTTTTCCTAGCTTGTTGGCATATGTTATTAATCGCAATCATGTCCCAGGGGACTCAAACTCTCCAAAAATATCCGTAATTCCGTTCACAAATTGCGAAACATTAATTATAATTTTATCTTCTCTATAGATAGAATATTAGAAAAGGGCCTGCGCTCAATGGTGATAGCGATGCTTGGAAAAGGAAACAAAAAGATTGAGCACGTAGTATCTAAAGGGTTAACAAAGGGCATTTTGAACACGTTGGCACTTCATCTAACAAATTCCTGTAATTTACTTTATATAGAAGTTACTTATTTCAGACATATTTAGTGATTGTTTGTATCTACAATTCAAAATACTAATATAACTTTTCAATTATAATTTTATAATTTATGAAAATAAGTATATGAAAAATGTACTTTATTTCTTCCAAAATCATAAATATACTTATTAAAAGTAAATTCAAACAAGCATTTACAATTTTGTTTTATTTATCAATAAAAAGTCCTCGGAAATAAGGACAAAACACCATTATTTGGCCGTGCAAAGCATCATTACATCTTTGTAAGTTTTTGGTTTGATTCTTATATAAGATATCTATATTAGGAAAGATAATTATAAATTTTAAAATTAAATATCTGATGATAGGATCAGATAGAAAAATAGTATAAAAAAATAAACAGTGTGTTTGGCGTTTGCTTTAGAGCGAACCGAAGAAACGTGCGTCTCACAGATGCTTCTACGCCACTTTGGCATGTTGGCGTTGTGTGTGAACGCCTCATCGCCCCACGACACGACACATCTCCATAGCATCGCTTCCTGCCCTTTGCAACTTTAGCTGCCTCCCACACGCGCTTCTTTAAATACTAGATACAAGGAATGTTTGGATAAATTTAAAAAAAAATACTTATGAAAAAAATAGGCTTTTAAAAAAGAGTTAATAGAAAAAAAATATTTCTAAATAACTTAGT
Organism: Leucaena leucocephala; assembly: GCA_037074615.1. Classification (NCBI taxonomy): domain Eukaryota; kingdom Viridiplantae; phylum Streptophyta; class Magnoliopsida; order Fabales; family Fabaceae; genus Leucaena; species Leucaena leucocephala. The sequence goes on from CM073566.1 coordinate 20,416,639, forward strand.
ATATGGTTATTATCAGAAAATTTTTTATGATTAATTAATTACCAGAAAGAGTATGAGATAAAAAAAATAATTACAGTTCAGCTCATGTCCCATCTAACTTTAACATACACTGTTCATCATCATCTTTCCTCTTCTTTCTCTCATTAAACACAAGCGGTCGATGAAGTTGAGACAACGGAGAGAGGCGAGGACCGAGGAGCATCACAAGCATCTTCTTCCTCCAACAGATCTACCGTGAGCGACTCAATGACAGGGTGACTCAGTGGCGGGGATCATCTTCTTCCCTCACGAAAGGGCTATCGGGGAGAGCGACTCAGTGGCAAAATAGGACGGCAGTGATGATAGAACTATAACCAACAACGACAGCACAACGAAGCGGCGATGACAATAGGGAGAAGAGTAGAAGAGAGAGAAGAGAATGGAGATAAGAGGGAGAAGGAAGAAGGGAGGAGAGAGTGTGCCAGACAAAAAAAAGAGAGGTAAAATAATAATTAGATAGTCTATAAGTTCGTTTCCTGTTTCAAAAACTATTCCTAAGAGCTTATCTAAAACTATGGTTTGATCCAAAAATTCTTTTAAATAAATATAACTATTTATTTTAAAAAAAATTAAATTAAAATTTGAGTCAAGAAACTTTTTTAAAATTAAGGTTTAAGGCAATTCAAACAGGCACAAATACAATATATTTGTGCTTATTTACCATGTCAAATAATTCATTCTATGCAACCAACTAGGCTAAACCCTGATTAATTCCATTATTTTATTTTGAGGCGGAGCGCGTGGAAGTGTGTCCATTTTTTCGGCGTGTTACTCTCTAAAACGCTATGTTTCTCTCTCATCTCCATCACTTTATAAGCACAGAGATTAGACGCAGAATCCCTCACAAAGCATAACAGAAAGCAGTTTTATTATTATTGTTCATAACCATTAAGCCCCCGAATTAACTTCATTTCCAGAAACCCCTTCGTTCTTCTTCTTTTTCTCCACCACACGTTTCTTCGTCTTCTTCTTCTTCGTTCGTTTTCATGGCTTCTTCGTCCTCCTTGCAGAGCAACAATAATACCATTCAAGAAGGTACTCTTGTAGATCCATCCAGCTTCTTTAATTTTTTTCAGATTCAATTTCCAGTTTCGAAACTGATTGTTTAATTTGAACCAGTGAGTGATATTCCTCTCGACCAAAACGTTCTGCAGAAACACGTGGCTTTCTTCGACAGGAACCACGACGGCATCGTTTATCCATGGGAGACTTTTCAAGGTTTTTTCCTCTTCGATCCTCTTCCTCTTCACGGGATATTCTCTTCTGCTGTGTTCGTATTTCATTTAAAACACATATAATAAATACTAAATATATAATATTTACTAGGTCTGATTTGTTGCATCATTTTCTCTATACCAAAAAAAGAAAATAAAATTTCTGGCTGTAGCCTGGAGCTAGGGGGAAAACAAATCCGGTTGTAAGAATATATATATATATATATATATATATATATATATATATATGAGGATTTGAGTTTTAAATATTTATATTTATTATAATATCCTAATCTTTTATTTTTTGTTTTGGCAAGCTGTTTGGTTTGTGAAGTACCTTTATAGAAAGGAAAATAGAAATAAACATGAGAACAAAAGTATTTTTATTCTTAAATTGTGATGATTTTTTATTACTAAATAACATAAGTTACAATTAATAAAAATAATAGAAAAATTAATTTATTTCAAAATTTATTTTTTTAAAACATGAAAGATAAAAAATATTTTATTTTATTTTATTTTATTTTTGCTTGAATATTCATTTTGCAATGCAACATAAAGAGTTCCACTTAGCAAAAATAATTTTAATCGAGACTTTTTCCCCAATTTTTTCTACTATGTAAATTAATATCTGATTCCATAATTAGAATGTCATTCCATTGTAGTTGGAAAGGGTAAGGAATCAACTTTAGTCAATGAGGTCCTAAACACTTAAGAATTTCAATAGCAATTAAAGAGCTAATAATAATAAATTTTAATATAAGAATTGACAACAAATTTATGTTGCTTGGGGCTTGTTGATAATTAAATCATTTTATTAGGACCTCATAGTAATTCTTCCAAAATGCTATGTAAAATGGAAAATAAAATTACATTATTACCCTTCAACCCAACATATTGTATCATACTCAACTAGAATGGACCTCATACTTACACTCAGTTTAAGATCATATTATTCAAAATTTAATGACTTCAGTTAAAATTTATTTAGTTGTGAAAATTATGCAATTTTAGGATAAGAAAAATGATTGAAGATATTTTTCTTCTCTCTCTCTTTTTTTTTTGGTGTAATGAAAAGAGGATTAAATCTTGTAATTAATAAGACTGTGTTTGTGGATTAAACTGCAGGATTCCGAGCAATCGGGAGTGGGCTCCTCTTGTCCATCGCGAGTGGTTTCCTCATCAATGTCGCTCTGAGTCATAAAACTCGTCCTGTACGTTTTAATAACCCTTTTTATTATTATTATCATTATTATTATTATTATTATTATTATTATTAAAGACTATAATTTCATTGAGAATTTAGGATTTTATAGGATATAATAATTAATGATATCATATACACGTAAATCTCATTATTATAAATGCGATACCCTAGCTTGATGAAGTTCTTATTAACTCAATTTCTTATAGGCTTACAATAATATTTAATTATTAGATGTTTACTTAGTTAGTAGTATATGAAAAAAATAAGTAATATTAAAAGCCTTAATCACGCATCAAGGGCATAAAGTGGGCTCAGCTAATTGAAAGAACCATATCACAATGACGTAAAAAGTCAATGACCCACTTCCACTTCCATATGTCGGGCACGTGGTTTCTTCTCTTCTTGAGAAAAAAGATGAGCGACATTGTGGATCAGTTTGAATAAAAGTTTAAAAGGGTTTATAAAAAAAAATTAAATAACTTTTAGAAAATAACTTTTAAAAAAGAGTTTATAAAAAAAAATAGTTACGAATAAATGAGTATTTGGATAATTATTATCAGAAAAATTTTTGTAATTGAAAATTGACCAGAAAGAATATGATTTTATTAAAAATAGGAGAGATGAGAGAAAGTAGAGAATAGAGAAGAGAGAAAAGTAGGGGTGGAAAGGAGAGAGAAGAGAGGAGAAATTATAGAGAAGAGAGAGGAGATATAGTGTAAGAAAAAGTAAGGGTAAAATAGTAATTAGATAATCTATAAACTCTTTTACTGTTCTAGAAGCTAGTATCAACAGTTTATCCAATATTTTAAAACATTGGTTTAAGGGTTTTCTAAACAGGCACTATAATGAGTGAGAAAAATATACGAGAAAATATGTAAATAATTAAAGGTGAAAATAGAAAAAATGAATTAAATTTTTACATAAATATTATAAAGTGTAACTTATAGGAGAGAGTAATTCCTAACCACATGATTGTTGTCATAGGATAGAATAGAATAGTTGCTGTGATTTGCCCAACCACACGGCACTAATATTACATAAAATGGCAATGAGTCTATCATAAATCTTTTATGTAATCTTAAGATACATAACGCACTTACTATTGCAATTATTAGTTCTTACTATTTTTATATAGAGTATTATGTTAGAGACTAAACATTATATTTATTTATTGAAATTAGGGTGGGTTTATTTATTTACGTACGATGAGTGTTTTCCTTGATTTTGCAAATCACACCAGTATTTTGATAATTTTGTTGGGACGTTAATTTAATTACATAATGCCACGTGGTGAAAGCAAGAAATAGCATGTGCATGAAAGATCAGCCCATATACTCATCGCATTGCCCAATTTTAACTGTAAAAGCAATCTAATTTATAACTACCAAAAAAATCAATACTTGAACCAACTGTCTCTAAAATATCTATACTTTCGAAGTGAAAACATATACTTTTTTTTCTCTCCTGTTTTCCCTTACTTTTGTCTTGATTGTTGGTTGTTATGGTTCAGGGAAAGTTTCCCTCTCCCCTGTTCCCAGTTGAGGTTAAAAACATACATTTCGCCAAACATGGAAGTGACTCTGGAGTCTATGATACTGAAGGAAGGTACGTACGTAAATGTCACTCTTATCCACACATGATATATATTGATATTCTTTTTTATCTTCATAAAGATTCGACAAAATTTTATACTGGCTGTTGAGGATTTAACACAACCTTTAAAGAAATTTGAACTTTTCAGGTTTGTTCCATCGAAATTTGAAGAAATATTTAGGAAGCATGCAAAAACACGCCCAGATGCTTTGACATATGATGAACTGAAGGCCATGATGAAGGCCAACAGAGAACCTAAAAATTACAGAGGATGGTAAGTCACAGACTCTCATATTAGATACATACATACATACATACATAGCTACAATCAAAATTTATCAAAGTAAAAATTCTGTTGTGTTTATTAATTAACAGTAGAATTAATCTTGCTGTTGTGTTTTATTCATGAACAGGGTGGCTGCTTACACAGAATGGAAGATCCTATACGTGCTTTGCAAAGACAAGAATGGTTTACTTCAAAAGGAAACGATCAGATCTGTTTATGATGGAAGTCTCTTTGAAAGGATGGAAAAGGAGCACTCTGAGAACCAAAAGAAGAAATAATTACAAAATTTACTTTTCGGATGTTAATCATATTGTTTCTTTTATCATGCATTTTCAGATCATGTATGCCCTTTTAATTAATTAAGGAGGTTCATGTGTAGTTTTACAAGTACTTGTGGTATTTATACATATATAGCAACGGATTCTCTAATGCTTGTTTTTATGAAAGATTTGCCATTAATTGTTGAATTTGTTAGTTTGATTTAACCCAAAGAAAAAATGGCTTTATTTTTCTGATTTTTAAATATCATTACCTTTGGCAAGTCGAACAAACTAAGGCTCAAAAGAACTTCTAAATTCCATCTAGGAAACGAAAATGGAAACCTTGCATTGCATCAAGGAGTGATATGGCAATCAGGAAGAGTAATCAAGGAAATTATAGGACTGATCAATTTCTCTTGCCTTGCTTTTCCTCATCTCTCATTTGTCAATCATAGTCTCTAACTCATAGTTCCTGCAACACTTGCGTCCACGTCTCTAAGTAGGGGTGGACAATAGTTCTGCATAAGTTTCATTGGAATCTGAGCTAGCCAACTTATGTCATATTATACCATGTCACAATGGTATTCTTTTCAGGCTTTTTTGCAGGACAAAACTCACCTGCAGCTCAACCCCATTTGTTCTTATCTGCTTTCAGGCAACTCCATTAGTTGTTCATCGGGAAAGAACAACAAATTTCTAGGAATAGCTCACTAGAAATTCTTTGCATCAGCAAAAGAATGATCAACCTCCTTCTTCCTACTATCCAAGATGTAATTTGGAATGACGTGAATTCCTTTCTTAATATTTTCTCTAGGGTCTCCATATTCACAGCCCTCCTCTATCTATTATATAAGGTAGTTAATTTTTCTTTTTGTCTTGTTATAGGGAAAATCCTTACAAAATACCATATGAATATTGAAATTCTATATTCACAGCCCTCCTCTATCTATTATATCCAGTAGTGGTCATATTTTATTAATATTTTTTGCCTCGTTAAAAAAGAAAACTAGACACATCTTTCTGTGCATGCATGATGTATATATGTAAAGCACGAGCGAACAGTAGTATTTATAATTTGCAAGTAGCATATGTCTTGTTATGTATGTTATACAAATTGATCGATGATGATTTGCTGCCAATGCCATCAACACTGAATCGAAGTAAAATTTGGTGTGAAGACCAACTTGTTTTAGGGGGCTGTGGCATGGTTTTACGCTTATGGTGACATAATAAGCATACATACATACATACATACATACATACATACATACATACATACATACATACATACATACATACATACATACATACATACATACATACATACATACATACATACATACATACATACATACATACATACATACATACATACATACATACATACATACATACATACATACATACATACATACATACATACATACATACATACATACATACATACACACACACACACACACACACACACACACACACATGACATAGAGTATGCATATGGAAGAATTGAGAAGCATATACATGGAAGAAAGAGGTTCGAAAAGTGAAAAAATTCCATTTATATCTCATTTTCATTCATGAAATTAAAGCATAAGTGCCTTCCCCTAAGGGGATGCTTCTTACTCATCCCGAAGGAAAATGATATATATATATATATATATATATATATATATATATATATATGCTTTATGCTTTCTTGCATGTTAATACAATAATGAGCATAAAAAATCATAGTAATTATTTTGATTGATCACATTTTTTAGATAAAAGTCTTTTATTCACATACTGTGAATAATGAAATTATGTTAGAATAATTCCCTCATGATTAAAGTCTAGCGTAAGTTGAAGACAATAAAAAAACAACTTCGTCTAAAATAGTCTAAGTTTTATATCATTAAGGCTTTGTTTGGTTGGGGGGTTTTGGAGGGGAGGGTAGGGTAGGGGAGATATAAGTGTGTTTGGTTGGGAAAAATGGAGGGGAGGGGAGGGGAATTTTTTTGTCTTTTTGTGCTCCCCTACCCCTCTCTCTCTCCCCTCCAAATTTGGGGTTTTTTGGAGGGGTGAGAAACATTGTGTATAATCCTGACTAAATTACCCTTGCTCATTTTTCAATTTCCCAGAACTGCCCCTACGCGTGAAAACCCTTTCTTCCTTCGGTTTTCCGCCATTCCATTCCACGACAGCTGCCGCGTTTGCTCCTGTCTCCTTCTCCGTCGGCGCGCTCCTCCAAGTCCAGCTGCCGGTCGCTTGACCTTCTCCACCGACCACCACCGTCAACTTCGTTCAGGTAACCCCTTCTACCCTTCTCCTTCTTCGCTCCTTGTATCCTCTGTCTGTGACTCCCCTGCATCTCGTTTTGCTTCATCCGTGTGTGGTGGTCGTGGTTGTGCTGGTTCTTCGCCCAGTTCCTCTTCTACCTTGCGTTTTCCCTTTTTGTTTTCTGGGTTGTTTGATTGCTTGCCCAGTTGTGATTGTTGCGTGTTCCCTCTTTGTTTTCCCTCTTCTATCTGTTGGTTGCAATTCTATCGAGTCACCGTCTTTCTGTAGAATTTTGTCTTAATTTTCTTATGCTTGCCCAGTTCTAGTTGCAATTCCTGGAGTCTCCTGCTGTCAGATGCCTTCATTTTCGACTTCCATGTTGCGTTCTGTTGCTGTTAACCATTCGTTGTTCTGCCTTTCGGCTTCTCCTTTAACCATTCGTTTGATAGACATTTGGTCTTCGTGTCACTGTCGGTTTTTCAGCTTTTTCATCCACCCCCACATAGAAATCGCAGCAGGACATGTTCTTGTCCAGAATTCTGCAAACCCATCCTCTGTTTGAGGCTTCTCTGCGACTGTAGACAGAATGTATGAACTTGTGTTTGGCTGTAGACATTTTCGATTTCCATAGCTTGTTTTCTGCAAATGCATAACATCTTTGATTCATAAGTTGTTTTTGATTTCTGCAAATGCACTATAGGATCATTTACTCCCACATAAACAGCAGACTGATTTCGGTAGGCCTCATTGATTTCTGCTCTATAGTTAGTTAATGTTCAAAATTACTTAGCATGCTGTTTCTTTCATTCTTCGTTTAAAGACAATAAGAATTTTTTAAAAAAAAAATCATAAGAAGACAAGAATAGAAACTTGCTTGGATTATACATGAACTGATGACTGATAGTAGGCTTGATTTCTGCCTTTGTTTCTTTTCTTTGGCTGGTTTTTGAAGAAATGGGGGTATGTGTATGCATGATGAGGCCACCCCGCATTATATTGATCTGATTGATCAGACAACTCTGGGGCATCAATTCATCAAAGAGGAATTTGGTAAGATTCCAAGAGTTGGCTGGCAGATTGATCCTTTTGGCCATTCTGCAGTTCAGGCTTATATGCTTGGTGCCGAGGTGTGTCATTAGTAACCTGTAGAAATATATCTGTGTATTTTTTAGATATGATATTTCTGTACTGAGTTTCATCTAATGGTATTCAAAAATTTCCTAGAATCGTTCATTTAAATGACTGTATTATGGTATGGAATTATAATACTATTCTGAAATGACTTTCGTTTTGCTATGTCTTTGTTTGTATACAATCTCTAAACCATATGAGATTGGTTCTGCTGCAGCTAGGATTTGATTCGCTCTTTTTTGCAAGAATTGATTACCAAGATAGAGCCAAGCGATTGAAGGAGAAGACTTTTGAGTGACTGACTTCCAGCAGGCAATACAATATACTCAGAGCAAGATTTCTTTTCTGTTTAAATATGTTATCTGTTATTGCACCTTATGTGATTATTTACTAGATTTTTTAAAGATTTTGTAACAAAAAAAAAGTTATAGCATGATTAAGTTCTATGAGTATAAATTAAGTTTTTTTAAAAATTATAAATAAAAAAATAACAATACTAATATAAATATTACAAGTAAAAAATTAATAAATGTAAATAAAGGCCTAAGGGCATATCTGTCAATTTTTCATTACCTACCCTCCCCTCCCCCCCTGAACCAAACAAGAAATATCATCTCTCATCCCCTACCTTCCCACTTATAACCTCCCCTACCTTAACCTACCCTCCCTTAAACTAACTTAACCTACCCTCCCCTCGGTTGAACCAAACATAGCCTAAGGTTACCTATTCTCACATCAAATATCAAACAAAATTGCACAACAATTCTTTAGGTGGCATTTGGATATATGTATTTAGATTCGAATTAATGTAATTAAAATTCTTTGTTCGGGTAATATAAAAAATCCACACCAATAATAATGTGTTGTTCTATTCACATATTTGGATATGGATAGTATTAAAAAGGAATAGTAGAAATTTGAAATAATTAGCATAAATTTTGATTTAGTACTTAATAAATTATAATGATTAAATTGTATCAAGTTAAAAATTATATAGATTGAATTGTTTCGAGTTAAGAAACTATATGTATTGAGTTATAATTTAAATAAGGATAGATAATTAAGAAAAAGTTTTAGGGCCCAAAGTTATATTTTTCCTTTTTCATGTTAAACTTGGGTACCATATACAATGCAAAATGGATTGAGTTTTATTTTTTATTACTTTTTTATACATGAGAGGGTAGAACCCCAATAGTAAAAAAGTTAGATTAGCGAAAAATTTAATCATATCTATACTAAAATCACTAAGTGTCGTAATTTTAAAGGGCATGTGTCAAATACAATAGATTTAAAGAGACATTCATTTACTACCGCCACTCTATTAACTTGTCTTGAAATAAATTGCAATTATAAATTTTACTGTTTATACTTTAACTCCTCAATCTGCAAAATTAACAAATTTTCTCTCTACCTAGTATTATCTACTGACAATATATCAATAAGAAACTTTGTATTAGATTCAAGAATGACATTCATATATCCCTTATCCCAAGCAGTTTGGAGCCATTTGAAGATGACACATTCCTATAATTTAGCTACATTACATGCTCCAATAAAAAAGGAGAACCCAAATAACCATTCACTATTTTGGTCTCTAATAATTCCTCCACACCCAGCTTTATTAGTAAACACAGTCATGGCACTGTCTACATTAATCTTAACACAACCTATAGGTGGCAGTTGCCAGCCCAAATTATCTGCCAAGGATAAGTATTGCAAAGTAGTATCATCAATAACCTGCACATAATTATTCCAAACTTGTAAAATAACCAGCTCTAGGCGCTCAGGTGTGGTGTGGTGGCATCTAAATTAAAGACAATTGTATTCTTCTAAATCTAAAACTTCCAAATAGTCACTTCTCACAATAACTTCCAATTGGTCCCCATATTGCCAAATTGTCTATTAAAGTTTAAAAGAAACCAATCAATAAGATGAGTAACAAAAAAAAAAGTAGATTTTTAGTGTGGTAACAACAATCAAAGCTAAATGCGGCTAGCATAGCTACAATCTCTCAAGACATGCAAAGTATCCTCCCTTGCCAAATTACAAGTTGGACATCGAGTAGAACTTGTGGACCACTTACTTCTCTAAATATTAGTTAGTAGTATATTATTGATAGCTATTCACATAAATATCCTAATCATCTCATCACATTGCCATTTCTAAATATCTTTATATGCTGTGCTATAAGAAGTCAAAAATACAATGCTCTATTAGGTAGTAAACACTCTGTATTGTGAATATTCCATTTGCAATAGCACTCCAAAACAGAACATTTAGATTAGCATCAACCCTTGTTGATGTACCTCAAACTAGTTTTAGATATATAATTAGCACTCTAAAATATTTAAAGGTATGATTAGCACTTTAAACTAATTTTAGAAGGGTAATTAATACTTTAAAATATTTAAATTGATACAATTTTACACTTTCGATAACAAAAATATAAACTTTCGTTTGACATATACTACACAGATTTTTTATTTCAATACATTATTATTTAAAAGGTCTCATGTATAATATTATTTTAATAAATTATATTAAATAAGCCATATAATTTTTTAATCTTCACATAACAATTCTATACAAGGTTAATTTTAAAGTTTATTTAGTACTCTTATTTAAATAATATGACACATATTAATTCTTAAATAATAATATGTCAAAATAAAAAATTTAAATAATATAGATCAGACAAAAATTTATATTTTTATCAATAAAATAATAAATTTGTACCAATTTAAATATTTTAGGGTGTTGGTCGTATTTTTAAATTAAATATTTTAGAGTACTTGTTGTACCTCTAAAATTAGTTTAAAATATTAATTATATTCTTAAATATTTTAAATATTAATTATTTATCTAAAATTAATTTAAGATACTATAATATTATTTTAAATCGAATAAAGAAAATTTGGGACTCTATCTTAAAATTCAAGAACTTCCCAAAGGTGAAATGAAAAAATTAATGAAATTATAAGTGGAAACGCATTAACATTCCATCTGATTACTCAAGAAAAATTCCTATTCCACTTTGTTATTTCGAAACGCATAAACCTCAGGTGATCAGGTCCTTCTTTATGCTTCTCCACTCCATAAACCCTACCAATTGTTTAATTTTGCGCCTTCTTCACGATCTGCAGGACGGCAAGCTATGAATGTTTATTGCATAATCAAGCCTCAAGCTCTGCAAAATGAAGCTAGTTGAAGGCGTTTTGATCTCCTTTCTATCTAAGATGTTGCTTTTTATGCGCAACCTCTTCCAAATTGGTCGGAGAACTTCCCTCCGAGTAAGCTCATTTGCTACTTCCTATTCTGAAAACCCTATTTACCCATTTCCCGGTGTGTCCGGTGTTTCATCATCGACATCATCGTCACATGGTTCCTTCATTGCTTGCCCTTTGTTTTGGGTCACTAGTTTTCTTTTTGTATTTAGATTCCCTTTTGGCTCCAAGTCGAGCCCCCAAAGTTTTATTGATGACATTAGTTCTGACTCATTGCGAAGCATATTACAAAATGGCCATTGGGATGATCCAAAAATGGCTAGTATATTTACATCAGCATTAGCGCCCATTTGGGTGTGCAAGGTTTTGGGGAAATTGAAGGAAGACCCGAAGCTTTCCTTGAGGTTCTTCAAGTGGGCACGAAGCCAAGTCGGATTTCGCCACACCACGGAATCGTATTGCATCGTGGCTCACATTTTGTTTTGTGGGACGTTTTACCTTGATGCAAGAGAGATACTTAGGGAGTTAATTGTGTTAAATAGAACACTTCCTGTTTATGATTTGTTTGATATGTTGTATTCTACAAGGAATATTTGCCGTCCAGGCTTTGGAGTATTTGATTGTTTATTTAGCGTATTAGTTGAGTTGGGAATGCTTGAAGAAGCTAGTCAATGTTTTTGGAAGATGAAGAAGTTCATGGTTCTTCCAAAAGTGCGATCCTGTAATGAGCTTTTGCATAGACTTTCAAAAGCGGGCAAAGGGGAATCATCGATGAAGTTTTTCAAGAACATGGTTGAGGTTGGTCTTTCACCCACGATTTTCACATATAATATAATGATAGGTTATTTGAGTAAAGAAGGAGATCTAGAAACTGCTAGGAATTTTTTTTGAAGAAATGAAACGAAGGGGCCTCGCTCCAGACTTAGTGACATATAATTCTCTCATTGATGGACATGGAAAAGCAGGTTTATTACATGAAACAGTTCATTTATTTGAGGAAATGAAGGGTGTAGGATGTGAACCGGATGTGATAACCTACAATTCTCTAATCAATTGCTTCTGTAAGTTCCGAAGAATTCCTCAAGCTTTTGCTTATCTGCATGAGATGAAGAAAAGGGAGTTGAAACCAAATGTTATAACTTATAGTACACTTATTGATGCATTTTGCAAGGCAGGTATGATGCTGGAAGCAATTAAATTTTTTGTTGACATGAGACGGCTTGGTCTTCTACCTAATGAAGTTACCTATACGTCTCTGATTGATGCAAACTGTCAAATAGGTAATATGGTTGAAGCATTTGCACTGGCAAATGATATATTGGAGGCTGGACTCAGCTTAAATACTGTGACCTATACCACTTTATTGGACGGTCTTTGCAAAGATGGTAGGATGAAAGAAGCAGAAGAGTTATACCAGGTAATGTTAGAAGCTGGAGTGGATATTAATATAAAAACTCATACCACCCTTGTTCATGGATATGCTAAGGCTGAGATGCCAGAGAAAGCAATGGATATTTTAAGGGAAATGAAGAAGAAAAGCATCAAATCAGATGTATTGCTTTATGGAACCGTAATATGGGGTCTTTGCAAGCAGAACAAGATTGAAGAAGCAGAGGCTGTAATACATGAGTTGAAGGATTGCGGTCTAACTTCAAATGGTTATATATATACAACCCTTATGGATGCATATTTTAAGGTTGGCAAAACCACAGAGGCACTTAATCTGTTTCAAGAAATGCAGGAACTGGGCATGGAGGCATCAATTGTAACCTTTGGTGTACTAATAGATGGCTTATGCAAAAAAGGATTGATCCAGCAGGCATTTAGTTACTTTGGCGATATGACATACATTGGTTTGCAACCTAATATAATGATTTATACTGCTTTAATTGACGGCCGTTGTAAAAACCGTAGCCTTGAAGAAGCAAAAATGTTGTTCAATGAAATGCTGGATAAGAAAATGAGTCCAGATAAAATTATTTACACTGCTATGATTGATGGGTACCTGAAGCATAAAAATCCTCAAGAAGCTTTGTGTTTACGGATGAAAATGGTTGAAATGGGTATGGAGCTAGATTTGCTTACTTATACTTCATTAATTTCAGGTTATTGTAACTGTGGTCTCTTACAAGAGGCAAAGTCATTGCTTGATGAGATGCTTGAAAAGAATATAATTCCTGATGAGGTTCTTTGTATTCGTCTATTGAGAAAATATTATGAGCTAGGACACATAAGTGATGCTCTGGCTCTGCAAGATGATATGATTAAGAGGAGCTTGATTGCTGGATCCTTCGATGTTACAACTTTTTCTATACACACTTAGAGGGAAATCTTGTTTTCCTTAGGCCATTTTTCCCAGTTACAGTGACCAGCAGGATTTTGATGCTTGATTCCAGGGGTTGAATAACGTAATTCAAATGAATATGGCGCCTAATTATGAAAGGGAATTGCCAGTTCCACTTGATGCTTCTGGAAGGTACTCTTATGTGAGTTTTGCTTCTAGGATTTCCATTGCAAACTTCTGTGTGCAATGAGACAGAAGAATGATATTCTTGTTCCTGAGGATAATTCTTCACGGTGAGTGATGATCATCTGGCTGAAATTTGAATTATATTCTTTACTGGATACTTTCATTGTGAATTATAAAGTTAGAGCCTTTTTCTTGCGACTATTAAGCTTCATGGAGATTTTCTAATGGTTCTTGTTCCCTGTAGGAATCAACCATGCCAGAATAACAACTTATATGGCAGATGTGGAGGATTTCAGCTACAGTAAATGATTCTTTTATCACTACTTTTTAAACATGTTCAGCTTAATATATACAAGAAAATATTAGCATAATCATCATAATTGTGTCATCGCTGCAGCCATAATGGTGTTCATATGCAAATTTATCACAGAATTTCATGGCAGCAAGTTTCTCTTTGTACTTGTTAGGAAACATCTTTGCATGGTAAATGGTCCCTGGTTATCTCTGTAAGTAGACAGGTGTTAGAAGTTTAGTATCATCATTCCTTCAGAACTTGTGTTGGATGGGTCAGTTTCTTCTTAGGTTTTCAATCTCTATTCTATCCACCTTCTTTACCCCCTTTTCCTAGAAGTGAAATGACTAATTGAAAGACTTTCATCTTATAATTAGTGAACCTAGGAATGACGTTGATTGGCTGGAACTTACCAATAAGATAAAGTTTAAAAACAATTTTTTCTCATTTACTCCATAAGAGTGTTGGAATCCACTCATAGTCATGCTAATGGGAATCTTAAAATCTCCTAAGTTAGATGAAAACTAATGACACGAATTCCCGCAATGTTTTATCCATAAGATAGAGCGTAGGAATCCTCTCATACTAATGGTAATCCTAAAACCACCTAATGAAAACTAATGACATGAATTCCGACAACTCTTGTCTTCCTATCCTCTTTCTTGGAAGTAACTGATAGGTACCAAAGTGAGATATAAGAAACAATCTACTCAAGGTCCCTATAGAGTAGTTCTTACTAAATTTTTGATGAGATTAGGTATCTGGTATTGCCTTGATCTCCATCACTTGATTGCCTTTGGAGAACTGATGTTCTAACAGTTATATTTTTGCTGTCTCTTCTCTTGGCTTCCTCACCGATCAAGACATCCTTTTTGGAGCTACTTGCTACTTATTTTGATATTAATTGATGTGCACTAAAGTGAGGGGGGGGGGGCGTTCTCCTCCATAGCTAGCTATCAAACCAACCCAGTTGAGCCATCTGTAGAATAATAAATACTATTTATTGTCGGATTAAGCATTTCATGTTACACTGATCTCCATCTGTAATCCGTGAACATAAATATAATCTATCCAATATTTATGCTCAAACCTATTAAATTTGTTTCCCAACTTGAACTTCTCTAGCCACCTGTAATAACGACTGTTGTTGATTGAGCTAGCTAACCCTTGCAACTCCTGAGCTCTCTCTTTTTCCTTACAGAGACCTATGTGTCACTTGCACCTTCAACTTTCTCCCATGTTTGTCTGACAGCTGAGAGTTCTTCTAGCAAGTCTTCATATCTCTGATATCTCTACAAATCAAAATGTTGGATTTATTTTGTTATTTTGTTGCATAGTCAGCAGGGCTACTACAGTTATGATTTTTTTTTATTTTGAATTAATAAGTACTACCAGTATATAATTAGATGGTCTGCTACAAAATTATTTTTCTGCTTTTTTTTTTGTTGCCCACCCGATTCACCGGAGTTTTGTCCTGACTACATCCGGATTCGACCAGCGTCGCGCACCTGGCTATGGTGGGTGAGTCTCCTAATGGAGATTTTTTTCATACGCCAAGGCTCGAACTCGAGATACTCACTTAAGTAAATTATTTTTCTGCTGTCTCCACATCATGCTCTTATTTCATGCGTAAACAGTAGTTGGTTAAGAACCAACTATGAGAACCAATTGCTTGTGCTTGCCAACAGGCTTGAATTGGAGGCACATTCATATTATCTTCAATGTTGGGCAGGTTACTTTTCGTGATACAAGGCACTAGAGAAGTTCAGAAGCATACTTGCATTGTTGGCTGAGTGCTCATTCGTCGTTCAGACTTTACCTTGAGGACGATGTAGCTTTTAAGGAAGCGGCAACTGATGGCATCTCAAGCCCAACGAATGAAAGAATGTATGACAACCCACAACACAGCCCCGGCAACCTTGAGTGGAGAAAATACAGTTGGCTGAAATTCACGCTGCATGATTTATAGAGAATATTTATTAGGCCAGTGGTCCTTAAAATAATGTGGATTCACATTGGAAGGTCACCATTTGAGGGTTGTTATCATGATATTTTCCTTTTCTTGTTTATTTCTGCTTTTTTTTTTTAAATTCTGGTTATTCTCACTTGACAAGGCAAGCAAATGATTAATCTATTGTAGTAGGAGTTTCAGCCTCATGATATATAAATAAAGGGCAATTTTGCCTTCATCACGAATCCGGCTCTTCCTTCATTCTTATCTCAAAATTCTTTTGTTTATCCTTTTTGGATTTTGTGACATTTTTATAATGAAAACGAGGGAGTACATCTAAGGTGTTATTTAGTTTAGTCAATTAGAACTTTCAAATAGACTGGGACGCACGCACGCTGGCTAATGCTGACAATTTCATCTTCCTATTCACATAAATGCATTCCCCAAAAAATTGAAAATGCTTAGGAAAAGCTAATTTATACAAGAACTATGAAGACAGTTGGTCAGAATTAAGACTCATGACGAGGAGAAACCCAATATCCTAAGGAATCAGGATTGCACGTTGAACACTCAATATCATGTTCCGAACCTCTTTGAACCACACTCGGAGCAAAATTTAGATGTTTCTCTTAGAAATGGGGCCCCACATTCATCACAAAACTTCGCAGGACTCGATGGCTGCAACACAATAGTAAATTATTATCAGTCAGTAAAATAAAAGGATAGCAGTGACATGATATCAAGTTATCTTCATCAGTAAAATCAATTGGTCTGCTAAACTATCATAGAGCATTATACAATAATCTTGAGTCTTCAACTATAATAGAAGCCCAGAACAACAACAGAAGAATTACAACGAACTGATAGAATTGCAAATCTGTATTCATTAAATCAAATAAGAGCTTAAAAAAATCAGTAACAAGTGCAGGCCCTCATATATAAAACAAACGCATATATAAAACATAGCTATTATGATTAAAATGTGCCTTTTATCATTGATATAGAAGCAAATTTATCATTAGATTCAGAAATATATTGACATAACTAATGAATCATCATTCACATTTCCCAAAAAGTGACATAGTTGCTGGTATTTTTACAGATCTCAGATATTATTGACATTAGAAATAGAGTAAATAATGGAACTATT
The DNA here is from genome assembly GCA_037074615.1 of Leucaena leucocephala. NCBI lineage: Eukaryota > Viridiplantae > Streptophyta > Magnoliopsida > Fabales > Fabaceae > Leucaena > Leucaena leucocephala. The sequence continues at coordinate 20,433,715 of CM073566.1, forward strand.
TTGGCATATGTGATTATTAGCTATCTCATTGGTCATTTTAAGTAATTTTGTTCAGATAATAGTCTTAGACAATAGGAAGTTTCATTTTGTTAGCTTTGGTTTAAGCCTTATTGTGACCAATTATTGAGATCTTAAGTGACAGTTTTTTGCCTCCTTTCATATATATATATATATATTCAACTATTTTCATTCAAAGAAGTTTGAAGGGGAACAAATTAAACCCTCAATTTCTTCAAAATATACTCACCAGTATATGCAGGCTTCCGCCACTATGGCTGCTCGTGAGAGGTTGTAAGCAGGGCAACTGTTGAGATATTGTTGGTGACTGGTGAGTATGAGAAATTTCAGACAAGTGTGAGGAAGGACCACAGTGATGGTTGTGAGAATAGGGGCCTGCATGCTGACTCTGATGCATAGTTTGATGGTTCTGGTGAACTGGATGAAACTGAGGCTGATGTGCCAAAGATTGCATGTGATGTTTGCATGGAGTTTTGTGGTAATTATGTAAATAAGATATTTATATATTCAGTAATTTGTTTATTTGAATTCTTGAGAGATTGTAGGGAGATATTAGTTAGCATATCTTATCAGATATTAGTTAGGATATCTGATTAGAATTAATTAGCATATCATATCAGAATCATGAAGATTATGATTCTGATATGCCTTGTACTCTACATATACAGCTGTTCCCTTCTGAATAATATGCATCGGAATTTCATACTATTCTGTTTCTTCATGGTATCAGAGCAGGTTCCTTTCGCAACCAGAAAAACACTGATACATCGCTGTTAGTAGTCGATCACCATGGCAGCGTCTCACAGTTCCGACTCCGTGATGTCAAGTGGCTCTGGTTCTGTGTTCGATGGTTCAATTGGTGGAGCACCAGTCGCTATCGTGTCTGACAAATTAACACTCAGCAATTACCAAGATTGGGCCCAAGCAGTCGTGCTCGCTGTCGGAGGTCGAGGGAAGTTGGGTTTTCTGACCGGTGAAGCAAAGATGCCAACAGACCCAATGTCACCAGCGATGACCCAGTGGAAGATGGACAACTCTCTAGTCTCCTCTTGGCTCATTAACGCCATGATTCCTCAATTAAAACGAAGCTTTATGTACCTGCCAACTGCCAGGGATATCTGGGATGCTGTTCGAGCCTCGTATTCTATAGGCAAGGACCACACAAAACAGTTTGATCTCCGACGACGCACATGGCGATGTATACAAGGCCAGAGAAGTGTTCATGAGTATTGGCTGGAACTTGTAGCTTTATGGCAGGAACTTGACCTTCAAGTCGATGATGAATGGTCTTCTCCAGCAGATGTGGCTCATAATAAACAAAACATTGAGACTGAACGTATTCTCCTTTTCCTTGCTGGCCTTAATGATGACCTTGATGATGTTCGGGCTCGTATACTAAGCCAAACAAGACTTCCACCTATTCTGGAAGTATATTCTGCAATCCACAGTGAAGAATCCAGACGCCACATCATGCTTGTTAAACCAAAACACCTCACTCCTGCTGCACCTACGTTCCTCAGCAAAAGCACGGGTTCCTCACCTGGTCCAAGTTCAGTAAGCAGAGAACGACCCACCTGTGAGCACTGTAACAAGGTTGGTCACTCTAAAGACAAGTGCTGGGACATCCATGGAAAGCCTGCCGACTGGAAACCACGCAAAGGAAAACCAAAAGCACATCAAACTTCTCAGGAGAATGAATCATCTTCTCAAATTGAGTCTGGTGGAACCTTTAGCAAGGAGCAAATGCAGCAGCTGTTACAGATGTTTGAAAACTTCCAGTCTAAGCAAAAACCATCCAGCTCTGCCTCGTTGGTTCATAAAGGTATTTCTCCCACTGCTCTAACTACATGCGTAGCTCCAACAAAATGGATTGTAGATACTGGTGCTTCTGACCATATGACCTCAAGCGCACAGATGTTTATTACATACCATCCCTTGGCTGGTGATAAGAAGATCACCACTGCTACTGGTTCTCCTTCTCCCATAGCTGGAATTGGTTCAGTTACTCTGTCAGAACATCTACACCTTGAATCTGTTCTTCATGTTCCTCATCTAGCTTGCAATCTACTTTCAATAAGTAAACTGACCAAACAAGCTGTATGTTCTGCTCACTTTTATTCTACTCATTGTGTTTTTCAGGATCTCTTATCGGGGAAGACGATTGGTACGGCGGAAGAATATGACGGCTTGTATTACCTGGACATTACTACCGTACATGCACTGTGTTCCAGAATCAACAGCCCAGCAGCACCATCATCTGGAGACAATGATTTGGTTTTATTGCATAAACGGATGGGTCATCCTAGTCTTTCTTATTTAAAAAAAATTGTTCCCTGAATTATCAATAAAGAAAAGTTCAATTTTTCATTGTGACACTTGTGAGTTGTCTAAGCATCACCGTACTACTTTCTCTCCGTCGCCTTATAAACCCTCTCGTCCCTTTTCAATTATACACAGTGATGTGTGGGGTCCCTCACGGATACCCAATCGTACTCGGTCTAAATACTTTGTCACCTTTATTGATGATCACACACGAATGTGCTGGGTCTATCTCTTACAAGATAAAACAGATGTCTCCACTGCCTTCTTCGAGTTCCATACTTATGTTCGAAACCAGTTTGATACATCCATTCAAGTCCTTTACTCTGATAATGGAACTGAATACTTTAACCACAACCTTGGCACCTTTCTCTCCCAACACGGCATAGTTCACAAAAGTAGCTGCCCTCACACTCCACAACAAAACGGGGTGGCTGAAAGGAAAAATAGACATATCCTTGAGGTAGCCCGTGCCCTTCTCTTTACATGTCATGTCCCAAAACACTTTTGGGGTGATGCCATTCTTACCGCCACACATTTGATCAACCGTCTTCCAACCCGTGTTCTTGATTTTACCTCCCCACTTGATACACTCCGGAAGACTCACAGTCTTTCCCATCTTGAGTCCACCATTCCTCTCCGGGTCTTTGGGTGTGTCGTTTATGTTCACCTCCATCATCCACCCTCCAAATTTGATCCTCGGGCTCGTAAATGTGTTTTCTTGGGATATTCTAATTCACAAAAAGGCTACAAGTGCTTTGATCCTATTTCCCGCCACATGTTTGTCAGTCTGGATGTTACATTCTTTGAATCTGAGTCCTACTATACTGAGTCCTCAATTCAGGGGGAGTCTTGGTGTGAATTTCAGACTATAGACACTGTACCTGAGCCTATACCTCCTACATCTGATCCTACACCTATCCAAGTCACAGATACTAGAAGTGAACCACAGAGATGGGGCAAGATGTACTCAAGGCGACAACAGGAATCAACTACACGTCATATTCCTACTGCAGTGCCAATCCCTGAACCGATAACAGACCCTGCACTTGAGGCGATAACTCAGCCAGGTATTAACCCTGATCTTGATATGCCTATTGCATTAAGAAAGCAGCAACGTTCATGTACTAAGCACCCCATTCAAAACTATGTCTCATATGCCTCTCTGTCACCAAATTACCATGCATTTGTCACTAACCTTGATCAGGTTATAATTCCCAACAATGTGCATGAGGCCTTGGCTTTTCCAGAATGGAAACAGGCTGTTCTAGATGAAATGAACGCGTTGGAGAAGAATGATACATGGGATGTTGTAACTCTCCCAAGAGGAAAGAGGCCCGTGAGTTGTAAGTGGGTCTTTACTCCTAAGTACAATGCTGACAGTACTCTTAACAAACTCAAGGCAAGACTAGTAGCCAAGGGATTTACTCAAACTCGTGGTATTGATTATAATGAGACGTTTGCTCCAGTTGCAAAACTCAACACCATTAGAGTTTTACTCTCTATTGCAGTGAACTTGGACTGGCCACTTGAACAGCTAGATATAAAAAATGCATTTCTCAATGGTGACCTCCAGGAGGAAGTGTATATGACTCTTCCACCAGGCTTTGATGAGGGTAGAATCAACCAAGTATGCAAGCTCAAAAAGTCTATTTATGGACTAAAACAATCGCCTCGGGCTTGGTTTGATAGATTCTCTACAGTACTTAAATCTGAAGGATACAAACAAAGTTTATCTGACCATACTATGTTTGTCTTAAGAAATGAGGATCTCATAACTATCATTATTGTATATGTAGATGATATTATAGTCACAGGAAATAATGAAAAGGAGGCCACCCGCATCAAAGCAGCTCTGAACAGAGAGTTTGAAGTCAAAGACTTAGGAAAATTAAGATATTTCCTAGGGATGGAAGTTGCAAGAACCAGGGAAGGAATTTATGTGTCCCAAAGAAAGTATATTCTGGATCTTCTCAAAGAAACTGGTATGCTTGGGTGTAGACCAAGCAGAGTTCCTATCAGTACTATGAAGAAGAAGCCTAAAACAAATGAGAAGATAGTAAGAACAGAACAAGAGATTACAAAGAAAAGACAAGAAGAACGAGATGAAGTCGCTGCAGACAAAGGCAGATATCAAAGACTTGTGGGAAAACTCATCTATCTTTCCCATACTCGTCCTGATATTGCATTTGCAGTCAGTGTAGCCAGTCAACATATGCACTCTCCAAGGCAGAAGCATATGGATGCTGCATATAAAATACTGAGATATCTCAAAGGCACACCAGGTCTCGGACTCTACTTCAGGAAGAATAGTTCAAGAACAGTTGAGGTCTATACTGATGCTGATTGGGCAGGTTCACTGGAAGACAGCAGATCCACATCAGGGTACTGCACCTTCTTTTGGGGAAATTTAGTCACCTGGCAAAGCAAGAAACAGAAAGTAGTTGCCAAGAGCAGTGCTGAATCAGAACTAAGGTCTTTAGCTCAAGGCCTTATGGAGGCATTATGGCTTGAAAGAGTAGCAGATGAAGCACACATTACAATCAAGGGTCCCCTAAAACTATACTGTGATAACAAAGCTGCATTGAATATGGCTTTGAATCCAATACAGCACAGCAGGACGAAACACGTTGATGTAGACCGTCACTTCATCCGAGAGAAGATTGAAGAAGGAACAATTTGCCTCTCATATGTTCCCACCAAGTTACAACTTGCTGATATTCTCACTAAGGGCCTACCGCAGGTTGTGTTTGAAAATTTAGTAAGCAAGTTGGCCATGATAAATATCTATGATCCAACTTGAGGGGGAGTGTGGTAATTATGTAAATAAGATATTTATATATTCAGTAATTTGTTTATTTGAATTCTTGAGAGATTGTAGGGAGATATTAGTTAGCATATCTTATCAGATATTAGTTAGGATATCTGATTAGAATTAATTAGCATATCATATCAGAATCATGAAGATTATGATTCTGATATGCCTTGTACTCTACATATACAGCTGTTCCCTTCTGAATAATATGCATCGGAATTTCATACTATTCTGTTTCTTCAAGTTTGCTGCTGACTAGGTGGCTGAAAAAGCATGACATCATCATCTCTGCAATCTATAACTGAATTGCTTTGAAGCGACAAAAACACTAATTGCTGACCAATAAATTCGAAGACAAGTTTATGCGAAAAGCAAATTAACTTGTGCTTCACTTACAGAGCGAAATCCTTGGGAATTACTCAATGTAGACGAGTTGTCAGCTCCAGGAAAACTCTGTAGAATTGAATCAAGTCAGGACCATGAAACGCTAAATAAAGTTTGGATTTGCAAAAGCCCATAAATTAGAATGCAGTTACCCCCTCAATATTGTATCATCAAGCTATTAACGAAGTCTCATAAATAGATTATAGAGTCAAAAATGGCCAAGTGCATAAATTAATAATAAGAGCTGAGCCAGCTGAACTTCATTGTCATGGTTCATACATAGAACTTGCATCTTTTGTAATATTTAAAAAGTTGCAGTAATAGAAACCTTTCTTAGAAGTTTGAAAGGAGCATTTCATTTGCCAAAGTAAGCTATATTATGCTTATAGCCTTACAGGTAGACCAGAGATATTGGGCATCATGTTTGATGCTGCACGCCTAAACTTGTGTCTTGGAGAGTAAAATTTATAGTCACGAGGAGAGATAGCAACCTCATGGCGACCTGTCAATCTCTTAAACCTGAAACAAACAAGTCAGACAAGAATTCACAATTGGTAAAGTAAAACACCAAAATACTCAACTTACCATTCAGCATCATCAATAGGCATGGTATCTGGTTTTTCAACAATATTCAAACCATTGACTACCACAAAGCGAACACGCTTCTCTTCTTGAATTACTAGTTCTGGAAACCTTGTCCTTGTTTCCACAGAAGTTGCCAATTCTCTTCTCTTATATGTACATGGTCCTGATGAGAGTAGCTTGATAAACAAATCAGTGAATCAAAACCTTTTGAAGAAAAATAAATAGAAGTCAATCTACATCACAATGCATTAGTTTCACAAATGTGGGACTCAACCTTATTTTAGAGGATGAGTAACAGAAGAGTGTGTATACTTAAATCTTTATATAACATTGATCCAATTTTCATAACATGTTGTTAGGGTGGGGGTTGGAAGAAGATTTCTGTACCTTTCTTTGGAAATTTCTTGGCGAGTCTTCTATACAAACCACCAGCTGCTTCCAGCGCTACCCCAATTGTCTTTTCACGAATACCATTCAAGGAAGAAAGCCGGATGTTGACATCATTTACTAAACTTTCATACATATTTGCAATATACATCAGAGGTAAAGCAAAATTAGGATCTCCTTCATACTGGGCCTCTCTTATCTTCCTTTTATTAAACTTATCTTGCCCAGACTGAGCAGTGTAATCAGCCTCAGAATCAGCCACTTCAATTACATGGTCAACAATAAAGTGATCCACAACAATTTGTAGAAATCTTGCCCTTGCTGATTCGATGGGTGAAACATCTAGTTTGAAGTTGTGACAAAATGAGTTTGCAACAACTTAATCTTAAATGATCGCACATATTTAGCCAAAGACCAAAATTCCTATAAACTAAAAAGGAAATTTTAGTACTTCACCATCAATGGTCAAGATGTCATAAGGGTCCCTTGAAGAGTCGTTGTTCTCGAGACTGGAGCGATCCTCTTCAACTTCCACATTGTGAAGCGGTAACGAATTCCTATGGGGCTCATGCATGCATTCCTATAAAACAAGTACAAATCATCTGTATAATTAAATTACTCTACAACCACAAACATATACTTTCTCAAAAAAAAAAAAAAAAAAAACGCACTACACTTACGACGGCACCAGCATCATTATCATTGTCCAAGCTATCTTCGGTGACAGCTTCGCGATCGACGTCGGCTTCGATGTCGTCCATATCGGAGGTCCTACTCTCAACGGCGTTGAGAACGTGGAGTGGGCTTTCGATGAACGAAGTGGGAGAGTTGAGATTATAGTGCTGCACAGGAACCCTAGTACCCATTTTTCCACTGACACGGAAAATGAAAAATAAAGGCTGATTTCGTAGTAAAAAATCAGCCAAATTCGACAATTTCTCTATCCTGATTATTCTTCACCTTGAGTAGAAAAACTTGGTCTCTGGAAATGAAGAAGAAAGAACGCATTAAATTGAGGGATACAGTGGAGTAGAAGAAGAAAGTTGAAGGAGGGAAAGAGGAAGAAAGCATAACTCAACGGCTATATAGAGGAGGAGAGGAGGGAAAGAATCCAAAGCTGAGACCATACCTGAGGTCTTCGGCAGGTCAAAGCGGCCACCAAACCTAAGTCCGATCTAAACGCGACTTGCCAAACCAGCGCTTTACCGGATTCATACCAGAAATTATTACTGGTATTTATTTATTTCATTTTAATCACAGGTTGTATTTATATTTTATAGGAACTAATTACGTTCAACTTATTGTTAGGGTTGAACAAATATAAGTGTTTTATTTCATAATATAAGTGTTTTGTCAATAAATACTGATGTTTTAAAAAAGCAAAAAAAAATAAAAAAAACTGCTTGGCTAAACAAACCGAAAAGAAGAAATACTCAGCGACCGAGCCAAAAGGATAGCAATTTTCGTTAAAAAAATTAATACATATATAAATGTTACATTTAATATTTTATTATTAATAATTTTTAAATAATTTTATAATATCCTAGGTTTAGTAAGATAGCAAATCATACCTATATTTTTTTTTTCACAAAAAAGGGTAGTGAAAAAAATTTAAAAAAACAAAATTTCATTTTTTTAAAAAAATATAATATTACAGTAAAAAGCATAAATTAACATAGTAAAATAATAGTCTTAGACTTTTCTTCCCTGAAAATACTCGATACATAATTAGATACTATCATATAGAGTATCATACACGCACACACACACCACGTTTCATAATAAGTATGATGGCATATCAAAACATTTTACTTTATTAATTTTTTTCTAAACATTCTAAAATATCTGGAGACCTTGTCCAAAATTTAATTTTTTTTATTGTTTATCATAAATATTTTCATATTATTGTTAAAATATTTGTTCTTTTCACCAAAATAAAAAAATAAAATACTTCTTCAAAATCAATTTTTTACATTGTTATTTTTATTTATAATCATATATATACTAAATATATAATTTGTTCAAAAAATATTATGAACAGGGTAACTTGGCAGCAAATAAGTCACGTGGCATCCATGGAAGCAGATGATTCTATGTCTGCAATTTCTCCATTTGTCAAATTTTGAGTGGTCAATAATCTTCCCATGCGTGAAGAAATCTAGTGGACGATAAGGTATATATGGAACCCAACCTTTGCTTACACTATTTCATCTCTCCAAAAGCTTATCTCTGAATTCACAATAATGGCCATTTCCAGTTCTGCAGACTGGTCTTTGGCTTCAACCACTAACTGCTGCAGAAGAAGAAGCCATCACCACCTTCTTCATACTCTCATACCCACTTCTCAATTTTCTTCCTTTTCCTCTGTTCCTCACTCCAATCCTCGATTCTTCACTGTTAGGTTCTCAGGCTCGCCGACTCCGATCTTGGAAAAAGAAGCACCTCAACCCAATGCTCCTGTAATCCAGTTCGATGTGAAATTTCCAGATGAACTATCGCAGTACTCAAAGCCTATTTCTGGTGCTGAGAATCTGAATGAGTTCGTTTGTGGGTTATTTGAAGATCCTCAAACGGAGGAACTCGGATATGAGTACTATCAAAGATTGAAAGAGAGGCCTGAGTTTAGACCAGAGGGATCAACTTTAGGGCACGTGATCAGGTATTTGCTCAGATTTAGGAAATGGGACTCTGTTTTATCTGTTTCTCAAGACTTGAAGATTTATTCTGTGTTGCCTGATGTAGCTACATGTTCTAGACTGATTAGTAAATGCGTAAGATCTAGGAAGTTCAAGATCGCCGAGGCATTTCTCGATGTTTTCCAGGATTCTCAAACTACTGAAGTTTCTGTTTCGGCTTTCGATTCCGCCATGAGAAGCTACAATAAGCTTCATATGTATAGGAGCGCTGTTTTAGTCTTTGAACGAATGAAATCCATCACCAAGCTAGCTCTTGCAGATTATTCCAGATGCTATCTGCACGTCATGGAGGCTTACATGAAACTTGGTGATAGTGACAAAGTGGTTCAGTTGTTTCAAGAACTTGGAAGTAAACAATCATTAATTACTTCAAAGAGATATTTCTCTCTGATATATGGGATTTTATGTGAGTCATTAGGCCGATCACGACGAGCATTCGAAGCTCTAAGGCACTTCAGGGACATGAATAAAAGAGGGGTTATTAATGATTCTATATATTCTACATTAATATGCTCCTTTGCAAGTTTGCGTAAGGTGGATGTGGCAGAGGAGCTTCTTAGAGAAGCAAAGAGGAAAAGAGTGATAAAGGATCCAGAGGTGTACTTCAAGCTTGTGTTGATGTACGTTGAAGAAGGTTTAATGGAGAAGACTATCGAAGTAGCTAAAACAATGGAAAATGCAGGTGATTCAGAAGCTATACATATTTTGATTCTTTCACTTAGTTTTGATTAAGGAATAATATATATATAACTTGTAGGAAGCCGCACTTTTCATATTAATTATAGTTATATTAGGAGATTTAAGATAGAGTTTCTTTTTGAGAAAATTGATCTTTTAATTTCTATAGTTTTGACTCGATTGTAACTCAATATCTGAATTTTGACTTAATATAGTTCAATTCCTATAGTTTTAACTATTATCAGTCTTTATATTTTAGAAAATAAAATTATATATTTTATGAAGTTTAAGGATTAAAGTTTTAAATATTTAAAACTATAGGGACTGAGTCGCGGTAGACTGAATTTCGACCGAGTTAAAATTATAGGGACCAAAAGATTAATTTTCACTCCTTTTTGTCATAAGTTGGCCTCTTATATATGCAATAAGACGATGCACAGACATTACTACTGTACGTTGATTTAAAGCAATGTTAAAAGTATTGGACAGTCAAAACATAACCGTGGAAGAGAGAAGATGTGCTTCTAATCACACAAGCTCTAGAGTTTTAATAGATTTCAAGGTATATGATGACTGTTTTCTTACCATGCTTCACCTTCTTCTTGGTCCAAAAAAGACCCCCACAAAAGTCAATTGTCTATTTCTAGAAGATAAACCCAAAAAACCAACCCCTTCTTGTGATTACTTGAAGTCATGTTACTTCTACAGTATTTTTGAGAACTGTGATTCCCTTCTTTGATTTCCTTGTGTCACACTGCATATACTGATCAATACCGGAGCTAATGATTCTGCATTGGCAGGTCTCAAGGTTAGTGACTGTATACTATGTGCTATTATCAATGGCTTCAGCAAGAGAAGAGGATTTAAAGCTGCTATCAGTGTTTATGAGCAACTAGTTTCAAAGGGTCATAAACCAGGACAAGTCACATATGCATCAATCATAAATGCTTATTGTCGTCTTGGCCAATACGCTGAAGCAGAGAAGGTGTTCTCAGAAATGGAGCAAAAGGGTTTTGATAAATGTGTTGTGGCCTATTCAAGCATGGTTGTGATGTATGGAAGAACAGGGAAGCTAAAAGAAGCCATGAGGCTTGTGGCTAAGATGAAAGAAAGAGGGTGTAATCCCAATGTGTGGATTTACAATTCTCTGATAGACATGCATGGGAGGGATAAGGACTTGAGGCAGGTTGAGAAGCTATGGAACGAAATGAAGCGAAGGAAAGTGGCTCCTGATAAGGTTACTTACACAAGCATAATCGTAGCGTATAGCAAGGCGAGAGAGTTCGAGAAATGCATAAAGTTTTTCAAGGAGTACAGAATGAATGGTGGGGAGATTGACAGGGCAATGGCAGGTATGATGGTGATGGTGTTCTCAAAGGTTGGACAAGTTGATGAACTAGTGAGACTATTAAGGGACATGAAGATGGAAGGAACAGGATTGGATGAGAGACTTTATCAGTCTTCTTTGAATGCTTTAACTGAAGCTGGAATGCAAGTTCATGCTAGGTGGTTGAAGGAGAGCTTCAAAGTAACATGAGGAGAAAGATAGAAAGGGGAATCATTATAAGGTCCTAAGGAAGGGACTTAAGTACCCAAAAGGTATTGATTAATGAGTTAAAGAGTAGTGGGACTCATAGTAATTCCTCCAAGATATAAAGAGTAGTGGGACTCACCTTCTCAAGTAGGTCACTTCTCTCTCTCTCTCTCTCTCTCTCTCTCACACTCACTCACTCATAGGCCCTTCAGTCACTAGAAGAGGTATTGATTAATGAGTTAAAAGTGAAGCTAGATACACTAGAAATGCTCTTGTATGTATGTATAGCAATGTGTTTGGGAGATAGCTCTTGTGATTTTAATGTAAGTAAGGAGCCAGGACTAGTGAAGCATGAATCACTGGTATCTATCATGTCTAAGCTACTTGTCTAGATTGTTGTGTATATATAGGAAATTTGGTTAAATTTGTGTTCTAGTGCGTATAATTTTTATTTAATATTCTTACATTTGTCTGTGTAGTTTTACAAATCCATCAAGTTAAAAAAATTTAACTTACTCATAAGTCATCAAGCATTTGTAAGTATGTAATTAAATTTTGTTACTATTGCTAACCATAAACCATAATGAGATCTTGAATATGCATAACTCATGCCATATCTGTCAAGTCAATTTAATGTAGCATAGGTATATCATATATGAATGGATGGATTTTCACTGTATTTAAATATTCCTTCTCTAGAAACCATTGTATTATTAGAAAAATATGAAACGAGATGCAAGTTTTGCCTATAATCCATCTTCAAAATTATTTTTTTCTAATTCAATCCAATAATGTTTATGGATGAATACATTCATTATATTCACTGATTTTTTTTGTCAGAGACATTCACTATTAAATCATAGATGAATTTATTTAGAAATTTTAAGTAAAAAGTGTTCATTTATGAAAATATAAACGATGCCAATTCTATAGAAATGCAAGAAATATTTCAATATATCTATTGTTAATATACAAATACCTCAGCTCACGTTCAACCATAATGCATACATACATTACAAACTATTTTACAATAACAAAGGTACAATTGGCCAAAAGTTAGCCCCACAAGAATAGGTTACATAGATACTCATAATGTATCACCTTTTATTTTTAGAAGCCTTTTACAAACTCTGACATTTCAAGGAATCCAAATCACTCAATGCAAACATGGGAAAATCTCCTAAAAATAACACTTGAATGTTAAATCCTAAATCAATTTTATTCTCTACACTTTAATAATTATTAACTACATTTGATAAGTAAATAACAACATATTCTTGTAGAAATTTCTGATTTTGGATTTTCAAATTCAAGTGGTATTGTCGTGGGATTTTTCCTACAAACATTAATACCCTAAGAAGCATTAAGGTGTGAGAATTGAGCTGAATTCTTCTCAAGTTCAGAGTCCCTCTTGGTCCATAGCGGATTTGCTCAAGAACTGGGAGTCCCATTTGGCTGAAATCTTTGGCATTCTTTTCAAATTTGGATCATCCAAATCAACATAATATAGACCATAACTAAAATTATATCCATTAAGTAACTCGAATACATCCAGAAGGACCAGACAAAATAACCTCTTACATTGGATCCATTTCTGTGAACATGTCAAATATTTTGCATGAAAAAGAGAAACCAAAACAAAACAAAACAAAAGACACAACGATTAGAGATTGTGTGACAAACTTTGAAGATGGGAAGTGATGTTTCTAAATTGCTATCACTTATGGTTACCTTAATGCATCAAGCGTTGCTCCAATGTGTGCTTGCATGCAATTCACTCTTGGGCAGTCATTCAATGAAGAATTTCGTCGTGTTCGTTGCCCTGCATACTTTCAAAGGTTGTTACATATCATGTCACAACATTTTATATGGAGTAATTAAGAGGTCAAATTGATAAAACAAAATTATCTATGAGTCCAATTGTGTGCCAGAGAGAGGCGAATTACCGTTTTTCATGAATGTAAATAGGAAGATTAAAATAAGTTTGCTTGAAGAACTCCAGCAACCCTTGTAAACCTCAAGGGGTAATGGGAAACTAAAACCAACCAGTGGGTTAATTGTTACTCAAAATATATCCAGCACCAACGCAACAAGCAAAGTTCTGACTATTTTATTCTCTCGGGAAAAAGTGAAAAATAAAAAACTTTCAATACCTCGAACGAAGCATTTACAGTTCCTGTTGTTACAAACAAAAAGCAAAACAATTTTTGGAGTTGAGGGGAAGATTCTATTAAATAATGATGGCGTGGAAATATTGACAAAACAGAGCCTTCAACTTACCTGCAAATTCTATCGACATATCTGCCATGACGTCTCTGTTATCCATCCGTGGCCTGCTTGCTCTGTTCTTAACATAAATTACGGTATAATAATTTAATCCTACGAAATCAATCGATCCCTTAATAGTGTTTGATTCAGTTTTGGTGAATGAAGGAAGTCTGGAACCAACAATCTTCTTCATTGTTTCTGGATATTCTCCAAATAGTAAGGGATGGAAAAACCTGCAACAACAAAGCAAAGATGAAGTATGAAAACATATATCTTGCTAAACTAACACACACCACAGAATAATACTCCATGAGATAGAAATCATATTGCTAAGGGTAAATTATTCAGACTCCTCATAAAAGGGGTAGAGAACGAAGTTATTAAGTGGAACTTTTTAGTTCACAACTTATCTAAAAACTTTATTTTTTTATAAAGCACAATAGCATCGTGCAAACAGACATAGAATGAGATGTTTGGATAGGCATGGTGAATTTGAGAGAACTACCATCCAATAAAGAAGTCCTGGGCCCTTAAAGCGGCAGCTATGTCCTCAATGGTGTTTGTTAGAGGAAGAAAATGATAGAAAACACATTGATCCCAACAAATCCGTGTTGCTTATCCTGCAATAAACTTGTACTCATGTTTTCTGTGTGTTATATTATAACAACCATAATCAAGAAATTAAATTTGCAGCTCAGTTTTGGATCATTTGCAAATACCTCCCTCAATTTATGAAACAGAATATTTGCACTTTCCCTCAGTACTATTCTGATCACAACCAAAATTCTGTATTTGAAGAAAACTACATATTTCCAAATAAAGAAGAAGGGTTATTTTAATTTTTAACACATACATATATGTTTACCTGATACTTTTCCTTATACAATCTAGCAGCCGATGCATGTGCCAACAGTATATAATGGGTTGCAATATATGGCTCAGTTGAGGAATTTCCAACAGAACAGTTAAATCCAAAGGAAGGGGAACATCTCCTTGGTGGGAAATCCCGTGTCTTACCTCCCAATGCAATTACGTTAGGCTCATATATAGTAGTCCAATATTTAACTCTGTCACCGAACTCTTTGAAGCACAAATCTGCATAAGCTGTGAAGTCTTTTCTACAAGCATCAATAATAACCATGTCAACATGTGTCAAATTGTTCAAAATTTATCACAGTTCAAAATTTAGAAAAGCCATACATAATTCTTTAACTAAGCCATCCTCCATAGTCATCTTCAAGTGCTTGGGGTAAGTCATAGTGATGTAAAGTAACATGAGGTTGGATTCCTGTATGATGGCAGAGAAATTAAAAATCAGTAATGCGAAGGTGCAAAGCAAATGCAATCACTGTATGCAAAAGGGAATAAAGGAAGATAACCATGGCTTATGAGTTCATTGATAAGGTTGTTGTAATATTGCAATCCCTTAGGGTTAACTGCTCCTTTTCCATCTATAGACATTTGAGGAGAGGAGACAGTGAGAAAGTTTTTGAAATGATAGGAGGGTAATGAGAAATAGTGAAAGTCTTTGACCCGGAATAACCCTTGACCATGAGATGGAAAATCTGTACGCATCTAAGCCCATTTTAGCCATGAGTTGCACATCTTCCTGCAACAGAATGAACTTACAGAGTGATAGAGAAGGAGACAGAGAGAAACGGAGACACAGAAAGAAAGAGGACAATGGCAGACAAAGAAATGTGAGACTAGGATTATAATATCATTGAATGCTGTAAAGAGAGTTTATATTACATAGCCAAACTAACTAATCTTGAACAAACTCTAACAATGCACATCTGAACTTACATGTGGCAACTATATTACTGCACTGTTACACTGTAGATATATGCAGGTATATACAACAATACAAACTAAAAATCAACAAAACCAAAATATGTAAATTTTCATGATCTCTATAAATGCCTTGTCAGTGAAGAACTGTCTCAATCCAATTAGTTCCTTCTTATTGTATCTTCCATAATACCTTGTGCCGTTTGTAAATACAAACTCAGCCTATTTAAACTTTATTGTTATGAAAGTGTAGAATATGTAATTTGCCAACCTTTGTTCCAATATGTGAAGACTCTAATGTCCCTATTATACTTATAAGGTAAGAAAGCATATCAACTGACCTTATATTTGTGGTATTGATCACATGCTATGTCTCCATCAGCTCCTCCCATGTAACCTGAAAGTTAACATAATAAGTAATGATACAAGTTATGGAAATTCAGAAGGAAATGTCATATATGGTGTTGTTTGGTAATAGGCATTTTAATTTTTCAAAACTTGAAAACAGTTGCACACATCAATCATTAAAGCAACTGAAAATGCTTAATTAAGCAAAGAAGCAGTTAGCAAACAGTAACAATGCCGATAAACTGATCGGAGTTTAAGTTTGCCATTTTATTACCAGCATGGCGAAGGTGTCCCATATGCTGGGCTTCCTCCCATCTTCATTTGCAGCACCTTCAACCTTTGACAATATATATATATATATATATATATATATTCCCATTAACTGCCTCCATTAGTAGAAAAACACCATGAAATAAAACAAATACACTTCTTTTGTCTTTGTTTCATTTGCAAACAATTCAGCCCCAGCCACAGAAGTTTAAAAATCAGCCTCAATTCTGTATGTGTAAGTTGTATTCATCTCTTCTATTGTTAATATCAAGTTTTACAAGACAAATTTCAAATTTTTCTATCCGTGGTGTTAGTGCCGCGGACTGCAGGTTTAGGTAGAATGTGATAAATCTTGAAATTTAAAATATATAAATATATATATAGATTTATATTCAAATATATTTCTAGACAAATATATCAGTATGAATTGACCAAAAAGAATAGAATAAGCACAACGTTCTATTAAGTATCAATAATTAAATGAAAGTGGTACAAGAGTGTGGCCCAGCTCCCCTCAAGAATCTCCATGAATGTGGGGATTAATATTTTCAGTCAAAACTTGTCAAATAAAGAATGAAGATAGCAGAGGGGGGATGATTTTAAAGCTGTTTAAAAATGAGTTAAAAATGCGGACGTTTGTTTCATTTTATTGTGTTGGTTCCGGAAAGGTCGCCGGAATCGGAATCAGAGGAGGAAGAGGTAAACCTGATAGGCAGAAGTGGAGGCGCCGAAGACGAAGTCCTGCGGGAAGTGACGTCTTCTAAAAGTATCATCAGCATCAAACACTACTATGAGTGGCGCCACCGCTGCTGAAAATATGATCGCTAACAAGGCAGATCCTTTCATGATTCTTCCCTTCTCACTCAGTTCGAATTGGTGGTGGTGACTCTCTGAATCGACTTATCAACTCGGTGCCCTGCTTTTGTCTTTGTGGAGACCAGCAAGCTTGACTCGGCTGTGACTCGTGATTCCTTGCTTTTTGGAGTGTCTTCCCAGAAATCCCTTGGAACTTTGTCACGCAACATGCACATCGACAAAATTATCTGATATATATCCAACCCAACGTACTAAAATATAAACATAATCATCGTTTGTATTCTATAGATGCCATGCACGGGGGTTTACTTGATTTATTATTACGTACGTAATACCATGGCCATTTTGGAAAACAAGAATCTAATTACAGGAGATATCAAAACAATCTCCCCAATTTAGGACCAAAGAAATTAGTGCTTATGACAATTTATTGCACGAATGCGCCTGAAATTTGTTTAAACATACATATACACTCCCTCAAGGACTTTGGTTATTAGGTAATAAATTTTGTTATGAGGTATTATTAAAAAAAATTCCTTTTTTTCCTTACTATTACTCTTACTAGTAGAAAAAAAACTATTCCTCTGGTTATCAATATAAAAATTAATCGATTAATTTGAATATATTAAACAAGTTAAATAAATCAATTAATTATAAATAATATAAAAGTCAGTTGACTAATTTAAGTAGATTAAATAGCATATAATAAGAATTTGTCTTTAGAATTTAGATTTAACTGATTTATTTAGCTTATTTAATATACTTAAATTAGTCAACTAACTAATAAACAAAATTTAGAATAAGATAACGCAATCCCATATCAACGCCATCCACTCAATAAAAGCAGAGTCATTGATGATCTTAAATATTTATAATTACTTACTCTACTTTCCTTATTCTTTACATGAATAAAAATTTCAAATATGGATTGATTGAATCATGCAAGTGTGCATGCGTCCAGAATTGGGAACATGATACATCAACTTTGAAAATCGATTACCATTAAAAAGATGTATCGAGTGAAGCTGCTGTGATCCACATGTCAAGATCCTAATCCCACGCTCTATATACGTACATGCGTTTGTGTTCATATCAGTGTCGGCATGTCATCGTCACCAAAAACAACATCAAAATTATTACATCGACAGAAACCAGATTCATCAACGAGAACAATTCAAATGAAAAAACCAATGTCGTGTCAAAACACAGGTGATAAATGCAAAAGACACACTAGGACAGAAGCTAGCAGAGCATTTATATATATATATGGGTGGTCAATTCCCACTGTTCATCAATCGAAGTCATGTCACAAGATTAATTAAGATTTGATTAATTAATTATCTCGTGCTTAGCTTAATTAATTACACCATGTATTCCACTATTTAAAGACCTCCCACCTCCCTCTCTCGTCAAACCTTATTCATTCCTCACTCACTCTCTCACTTCCTCATACACATGGCTACTCCTTCTCTGCACCAATTTGTTTCTTCCGTCTTCGTCCTCTTCCTTCTCCTCCTGGCCACAGGTACGTACGTAACACAGATGGCTTGTTTTGTGTGAGATTTTCTTGAAATATATATATACTGTTTAGCTTGTGGTTGTATACACACACACACGTATATATATATCTTCTTCCTTATGGGGATGATTATGTTGTTATATTTTGGCAGGGATGGGGCCAAGAATGGTGGCAGAAGCAAGGACATGCGAGTCAAAGAGCCAACGCTTCAGAGGAGTATGTGTGAGGTCCTCTAACTGTGGCTCTGTCTGCCAGTCCGAGGGCTTCTCCGACGGCCACTGCCGGGGCTTCCGCCGCCGTTGCTTCTGCACCAAACATTGCCAATGAGTCCTCCTCAAATATCTTCACCTCATCATCTTGTCTCATGGTGGGGAAGATCATCATGTATGCGTGCGTGTTGCAGAATAATTGTACCCTCCCTTTATGTATTGGTGGGTACTTTCTTTATGTAAACAGTGTCCCAGAGTCTTAAATCTATATTCTATATTATACATATATGCTATAAGACCAAATACTCGTAATCTGTGTCTAATAAATTGTCCTTTTTCCTTTTTGTTTGATATAGTCAATATTGAAATCGTTCTTATAATAACTTATATTACTAAACCCAAATTTAATTTTAGTTAGTAAGTGGCTGTCCTGATGGTGGAATAAATAGAGAAAGTAAGCGGTTTGAGTCATGTCACTACTTGTTGGTCTTTAAGGATTATTTTGCCTCGTGATTGTTCATGGAGCATAACTAAATGAATAGATAATTAGAAAATATTAAATATATTTCATTGATCTCTACATTTTAAAAGAATTAATCTTCAGCTATTAGCTAGAAGATAGAGGAGATGAGTTTTTAGACTTGTAAATCCTATTATAAAGTACTTTTTAGAAAGAATAAGTTATTCTTATAAGTTATTATCACATATTTCTAATATAAGATTTAGTTTATAATACACTTATATTAAAGACTGTATAGAGTATTATGTACATTTTTCCCCTAAAATTATCCATATTTAAATTTTATGCAATTCTTCCTCTCTCTCTAATTTTTTCTTCTTGAAATGTGTAATTTATAGTTTTACATATGGGTAAATTTGAATTTTCTTTAATTTTTAAATAAATTTAATGATTTAATCATCTCTCTCGTCCTTAAAGAAAAAACTCTCTCTCATTGATCACTCTAACGAGATGATTAGAACTACTTTAATTTATAGTACAAGGGTATGCCTTGAGGAAAAAAACAAGTTGTCACATATAATTCCCCAAGAACCACATAATTCTAGATGCATGAAACACACAACACTAATTCAAACCTCTGGAGTCTCCATCATAATCAAAATGTGAATCATGTATTTGTATTTATTGATTCATGGATGATAATGAAAAGTTAATACTCTTAAACAACGTGAATATATATTTTCTCTTTCAAAAGTATACCAACCAACAAGATAAGCATAATGGATTACATGGATATTAACGTTTGCTTAAATCAAGCGATTCGTGATCATAGAGGAAAAATAATTTATTTTTATTTTTTTGGTTGCCCACCCGGTTTACCGGAGTTTTGCCCCGACTATATCCGGATCCGACTCGCGTCGCGCACCTAGTTATGGTGGGTGAGTCTCCCAACAGAAATTTTCTGCATTCGCCAAGGCTCCAACTCGAGATCTCGCTTTTTTAATATAAAATTAGTTAATTAGTTGGGCCTTTTGACCTAATAACACTAGCCACTTTTTTAATATAAAATTGTGAGTTCGATCCTCTATAAGTATGATAACATGTAAATTCTTTTCTTTAAATAAAGGATGGAAAAACATTAGAATTGGCAGTAATTCTAAGATAACTATGTTTAATACGTCGTGTTTCCCTCTACTTGGATAGCACAATTTTTCATAGGTGATTCAAATAAACAACTAATTAAGGCTTACTAATTAGTTTTACGAGTGTGTTGGACAAATATGTATATCTCTATCAACCTAAATGAACATTGAAAAATTCATTTTGGTTACTTGTAGGTTCAATTTAATTGAATGATCTCTCATAATTTTCCTTTATCTAGTTTGATTAAAAACAATTAATGCATAGTTAATGACCATATAATTTGGGTCTATGTATGTAAGACATGATTCGAAGAGTCCCAAGTCTACGTCGTTCCCAATATTTAATGAGTTTTTTTTTTAAAAGAATATTATTAAATTAAGATTTTATTTATTATCCGATATTATTTATCTCTCCCTCCCTCTATTTTCTTTTGGATTTTTTTGGCCAAATATTTTCTTTTGGATTGGAACCGTATATTCCCTCTCTCCCTCGTATTAATATTCAAATAAATTGAGCGTGTTTAAAAGGAAATAACACGTGGATCGCAGTTCACAAGGATGTGAATGAATGGCAACCATCTGTAACAAAATAGCTTGTAGATTTTATGTTGACAGAGGCAATCTTTTTTGAAAGGAATTTTTTGTTGGATAATCTAAAATTTAAATATATCATATCAGAATAAAATGAGTGGGCTCTGTATATTCTTAGTTTTTTTCTTATTTTAATTCATAAGGTTGAACTAAAATACAATTCTTCTTATTTTGAATGAAAATAAAATGTATATGAGCTTTCATTTTAATTTATTTTATTAATTAAAATGTTCTAGGTAGAGTAACTCTTAGCTATATATTTTTAAATAAAAAGTTTAAATAAGCAAATGGCGGATATTTGATCCAGCAAATTTAGAATCGAACGATGACATACTATAAAGCAATATTTTATATTAAGAAGATTTATTAATATTTATAAAATAAAAATAAAAATTCTGTTTAATAAAATCCAAAAGATCTTATGTAATTTATGTATAAATATATAGTTTTTGTCTGCATTTCTTATTACTTCCCAGATAAAAAAAGTTGGTAAGTTATGTTACTTCTCCAGTTTCTCGACGAATTTAGCATTGTGCAAGCCAAACGAGCTTCACTCTTGCGAAACCCTAGGGGCGATCGCTAGATCGAAGCTCACAGGGCTTCGATTCGTTCGGAGAGAAACTATGGAAGGAGTATTGTCCGCGAACGATCAACAGATCATGGTCTCGTCGTTCTTAGAGATTGCTGAGGGTCAAACCGCAGACACGGCCAGACAGTTCTTGCAGGTACTTCCATTTCGAATATTTTCTCTTGACTATCTAATCTAATTTACTCTAAAATGTAAAAAGGATCCATATTTCCAATTCTCCTGCATCTATTGACCTAGAATATGTTTTCTTTCGCCTGTAAATGAATTAGGCGTGCTTAAAATTTTACTTTTAGCATCTATGCTCCTTAAAGTTATCGTTTTTCCTTGGTTTTGCTGGAATATTGTATTCTACATCGTCTAGATGAGTGTCAGTGATGAAAAAAGTTACTATCAAGTAGAATTATAAATATTGATGTTTTAACAGGCTACAAGTTGGAGACTTGAAGAAGCGATCCAGCTGTTTTTGATTGGTAATGAAAGTGGGGCAGGGCCACAACCACCACCATCGCTTAACCCTCCTACAGAAAATGTTGATTCCTGGACTGGTAACCCTTCAAGGTAATATAGGCACTGACTGCCATTTTTTATGTTCAAATCTGTATCATTTGTTGGTTGTTCTTAATGCTGCTTCCTTTTATAATTAATTCAGTGAACTGAGAAAGGATACTGGAAGTAGTGGCGGTGATGATGGAGATGAAGTACGCCCTCCATTACCTGTTAAGAGGGAAACCCTTTATGATGATCCAATGCTGTATGGGTATGTTTTGTTTTAATTGTCCTTTGCTCTCCTTGGTGGTTGAAGCCTTTTATTTTCAATCAAGATGCATATTCATTGCTTTTATCTTTCTTTGAATTTCATGTCTGATATACTAACTGTTTCATAGCTACATGAAACATGAAAAACATGTTTCTATTTACTTAATCTCACTAGACATTAGCTGCTGCATTTTCTATACACCAAGTGAAAGCTGCATCTTCTTTCTCTCATTTTGTCTTTTGTACCTATTGAAATGCAGCATCCTATATTTGAAAAGATTTTATCTCACAAACGACTTCTAAGTCTGTCCCTTTATCTTTAAAAAGGACAGCTTCCTGCACTCTTCCTCTTTGGGTCATGTTCTTGGGTCACTGATGACTCATCTTTGTCACGCTTATGATCCAACATGATTGAGGCTTTCAACAATCACTAGAACAATGTAAATTGCATTTTCCAGCACATGTTGCATGGTACTGACAGTTCAAGCAGTTATTCTAGTCATCCATTATTCGAAGCTCCGATTTATATTGTTTTTCTTGAGACCGGTATCATTTGTCTTGTGTTTTGAATCGCAAATTGTATGGTTTCATCAACTCTGTATGGTGATTTTATGCTCTTTTTGTTCCTTTTATTATACCTGCTTGATATTTTTTATGAGAAAAATAAGCCAATTTTTTTTGGGGACTGGTTGAGTTCTGTTTGTTTTTTTAAACCCCATTTTGGTCCCTTACAGATTGGGTGTTTCCCAGTTTGGTTTTGTCATAGAATTCCTTTATTTTTATACTCTAACTTATAGTTTTACCTAATTTAAATAAAACTGCTATCAATAATGAAACTGATTATCAATCTTCCATTAATCTACATATTTGGTGATTGAGTGTTACCTGTCATCGCATCTGCTCATGTCATCCACAGTATATTGTTAAAAAGGACATCATTGATAGTAATTTATTTGTTGGAACCAATTTTTGTTTTATTATTTTTGGGGGGGGGGGTTGAATGAGAATTAAATTGAAAACTACCCATTTCTGAGATACCAAATTAAGAAAGGAGTTTTTTGAGGAACCAAATAGAGAAAGCAATTCTATGATGGGTTGAATTGAGAAAAGTGCCATATGTCAGATTCTAAATTGGGGACCCCATGTTCAAGTATATCTGATAATTGTTGTTAATATTTTCATGTTATGTTGTCTTTGCTTATCTTTTGTTGTGTCTTAATGTGCAATGTTGGTTCGCGTCAGTCGAATTATTGACTGAGTTGTTCTTTGTGACCTTTATGCAGAGTATCAAGGATGGGACCTCGTTCTCAAGAAGCTAGCTCTTTAGTTGCATTCCGTAATTTTGAAGAGGAAATGAGACGTCCAGGGGTTTGGGAGTCCGAGCAAGGTGCTATATCTACTGCAGAGAGTTCTGGGGACAATCTTGCTTCGCTATATCGCCCTCCTTTTCATTTGATGTTCACTGGTCCATTTGATAAGGTAAATGTGTTTCCTTGTTTTCAGTGTTTGGATACTGCGATGTTAAATATATTTTTCCTTAGAATAATTTTTTTGTGATAGTAGGATGTTGCCTAGAAGCATTGTTAGTAATGGTTGTATGTGCTGTTGCAATAACTTCTGCTGAAGTCTGGTGTGTGGCAGACTGGGATTTAGTTGCAATGTTCAAGTAGAGAACTTATAAAGAAATGACTTGCATGCTAGTTATATGCATCATAACACAAGCATCCTTTAGTTAGATCCTGATAGGGACAGCTAAAGGAGAATTTTAGAGGCTACGAAGAGGACATCATACCCACTAAATCATTCGATGGTGCGTATGGATGATCTAAAGTTAGATTAATAGTGGATTCCAAAGTTTCTAGCTTATGCTAATTTCCTAAGCCTAGAGGAGCCCCTTTATATGTATTAATTGTATTTGGAGAATTAGTAGGTTCCTCAAACAAGGCCCATTAGCACTTTGCAGATGAGCTTGTCTTAGATTTATAATCCTATTTATTCTAATTCCTAGTGTTCAGCTTACCCATGGCAATTCACCTAATGTTTCCTTTTGAAATCCAACATCCAATCAATTTGTAATTGATGAAGGCTGATGTTGAGGCTCTTGTAAAGTTGCCGCATCATCTCATCTGGTTCGAGGCATAAAACAAGCATTGGTTTTATCGGTTCCTCATTAATTGGCCCATGTGTATCATGTTTGAAACTAATCTCAATTACAAGATAACGTGATATAACTTTTGGATGCTCTATTGAATACTTGTTTCTTTAAAATGCCATTTAATAGTCAAAGGCTCAAAGCTATTCTAATTTCCGTGGCTTCTACGTGCAGGCAAAAACTGCTGCTTCCACTGAGGACAAATGGCTTTTAGTGAATATGCAATCCACCAAAGAATTCAGCTCACATATGGTATTATATTGTTGGTGCTTTCTCTAATGTATATAACAACACACAATGCATATTATCATGGTCTGATTTCTATGTTGCTTTGTGAAGCTTAATCGAGATACTTGGGCCAATGATGCTGTCTCTCAGACCATTAGCACAAACTTTATATTCTGGCAGGTCAGTTTGTTTCCCCCACACCACAGAAAAAAGGCTCCTCAATATCTAAATAAAAAGTGGAATAGTTCACTTTTAATGCGGATTGATTTATTCATGTGATGCATAAGACTTGCTATGCTAAGTCATATGATACTCTTCCATGATTATATCTGCGGTGTCTTGGACTGGTCATGTGGTGAAATGGAAAAGCAGAAAAATGAGGAAAAAAGATATGAGCCAGTGTTGCATTTGATGTTGGCAGTCATTCAAGCGGAGCTGGAGATAACCAATAAATTAGTATGTCCTTTGGGACAAGTCACGACATGTGATGGTCTAATCTATTCTATCTCGCATATCCTAGCTAGGATTATCATCATCCTCATGATTATTATTAGAGGAAAGTTTGGGAGAGGACCAAACTGGAGGGTACAAACTAGTTTTTTCTTTTTTGGTCAAACCAACTGATCCAGCCTAGTTTTCAGAATTCAATGACTTATTGGGCTTTTACCAGGAAAAATAATGTGACTTTGAGTTTAGACATATGTCTTGTGTTTTCTGTTCTAAACTTATTGTGATGTGTGCCTGTTATTTTGTGCATAATGTATGTGGAATTATGTTATCAGCATATTTAAGTCACGCAGTTCTGCATTGTCACTTCATTCTTTCTGTGAACATAGGTTTATGATGATACAACTGAAGGTAGAAAAGTATGCACTTATTACAGACTGGACTCAATTCCTGTAGTGCTTGTAATTGATCCCATCACTGGCCAAAAGATGCGCATCTGGTCTGGAATGGTTCAACCTGAAAGTTTATTGGAGGTATGTTATACATGTGAGCTTGTGATGGCCTGATGGGAAGGTTATATGGGAGAATTATGAGAATTTTTTTTCACTGTCTAATTTAACTTTGAATTCATACTTTTGATTTGTTTTTTATGCTGATTTGATAATTAAATTGTGTTATTTTAGGGTCTACTACCGTTCCTAGATGCAGGCCCTAAGGGTCATCACAATACTTTGTCTCACAAGCGTCCAAGAGGAAGTTCTAGCCCACCTAAAATTAGAGGTCTCTTGTAATTTTCAATTTGTACTTGTTCGCTCAATCTTAGAATTAGCTCTTTTTGTTAACTATCCTTTTCATTTACCTATAGGCTTTATTTTACATATTAACAGTATGTATAACCGACATCTGCAATGTTTTTCAATTTGATGCACCATACCCCTTTTTGTTGATGCTGTATTGTTCTTAATTTCTTTTTCTAGTTGTATTTGAGGGTGTTTTCCTGTTATTCTTCTTCAGTGCTGAATTGATCATGATAATCATTGGTGTAGTTGTCATCATCATGTGAGCTTGTCTGACAATTCAGTCCTGGTTTATTCAGATGAAAGTAATGAAGAAGATGAGGAAGTGTTAAGAGCTTTGGCATTATCAATGGAAGGCATGAAAGAATCAAGTGAATTGGCTGGAATGGATAAGGATGGTGAGTCAGTTGACCAGGGACAAGAAACTGTCTTGCCTTCAAGGTACCCTCCCCTGCCTGAAGAACCCAAGGGTGATAAGAACCTCCTATGTAGAGTTGGTGTCCGGCTTCCTGATGGACACCGTGTTCGGCGCAACTTTTTGCGGACCGATCCGATTCAGGTAAACATTGTTTTCTTTTATACTTGTAAGATTTCATTGGACTGTGCTGCTATGTTTTTGTCATGGTTGGTCCGGTGCTGATTATTTGTGACTATTGGTGTGCATTTCCTTTCCTCCTGGGCTTCTGGATATCTCGTGTGCTCTTGTTTTGGATCATGGCATGCAAGACTGCTTTTAATAGTGATAGTGACTATTGCGGATGTGAACATATCTTCAAATGTTTTATTATGTACGCCATTTGACATGACATGTATGGCTACTGTCGGATATAGGAATTTTCATTACTAACTGATGGGCTACCAAGTATATTTTTGTACTTGTAATACTATTACTGTGCATGTGAGGTGCATTGCATTGGATTTAATGTTAATATACAATTTATCTTTGTGGAGCCTGTCAGCCTTGGGAAGAGAAGACATGCCAGAAGGGTGCTGTTAATTTTTCTTTCTTTCTTTCCTTTTCTTTTTTTTATGGGCCCAAAAGAAGGGAAATCTGTTTGGCCCATGACCGCCATCAATCCAACATCTAAGATGAGCTTTTGCTCGGGATTGTCCATTTCATTAAATTAGTTTCAAGTTACTTGGTTAGGATTGCCACAAGTTTATATGCCTTTCATTTTCTTATCACTTGCTTATGTATTTTAAGTTTCAGAGGTATCTGGTCAGAACCTTCATTTGTCTTCATTGATTGGGCTTGTATTATTTAACCTAAGATGCTTCCGGTCAATTATCTGTATTTTCTTGGGATCCCACTTTGTGCGACAGCTGTCTTTTTGGCTCTTTTGATCTTCTTCCTTGGAGAAGAATATATTTAACTGTCTTTTTGGCTCTGTTACCATGTATGAAATTAGAAGCATGTAATAGGTTACAGAATATGGGGCCAACATAGCTATCAAGTCTCAGAATCAAGTAACAACCAGTAACAAAATAAATTCAAAAGATATTCTAATCAAATCTAGTTGTTGTTTTTTGGGTACAAAAATCTAGTTCTTTAAGATTGGAAAGAATATCAATTAGAAATAAATAGATTGGTCAACTAATGGACCCAAATCTAGGGCCTTTACCTCACCAACAGGTGCAAGCAAATTTGTCTTCTATGTTGGTTGTATAATTCTTGTTCTGTAAGATTTTCATGAATGGCTCCTGCCTTCCACACAGCTTCTGTGGTCATTCTGCTCCGCTCAGCTCGGTGAAGGTGAGACGAAGCAATTTCGGTTGACACAATCAATTCCAGGAGCTTCCAAAGTGCTGGACTATGAAAGTAATGTGACGTTTGAGGAATCAGGACTTGCAAACTCTATGATACTGATGACTTGGGAATGAATTCAGATTATTGGAAAAGTCAGACTGGAGAGCTTCTGTTTGGTGGTTCTTACCCATATGACTATGTTTTCCTTCTTTGAGATGGGTTCTTGTTCAAAAGGTAAATGGGAGTCTTAATTTAACTCTCAAGTGTATATACTCTGAATGAAGGCTACAATCAATGCCAGTATATCATTGCTTAATTTATTTTTTTCTTTTTGTTTTGAGTATATCTTAAAGTTAGAGGAACTTGTAAAGAGGAAGGGTTTTGAAAGTTTGGTTAAATTCTTGTCTTCTAATCCTTATTAATAAAGTCTAATAAGGAAATGAAATCCAGTAAAAACGTTTTCTTCTTGCAGTGGAACATTTCTTCCTTGTTTTGCGCAATTAATAATTCATTCAGAGTGACCTTTAATGTCTACTCTTTATTATTGCCCTTGGCATATTTAAAGTCTGATGATGCCGTAAAATCTGCTTGATAAGCTCTTATCAAGAGGGAAAATTTTACATCGTAAAAAAAAAAATCAGAGAAGTGAGATTAACATTTTTTAATTAATTTTGTAGTCTTTTGTTTTGTATCTTTCCTCCTCTTCATACCAAACATACCCTTAATGTTTTAAAAGAACATTTTGTAAATGGTTAATTAGATGTGTAAGATTTTCTAATTTAAAAAAAAAACTAAATGATTTTATTATTTCCCTTTTTATAATTTATAGTAAGTCCTACTATTTGTAGGGAAGGTTACATTTTTGGCCTATTAGTTAACTTAATTTTCAAATTGGTCGTATGATGTACTAGTTTGAAGTTGAATCCTTACCTACCGTGATTCTTCATTTGTGAAGGATAAATGAAATAGGAAACTTCCTCCATGCTGGTGTACAATAATTAGAAGTAATTAATTAATTAATTAATTAATTAATTAGTGGAGCTGTTTTTGATGTAAATGGGAAGCTAATGATTTGATAATCTCTAACAAATAATTCATGTACTGTGAGATCCACTTAAACTTTTTCTGTTTAATGGCCAATTGTCACATCACCAAATCTTGAAAGAAAATATTGAGGGAGAGATACGCAGAAATGGAAACATACCCTTTTTTAGTTTCTACAATCTCAAGTTGCCTTCAATACAAGTTTTCGTTTGTAATTATTTTTAAATAATAAAAAAGGGGGTTTAATGCTTACAAATTATTCAAATTGTTGTGTTTTAAAGATTGTCAATGCCTTTATGGTTTAGTGGTATTGTATGCCGGTAAGTAAGAGGTCATAAATTTAATCTTATTTATAACATTAATTAGACTATTAATGTAAGTCTTTTTAATTAAAAAAAAAGAGTGCTATAAAAATTGATTGAGTCATTATATCAATGCAATTAACTTTTGTACAAGAGCAAGCAGTGCTAATTAGAGGTGAAAAAATGGGATAGTTCGTGAGTTGCGGGTTAGCCTGCCACAACCCGTGGGCTGAGGGGGAGTGAGCTATGTAGCAATGCTAGCTCCAGCTCGTTACTCTGCCACCTTTTTTTAAATATTTAAAATACTAATAAAAAAAATTAAAGACATATTAGCATGATAAAAAAATTGTTAATGTTATACTCTTAAAAGTTTCTATTTTTTATAAAAAAATCTTAAATTTTATAATTATAAATTTAAATAAATATTAACATAATATTAATCAACTACATGTCAACACATCAACAATAAGTAACAATATTTACTAGTATTCGATAATAGGAATATTTAAAATAATATTCAAGTAAAATAAATAATAATATTAATAATTAAAAAAGAAAATAAAAGTGAACTGACAGATTGGGCGAGGCAGGCTACACAAAACGAGTTGGCTAAATAGCTCGCCTCATCTTATAGTAAAACAAGTTGAGCTGGAGAGTTGAGCTTGTTTTGCTAGCTCTTGTGCTAATAGAGCAAAGTTACCTAGGTTTATAGTGATAACAAAATAAAATTAAAGTATTTGATAAAAAAAATAATACAAATATAAAGTTAAAAATTGAGAGAAAATATAGGTAGTTTGAATATTGGAAGATATATTAGTTGGAGGTGGCAAAAAGGGGAAAACAAAGAGGAAGGCAGCCAAAAGTTGTTAGGCTGTTATGTCATTCTCCAAAATTTGCTGCATTACCTTTCTGCTCCGAATGTGTATGTATGACAGAGAGATTTAGATTTTACAGCATTCGTCACTTTGCCTTCCTTTATAATTTCTCTTTCTGAGATTGCTTTCTTGGGTGTTTACTTTTACATTGAAAATTATGTCAAAATTATTTTGTGTATTTGTGTTATATATATTATAACAAATAATTTTCATAAAGCCATGAAGATATATGGTCCAAAATTCAAATCACTTTTCAAGTAAAAGCCCTCATCACTCTCGGAGTGCTTTGGATCTAAGTACCCGATTGCTGTCCGTATACTCTTTGTTAGAATAACAAGTAAATATACCTCTAACACTATAAATTAATTTTAAAAAAATAATTAATATTTTAAAATATTTAAAATATTTAAAAATATAATTAACATCTTAAATTAATTGTAAAGATACGATCAACACCCTAAATTAATTTTAGAGGTACCATCAATATTTTAAAATATTTAAATTATTTAAATTAGTACAATTCTACCCTTTTAATAAAAAAAATATAAATTTCTGTCCGATCTATGTCACGTGAGCTTTTTATTTTGACACATTATTATTTAAAATGTCACATACATCATATTGTTTAAATTTTATAGTTTATTTAGTATAATTTATTAAAATAATATTATACATGTGACCTTTTAAACAATAATGTATCAAAATAAAAAAATTTATGTGACATGTATTAAACGGAAGTTAGTATTTTTGTTAGCAAATAGATAAAATTGTACTAATTTAAATATGTTAAAGTACTGATTGTACTTCCAAAATTAGTTCAAGGTGCTAATTACAGTTTTAAATATTTTAGGTTGCTGGTTGTACCTTTAAAATTAGTTCAATGTGCTAATTACACTCTTAAATATTTTAGGATGTTAATTACTCTTTTAAAATTATTTTGGAGTGTTAAATGTACCCTTATTTTAAAATAAATAAATTTAGAACCTTCGGCCGAAATGCGGTTTAGTATAATAAAATAGATTAGTTTTTACGAAATAATTAAATTTTTATTAAAAAAAATATTTATATTTGGTATTTAATATTTTGAATAGGATATATATAAAAGTTGGGATTTAAAAATGAGAGAGAGAGAGAGTATTGCTTGTATGTGCCCAGAGCAAAGTGGGTCCACTTTTTATCCCCCCAAGAAAAAAAGTGGGTCCACTTTTGAAGTTTTGGATCCAAATGAAAAGAAAACAACAGGAAGAGAGTGGGGTCCACAAGGGGATGCAGTTTCACATGTCTTCCCAATGTCACCATCCATCACACTCACATGCACATCTTCACCATTATTTTTTGCATGCCTTTCAAATGAGATTGTATATTATTTAAATTATATCTGCATTACCAATAGTTTAAATTAAATCTTGTAATCTCATTTCTCTAATAATAAATATTTTTAAAAAAAGGATAGCAGTTATATATTTATTTTTATTAGACTCTACATTAAAATTAAAAGTATAAATATAGAATAAATTTAAATATAAACTATCTAATCTTAATCTAAATAGTCTAGAGGAATTTGTTGAGGTCAAGCTTAGAAATTACTTCGTTAGTCTTTATTATAAAATATCCATAATCACTTGACTAAAGTTAAGTGGAAGTGATCAAGTCATTAAATTTATTTGAAAAAAAAAATTAATCATACATAGAATTATGAATTATATCTTGAAAAAAAATGAAGAGAAATTGTATCAAATGTTAAATATACAAAATAAAAAAATATAATTAATATCTTAGTTAATGACTTATAATAAGGATCACATATATTTTTTTTTTTAAATGGCAAGGTGAGAAGGGGTTATATGTAAAAATATACATGTGGATTTAACACTGTTGATGATACCCTTTTGGTCGTTTCAAGTAATGATCTTGACTTGCTTGCCTCCTACATATTGTTCACTGCCATAAGTTGGGTAAGGTGGTAATTTAGGTTCGGTTTGAGAGTACCCTACGTACGTCTTTCCTTTCCTTTTTCTTTTTTTTTTTATATAAAAAAATTATCTTATAATCCTATATAAACAATTTAATTACTACTATGAATTTGAATTGTTAAAATGCTATGACATGTTATTTATTACACTACATCTTACTATTGTTATACTGCTCTAAGATTTTTTTAGTTATTAAATAGTTTACGTAGGACTATATAATAATTCTCTTTATTTTTTATATTTTTATACCTATCTCGCATTTAGAATAATAGAATATCAAATTAATCAAATAATTAAATATGTAAGTTCTATAATTTCATCTGAGTTTTAGTTAAATATTTACGTCAATTTATAGTTTTATCTAATTTTAATCAGGTTTTTATAGTTTCATGTGACTGATACAAAAGTTAGAGGACCTGATTAAAATTAGATAAAATTACAATAATAACTTGATAAAAAAATTATATAGATTTAATTAAAATTAGTTAAAATTATAAAGGCCTAATAAAAAATTACAGTGACCAAGATACCTTCTACAACCTAGAAGAGGTCGGTGAAATAGAAAATGTCGATGATGTCAAGAATATATTATAAGCAGATTTAACCAGCCAAAATTAGCATCTTCATTGGGTTTCCTATAGGCATTATTTGATTCTGAAAATTACGTTAGAATACTATGAATCATTTCCCTCCTATGAGATTGCTTTCTTATAAAGAAACATATACGTACAGACAAAATGTAAATAGTAATATATATATGTATTCTTTGAACCAAAAAATAAAAACAAAGATAAACATGAAAATTCTTGATCCTTTATATACGATAAGCAAATTTCGGATATATATAAATATATATATGTATGTCGTTGTCAACACTGAAATATACGTATTTCAAAATGGAAATAGATGGATCATAAATGGAAGGTCGTGTTGTATTTATTTATTTATGATATTTTTGTGGAG
Source organism: Leucaena leucocephala (assembly GCA_037074615.1). Lineage (NCBI taxonomy): Eukaryota > Viridiplantae > Streptophyta > Magnoliopsida > Fabales > Fabaceae > Leucaena > Leucaena leucocephala. The sequence goes on from CM073566.1 coordinate 20,466,418, forward strand.
ATATTTTTAGAGTTCAAACATGGAACTCCTTTTTCTCTCATTGAAGTGCTAACGGTAATGACCAAAAAGAGTAGTTTTCTCAGTCCACTACGTACTACTACCAGTCCCACAAACATTACGTTATAATAATTGACTTTTCATCCTTTCTCAGCTTACAATTTTGTGCCATTTGGCTCCTCTATTTCTATGGACTTTAAACACACACACACACACACACACACACTCACACACATATATATGGGTATATATATATATGACATAAGATTCCAGATGAGGAGGGCCTAGGGTTTCGAGACCACTTGTTCCACTGAAAGAGATATATAGAGACTGGGTTCTATTTATATCAAATCAGTGAGTGTCACAGCACCCTACCGCCATGGCAATGATCTCAAGCCGCAAGAAGTTTCAAGTTTTGATAGGGTATGTCCCACTGCTTTTGAGAGCTCAATTTTATAAACAAACAAACATGCCTCAATTTTACTGCTCTACCTCCCCTCCCTCCCTCCTCGTTGAAAAAAAAAACAGATAAAAAGTTAATATTTGAGATTTTTATTAGTTAAAAAAATTGATCTAAATTTAAATATTAGTACTTTCTACGTATAACATCGTTCAAAATACTAATATTTTTTATGTATAGAAATATATCGGATCTTTTTTACTAATAAAATTTTTAAATATTATATCTTTTTGTGTGGCTACTCTAGAACATTCCCTACACAATTAATTTCATGCACATAGAAATTAGGCAAGGATAATAAATATTTAAAATAATTTTGAGCGTAGAATCCTATAGAAGCGGTGATAATGAGGATCAAAATAGAGATTAAGAGCAGAAAATTAAAATGATTGTGAAAAGTGGCTTCTCTAGAGTAGCAAATTATATATATAGTCCTAATTATAATGATTGTAATTATGGAAAGAGTCATTTGTGGTCAGAAAACTTCGTGATCGCTCAAATTAGCTAGTGATCAGTGTAATTAAAAGTCCAACCTATCATTATATCCATAGTACATTTAATTCTAATTAAACTCATATATTTTTTAAATTTTATTATTCCTCCATTTATTATAATTAATTTATCTAATTTTTTAAAGTGAATTTGCAGTTGCAATGGCATATGTATGCTAGAGAGCTTGTATTATTATATGGAGTGATCTTATGAGCTAATGATTGAGTCCACCACAATCTTAATTTCAACAATAATAATCTTTTTTTTATTTATATTCCCTACGATGAACTTGCCTTACTATTTATGATAGAGCATCCTCAACTAATGGAAATGTGTGTTTTAGATTGATGTTGACCTTATTGACCAAATTAAACACATATTCTTATTGATTGCTACCTTGTACGTACTCAAGTCTTTTTTCTTAGCTTTACGGCTTGTTTAGTTTTACTTCATGATCAATTTTCAAGGCCAAAATCATGGGAAAATTTATCCAAATACTCATATTTTGATTTTCAATCAAGATGTCCTAGTTAGTTTAATACTTCACCGATACTTAATGTAAATCTGCTTAATTAATTTAAATATATTAAATAAATTAATTAGTTAATTACAACAATAATAGTTTGATCTCTAAAATATTTTTATATAAAATTAAATTATATATTAGTTTATATAAATTAGATATATATTAATTAGTTTAAAAAATAATAAATATAAAAGATAAAGTAGATAACGATATATTATATTTAGGATAAAAATTAAATTTTTTTATCACGAGATGAGTAGAACATGATATGTCTATGACAAATTTAAGGCTATGTTAGGTCTTGTGTGTAATAAACCGAAACAACAACAACTAATTAATGGCTTCTAATTGCTCAAGCGTAACATTTTTCTCTTCTAACTAATTAAACCAAATGACTTCATGTTTCAAAAAAAATTTGAAGAGTTTTATAATAAGGGACAAATGGATTATTGAGAACTGTGTAAGAATTAATGCCGAGATCTTTATTATATTTATTTATTCTCAAATATGAGGCATTATTCCCTTGTTCTTATATGAAGTCAGTGATGAAGAATGATACTTGCGAATCTTTTACAACATGTCTTTTTATTTTAATGTTATTATAATGTCGTCATTCGTACACTCACATGATGAAAACAATTTCGAACTAATTTAATTATTCTGTCTTTTATTTTTCTTTCAACAAAGCATTAATGGAGAAGAATGTGAGAGCACAAGAGAATTATCATTTTTTTTTCAATATTAATTCTAGAAAAATAATAATATAAAAATTATAAGAAGGTAAAAATTTTGATTGTGAAATGTACGTTTTTCTTGCCCCTTGAAAAATTTTAAAATATTCATAGATTATTTTTAATAACATTTTAATTGAAATTAGAGTAAAATACATAAAATTACCCTGAACTTTATGTCAGTTGCCCATAATCTCTCTAACTTTTAAAATTTTAAATTAAGGACCTCAATATTTTATATTTTAATTATCAAGACCTTGCTATTAAAGTTAATAGTTTTTTCCCTGTCATATTTTTTATATTTTTTATTATATATTAATTCATTTAAAAACTACTATTCAGTATTTGACATATAATTTTAATTTTTTAAATGCTTAAATAACACTTTTAATTTAACATGTAATTTATATATACTTATAATTATATATAAATTGCTAAGTGTTATTTTTTTTATGATGTGGTATGTAATAAAAAAATATAAAAATTATGATATGATAAAAATTGTTAACTTTAATAATAATTTTAACAGTAGTGACTTGTTAATAAAAAATAAAATATTAAGGTATTTAATTTAAATTTTTAAAAGTTATGAAGGTTATATATAACTGACATAAAATTTAAAAAGTTTTTGCGTATTTAAGCCTTGAAATTATATATGAACTCATTTGATTCTTGCAACTAATAAGCTCATAATACAATAAACATATTACAAGGTGCACTGCGTTTAGAATTGCAAAATAATATCATGGAAATTAATTTCTTCGTAATTGAACAAACATTATGTGCGATAAATATCAAATATATAACACATTTTAAATAACACCATGGTGTAATGTAACGTTTTGGGTAATGAACGTCAACCACTTTAGTAGCCTATAAATTGCCAATATTTAATCTGCAAAACAAACAAAGACTGTACAGACTCCCAATACATCAAAATACGATATTTAATATATATATATATATATATATATATATATATATATATATATTACATTTTATAATGTTTAATTTGATAAAACAATAATTTTGCTACCCTTCAAGCTGATAGCGGTCAAATTATATATTACGTATGACTCAATAGAATTTTTTTTAAAATATTTTTGAATATAAAACTGACTAATATTATGTAATTTCAAGCATTTAATTAACTAAGTCTCACTCTTTCACGTGTACTATTTTTTATATTATCATTTATATTTATTTTATCTTATTTTATTAATATATAAAATTGGGAGCAAGAAGACACCAGAAGATCCAAAGTTATTTTAACCAGCAGCATAAATTTTATTATATATTGCATTAAAAATATTATCGTCAAAATATTGTATGAGAGTGAACTCTTCCAACATTTATTCCTTTAGAAAATGAATGGAATCAGAGGTGTGCTGACAAAGAGGATAAATATTTAGCTACTCTTAAATCGTCACAATATATAGTCATAATTTTTTATAAGACCTGTTTAAATAAAATAAAATGAAACCCATGATCTGGAGATAAAGCAAGAGAAATTATTGGTTAAATCATTAGAATGCCACATATAAATACTCCCACTAAAAAAATTCATTTTAATAAAAAGAAAGCCAACTTATATTATTTATTTTTCTATTTTTATTATTTACTATCCTAATAATAAGTTATACTAATTCATGTATAGTAACACTTTTATGCAAATTTCACATTATATAATATATACATTGATGAAGATATTTATTATTTAAGAAAAGCCCATAAGGTATTGTCAATTTATATGGAATATTTTCTTGTGTTTTTTCCCATAGAAAAGAGTACAAACAGTTGAAACTTTCAAATATTCCTTCCGGTCCTTAATATAAAATTTATTTAATTAATTTGAATAAATTAAAAAAATTAGTTAAATTAGTTATTTGTAATAATTATGTGAATTTTTCTAAAATACCCTCTTATATCATGAGCATTGGAGCTACCTTTTGTAAGAAAAATTATAAATTTAAGAGACAAAATAGATAGAGATTTTATATTTAGGGTGAAAGTAAAACCCATGTCTATAATTAATATAGGATGTAGTATAGGCTAAATTGCATTATTTCTCATAGCCACTTGTTTATTATTACGTATAAGGAAGGGGTGTTGTTAAAAGTCCACACTAAATCAGATTCTGTGATTTAATTAATTAATTAATTACTTTTGAGGTTGGGAAGTGAAAACAGAATCAAAGGTGGACTTCTCTTTCTTTCTTACTTCACTCACTCACTCACATTACCAATTCACAAGTACTTCAATTGGAATATTCCGCACTACCTAGGAATATATGTAACTAATTAAAGATACTATAATTTGATGGTAGATTTTTTTTTTAATAATACCAACTTGTTTTTTAAAACTGTTATTAATAGGCACAAATTTAAAAGGAAGAGCACATCTCAAGAGATTAATCTGTGTAAGAGTTTTCTTGAGCATATATAAACTAAATTCACTTGTGAGGTTCTAATGTAGAGCTTATAACAAAAACTCAATTGAATCTTGACTCTAATTTGAGTAAGACTGGACCATATAAGTCTAAGAAAAAATTACTATGAAGTTAAATCTTAAAGAAAGAATATAATCACTTATAAATTCTACAAACAAGTGAGAAGTTATGGATCTATAGTCACTTCCTAAGAACTTATCATTACATTTTATTTTTAGAACCTCACAGTGATTTCCTTTACACTATGTTTAAATAGAAAGAAAATTAAGGATGAAAGAATACTATGAGAAAAAATTCTAAAAAATAATAAATTTTTTTATCATTTAATTTTTTTTTCTAGTATTCCCTTATCTCTATTTTCCCCTCACTTTCCTATTGTTCCCTATTTTCTCCCTTCTCTATCCAAACATACCGTTATCGTAAATCTCTCCTAACGATAATTTTCTTCATCATACATAAGACTCAAACTTGTGAACGCTAGTGATAATTGCTCTTTGATTAGTACAAATATTAACAAATTTATATATGTTGAGCTCCGTGCATGGAAACTATATATATATAAATATATGCTAGGGAAGAGATATTATGTGATTATTGTAATATAGATATATAAAGGGAAGAAGAATTGTGGGAGAGATTAAGGGAAGAAATAGAGAGGGATGGATGAGGATGGAAATAAGAGGAGGAGAGATGATAAGGGGTTTGTCTACTTGGTTGGTGGCCCCCAACTCCAACTCCAAACCCGTCATCTTCAATTCTGCTATGCTCATAGTGGCTAGCCTGTTCAACAGCGACTTTATTATTATTAACCCCTTTTTATTCTCTCTTCTTCTTCTTTCTTTAACTTCAACACAATATATGTTTAGCCCTAGTGTTATTTATTTATGTACATGACATCAAATGATTGAGGAATAACCAAACCAGAGGGCTAAATTTTATGCACAACCAAACAATCGCCAGAGAGATAAAGAAGGTATATTCATACATACATACTTCCTTCTCAATACTTACAGGCACAGCACGGCCATTGTTTTCTTCTCTCTCTCTCTCTCCGGATTTTAGCTGTCTCCTCTTTTTATTCTTTTATTCCTCCTCCTCTTTTCTGGGTTTTATAATCTCTCAGGAAAAAAAAGAAAGCTTTTCTCTTCTATGAGACAAACAGATCTGGGTTAGAATTAACCACAAAATATAATCCCAACATACACATACTTACACACTTCAGGTTTTGCTTAATTAGCTTCTTCCTCCTCCTCCTCCTCCTTCGTTTTCTTCTGCTTATATTCATTCTCTTTCCTTTCTCTCACAAGATTTTTTAATTCAATTTTTCTCACAGATTCGCTTCTCGCTTGACTTTTCCCAACAACAACATGTCTGGTGCTTCCTCGTCTTCACCGTTCTTCGGAATCAGAGAAGAAAACCCAATTCATCAGGTGACACAACATCAACAATCCTCCACAGCTGCTTCCTCGACTGCTCCAAACACTGTAGTTCCTCAAAAGAAACGAAGGAATCAACCTGGAACCCCAAGCAAGTGCCTCTATCTGCAGTTCTCATATATATATCAATTCTCATCACATAAAATTAAACTCCCTTGTTTAATTCATCTGCAATAATTAATTGTTCTCATCATCGACACAGTTACGTTTGAGTTCAAGCCTTTTTCCGGTTTGGTTCTTGAGTTCTTGATGAGCACATGGATACAGTAGTACAGGAATCTCTCTAACTTTTTGCGGTTTGTCATTTTGTGAGAGAACGCACAGATCCAGATGCGGAGGTGATAGCTCTATCTCCAAAGACATTAATGGCGACAAACAGGTTCATATGTGAGGTATGCAACAAAGGGTTCCAAAGAGAGCAGAACTTGCAACTTCACAGAAGAGGACACAACCTTCCATGGAAGCTCAAGCAGAAGACAAACAAAGAGCCAAAGAGAAAGGTTTATCTGTGTCCCGAGCCCACATGCGTCCACCATGACCCTTCAAGAGCCCTCGGTGACCTCACCGGCATCAAGAAACACTACTCTCGAAAGCACGGCGAGAAGAAGTGGAAGTGCGAGAAGTGCTCCAAGAAATACGCAGTTCAGTCTGATTGGAAAGCACATTCTAAGACTTGTGGCACCAGAGAATACAGATGCGATTGTGGAACTCTCTTCTCCAGGTAATTTAAATTGATTAATCTCACTTTAATTAATTAGCTTTGTATCATCATATATGCATTATATTTGTTGATTATTAGCTGGCAATTTGTTTCTGGAACTTGAGGGTTTCGTTTCTTGGGGATTCTAAGACTTGCATAATTAGACGAGTTGTGTGAAAGTTATATATATATATATATATATATAAGTTGTCTGAATTAAATCTCTATTAATTGGGTATTTCGTTTTATTAGTCTTTGCTGATTAATTCAAACTTGTTCTTGTTTAGCTTTAATAACGAACATACAATTAATGGGGCAATCGATGCTTCTGCTTAATTAATTAACAAAATTATGATTAATGTGGTGGCTATATATAAAACGTTGCATGAGATGATCCATTTCAAAAGAAGCATTGAGAGTTTATATATGATTAAAATGCCGCATTTTAACAGCTAAGTATGCCCATATTACTCATTTTGTTTCTTTTATATCTCGTTAATTAATCATCTGTTCATTAATTGCGAGCTTAATTTGAGACCATTTTGAAGTGTCAAGATATTTGATCTTCAAAGATCATCACAGAGTATTGTTTAATGACCAAAATCACGAGTTCGATTGAAGTAACATGTTAAGAAAGTGAAGTAGCTTAGAGTAGTATACAGTAATATGGATTCCTTAAATATTTTGAGGGAATCATTATATTATAGTCTTAGCCGTCCATTCAATGTAGACATTCTAAATTTATTATTTGATTAAAACTATATATATAAAAAGATTATTTTGAACGATTGTAATCAACCGAGCAGTCAAAATTAGAAAGAGAGATGAGGATGAGGAGGAGGAGGGAGGGAATAATAATAATATGGCAGAAGATCCTGCTCGCACGTGAGTGCTGCCCTGTAAAACTATAGGGTTAAAAAAAATGAGTTAGAGAGAGGGACAGAGAGAGAGAAGGAAAAGTTAAAAAAAGCTTTGGTCCTTGGGAACAACGCCCTCTTCCCATTCACGTGTAGTTTATAAGCAACAATGCAAGGGACAGAGGCATACTGATACCAGGTTTTGTTCTCTTATGAGTTGGCTATTTGTATTTAGTTTGTATTCAGGTACTTTCTCTCCATGGGACCTAGATTCATAAACATATATTGAACAAATTGATTTAATTTCCATATATACGAATGATATGATTAATTTCTGCAAACTATATATGTGTGTGTTTGTTTTCTCACTCTTGTTTTCCTAGAATTTAGCGATTCTTTTGTTGGTACGATTGTGCTGAAACAATGCTCATGATGGAAATTTAATTAGAGGACAAGACATGTGAGATAGTTTTCATTTATTGAGGTTGGTCCCATGTCCAGGCATATCAGTCTTCACTTTCATCAATTTTGCAAATTATTTTCTTCTTTTCTTTCATTCAAAAAGATGCCTCAAACTGCAACTTCTTGTTGGAATTATTGGATTTTTATCACATTTTGGTATAATCCCCTGGGCCACTCCACCCCCCTCTAGTTTAATTTTCTTCATCTCAGTTATATATGGCTTGGTTCCCTCTCAAGATATAACTCATTATTTTTCCCTTACATTAATTACTTTTTTCTATTTATGGTTCTCTCTGAAAATATTTACTAGGTGTTAAACCTACAATTCATGTATACATCTCCCATTAGAATTAAAATTAGAATGTTCATCTTAATTATTAGTGATATAGGTACGTAGCCAAAAATAACATGATACCATTTTTAATTAGCTGCAAAATCATTTCATTTGTTATTTGATATATTTTATAATGAATTATCTCAATCTCCAGAGAAGCAAAGCTTTCTCAACACCACCTAATTAAGCTATTATTTTCATTTATATTTTTCTAGTTTAGGTTTAGATCAATGTACATACGTGTCCATGTGTACATTTTTTATTTAAAATATTGTATGTTATTGCATATGTGAATTACTTCATGCATATATGTGTGAGATTTTGAGACAATATTTTTTATATTTTTTTTGTTAAACAGAAGCTAGTAATTAAGATAAAAATTAATTGTTTCCACAATAATGTTTTGTTGCAGACGTGACAGTTTCATCACTCACAGAGCCTTCTGTGATGCCCTAGCTCAGGAGAGTGCGAGGAACCCTACAAGCTTAAACCCTATGGCCGCTCATCTTTATGGCTCAAACCACCATATGAGCTTAGGCTTATCTCATCATCAGCAACTTGGTTCCTCAATGTCCCACCATCATCTTCATCCTCAAAACCTCCACGCTTCTTCTGCAACAGCAAACCCTAATTCCAGTCTCCAGCGTCTAGGCAATGCCAATAATAATGCAGCAAAATTTGAGGCTTCTTCCTTAATCTCACCATCTTCATCATCAAACCCGTCAATGCCTAATCATTCCTCGGCTTTCTTCATGACAGATCCTATACCTAATCAAGGATTTCATCAGCAGCAAGCAGCGGCATTTTCGGCTTCAGGCAAGTCATCGTCGTCTTTACATGGTCTCATGCGGCTTCCTGATCTTCAAGGAAACCCGAGTAATAATCTAGGGTTCTTCGCTAATAACAGTATCATCACTGATCAGTTCAGTAACGTCCCTATTGGTGATCATCAGTCTACAGGTTTGCTCTTCAGTAACTCAATGCAACACGCCGACGAGGTTTCTCCGGCGGCCGCGCATATGTCTGCTACTGCATTGCTTCAGAAAGCTGCTCAAATGGGCTCGACCACTACCACGTCGAATAATAATAGTTCTTCCTCGTTACTCAGAGGAATGGGTGGCGGTTCATCAACAAACAATAACAATGGGGCTAAATCCGATAATCTTGTTGCTTTTGCGAGTGACAGTACAGAAATCGACCACCACCACCATCATCTTCGAGGGTTGATGAACTCTCTTGTTAATGAGAATGCTTCGATATTTGGAAATGTAGCAGGGAACGATCATCATCATCATCAGGCTAATAGTCTGCAACAGAATCTGGGTACTGTGAGCTTCGGAGGTTCTGATAAGTTAACGTTAGACTTTTTAGGTGTCGGAGGAATGGTGAGGAACATGAACGGCGGATTTTCACAGAGAGAACAACAACATGGAAGCATGAACATGAGTTCTTTGGAACCTGAACAACAGGCAAGCCAAACTTTCAGAAGCACGACGATGCAATGAGGAAATATATAATCAGGAGAAGAAATTAATGTCCCAAACATGTGAACTAGTTTCATCGTCAGATTCCAATAACTAACTTGGCTAAACCATTTTTTTGTTTTGTCTTCTGGAGTAAAATATACAATTCGGTCCTTGAAAAATATATCTCCTTTTACACAAGTGTGTATATTGATTAATGAGTTAGTTACTCAAATTGATGATGATGAGTAGAGTAAATATACAATTTGGTCCAGTTGATGGACTAAAATGTAATATGGTTTAATTTGAGAAGCCAACTCAGTTCTAAAAAGTAATTATGCATCAGGAGGTATATGTGTTTGTAGAAACCAAATTGTATGTATCTACTTTTCTTCTTCTCTCTTAATTAGTTTTCCTCCATATTTGGAAAATTCTATGTTGAATATTAGGGTTTCATTTCTCCAAGTTTCAATCCTTGTATTATATTCTTCCTTCTTGAATCTCTTTACCTTCATGATACGTGTAATATACTCACACACTAAAACAATAACAGTTCAAGATATATATAGAGAATATTAAAGATGTATGCACAGAGAGATCGATAAATGACATTTAGTTTATATTGAAAAACCATGTTTTTATATATTTTATGCTTTTATTGATATATATATAACTTGTTGGGAAAAACATTTCTATGTATGAAGTGCTAGCTTATTCAAAACTAAAGTGTATTCTACGCATGCGCATGGCACATATATATATAGCGACTTGGTATATGAAATTCATCATCTTGCTTGTTGCCTATACCTAATCCCTTATATTTTAATACAGAGAATTTTTTTTTATAACTAATCGCTCTATCGCTAGTACAACAACTTCATAAAATATGCATACTTTCAGGTACTGTGCTGACATGTTTTCATAATTTAATACTGTTAAAATTTAATTAATTTTTAAAGCTTTGGAATTAAATATTAAAGTAATGCTTAGTATTATTATACACATTTTTTGCTTACGAGTTTTACCTATGGCTAAACCAGGCTCAACTGCTCCGCCTCTCTTCATTATTCTTTTGAACTTCTTGTCATATATATTATATTATCGACTAAGTTAATTACATATTGTTCTCTTCAGCTTTGGCTACGTTATTTACACGTAACCACGGAAGTCCCCTTGTGAATTGAAAAAAATAACTTTCTTGGAGTAGTGTTCATGGGATTATTGAACGTTAGATACAAGGAACCCACTTAACTACATCACAATGAAAAGAAGAAAAAACTACTCAATCCATACGTTACGTTTTTAAATATAGTACATAGTTTTTTAAGTCTCTGTGTCTCCTTTTATAATACACAGTTTAGAATTTTTTGATGTTTTAAAATAATATCTTTTCAAAAATAATCAGGGGAAGATTTGAAAATTATAAGAACAAAACATTTTTCAGATAAAGACAAGTTTCTTGTTCTGCGTTGCTTACTATTTAGGAAAGGAGGGTGTACGTACTACGTACTTAGGCTAAATTCAAATTCTAACTTTGGTTGCTATTGAACGCATTTTAAAAGATTGGTCGATACTCCTCTCGTCCTTAATTAAAAGCTATATATCTAGTTCATATAGGTTAAGGATATCAATAAATTACTTAATTAAAACACATGTGATCTTATCTCTATAAAATATTTTTGTATAATATATGTTAGATTATCAATTTATAAATTAGGTAAATTAATTTAAAAATTAATAATAATATAAAAAATAATTTAGATTAATGTCTTATAATGATTTAATACTAGGTCTTACATTTAATTCCCGAGGAGTATAATAGTAACATTGGGGTGAAGTGGTAGATAACATGGAGTGCATGGAAGAATTAATGGCGGTTTTATGTTTAGAAGAAGAGCTTATAGAAAGAAGTGATTTAAAAGTGATTCTGGAGACTAATTTTTAGAATAAAAGTGATGGTAAAAAAATAAGTATTTTGATTGTTATTATCAAAATAAATTTTATAATAGGTAAATTATCATAAAGGGCATGTGATAAAATAACAGAGAAAAAAGATAGAGGCAAAATTGTCATTACATAGCCTAAAAGTAATTTTGCCTACTCAGAAGAAGTTAGTCCCACAAATTTATCTGAAATTATAGTTTTAGATCTTCAAAAATTATAGTTTAATTTAAAAACACTTTTAGACATTTTCTCCCTATTTAGTAATTTTTAGGCTTAATTATAGTTTATACTCAAAAACACTTTTTTTTTTGTTAACCAAACAGACACGAAACGTCATTCATTAATAAAGTTGTGAAAAGTTTTAGTCGCGTTGTGCTTGGGAAAGTATCCTAACTTCTAAGTGTCTAAATTTACGCCTGAGAGTAATAGACGGCTCGCCCTGTCTGACATTTATATCGCTTAGGAGGAAGGAAAACTTTGCCTTGCCTTCCAACTTTTTTTTTAAATTTTTTTGTAGAAGATAAAAAATAAAATAAAGTTGTGAAAAGTGATGAGCCAGCTGCAACAGTAAAAAGGTGGCCTGTAAAATTCGTTATGGTAATTATTAGAAAAAAAAGAAAAAAAAAGGAATTAACAAAAACAACTTGAGTGACAGTTTTTGTCGTAGGTGGTGTCTTTTGTTTGCTGCCATGGAATCATCAGTCCGTGAGCGAGCATCACGAGTCTCATTGCTCATTCATGTGTTTTTGTCTTTATGATTCCTTCATTCCTTTTCTTTCTTTTTCAAATTGCAATAACCATTAATGAGACCATAGCATAACCCTTGAATGACACATTTAATTAGTGGTTGTAAGCTGCCAACAAATATTATTCTAATTGATAAAGAGTTAGCTTATAATCGTATTGCTAATATAAATATTTTTTAAATTTAAAAGTATATTTTAATCTTGATAAGTTTAAGGTTTCAACTCACTTAAAATTTTTAATTAACTATTAATTAATAGTTGTAAGTTGTGAATTTATTGAGACTATCGTTGCCAAACGATGACAATCAAATTATTATTAGAAAATAAATTAAGGATATGTAAGTGTGTGTATATATATAGGTGAATCATACCAAATGACTTAAAGCTATTTTGGTATAAATGATAAGTCCTTACGTACTCAGAAATTAGTTGATATGTTTGTTTTATTTTTAAATATATATAAAATTTTAATCTATTTTTCGCTTAATTTTATTATTTTTTTTAAATTATATTTAGTGATTATATATATTAAAGAGATTTACACAAATATGAATACTTTCTAATATAAATTATTAAATATGATATTTAAAAAAATTAATTTTATAAATAATTAATTTTTTTAATATGTGTAAATTAGTTTCGTAACACTTAACATTTAGTAGCAGGGGGAAGTAATATATATGTATATGGCAGCTGCATTATTACTCCATACATAAGTATGTATGGTTTCAGGGCAGAATCAAGCACTTGGTTAAGAATATAATGTCCTCGATCGCATTTATCAAAATAGGCAGACAAAAGAACCATATGTGGTGGGACTTCATTGTTGGTGTCATTCCTACATTTCATCACAGGGCACAAACACAGCACACAACAGACATAATTTTCTCCAATGGGGCCAATTTGTGTGAACATATATATCATATAAAATGGGAAGGGAGATTACTTCCCTACAATAAATAATATTCCTAACTGGTCAGCTTCCCCTATAATCTCAAATGACCATTTAAATTCACAAGCTCAAGTTGTTACGTACTGAGCAAATTAAAAGGCTATAAATAGTTTCATCCTAATCCAGCACTAGCCCAAATGCATGGTATGAGGCTTAATACCTGTAATGCATGTATAAGGTCTTTTACGATCGAGTATATGTTATTGTTATCTATCCATCAACATATTCCCATGGAAGGCTAATGACTCCAATGGTGCGCCCCCCTTGAAGAAGTACAAGCAATACAGCTTCTATCACTACAAAAAAATTTAGTTTTGGCGACGACTTTTCAGCGGCGACAAAAAAAGTCGCCGCTGAAAATAGACTTTCAGCGGCGACAATAAAAGTCGCCGCTGAAAGTACGACTTTCAGCGGCGACTTTTATTGTCGCCGCTGAAGGTCAACAATGAAAAAAAATTTTACTACACTTTTTTACTGCGACAATTATTGTCGCCACATAAGGTAATAAAATCTGCATCGACATACGTGGGTCATAGCAGAAAGTCTATAATTTTGACGGTGACAATTTCTTGTCGCCGCAGAAGGTATGATTCAGCAGCGACTTTTGTTTCCTTTAGCGGCAACAAAAGTCTGCATACATTTTTTTTCAAAATCAATAGGGTATGAAGCAACTATCTAATATGTTGAATTAAATTATATGGAGGAGGAGATAGAGAGAGGGAGATGTATGTAGAGATCGAGAGAAATAATAGATGTAAAATACATACATACGTTCTTGATTACTGTTGCATATGCCTTCTGTTGCTGTATTTCATATAATATCCCAACTTTCATAAAAAATGTTTATAAGGTATTATTGAGTGCAAAAGTATTTTTTTGAAAGGGTTTATTTTCCCAAAAAAGACCCAAATGATTTAATAGTTATTTTTTTGTAATTAAATGCCTATTTTCATAGAAAATTTAAGAAAAATAGTTAGAATTTATCATTTGTACATAAAATTTAAAAAAAAATTATCTAATAAGTTGAAGAAGCTATTAGAAAAAAAATACAGTTATTTTATTAAGTACATTATTTTTTAAAAATTATTTAGGAAAATGAAGACTTTCAGCGGTGACAAAATAGTCGCCGCTGAAAGTAGACATTCAGCGGCGACATTTTTTGTCGCCGCTGAAAGTAGGACTTTCAGCGGCAACTTTAATTGTCGCCGCTGAAAGTCAATATTGAAAAAAAATCGCGCCCGTGAGGGGAAAAAATCGCGCCAAAATCCTACTTTACCTTCTGCCTTCGTTTTCCACCGACACTTAACCTATTCGTATCATCAACCCCTTCTTCCTATTGAGTGAGCAGAGGAGAGCGAGAGAGAGAGAGCACGGGACTGGAGGATTGTGACGACTGAGGAGTGACCGGAGGGTGGAGACTAAGCCTACAACGTCGTCCACCTGAGGTGAGCTCTCAACTTCCGTCTTCATCTTCAAACTTCTCTATTCTTCTGATCTGGGGGAGTGGTTCTCCAATCAAAGTTGAAGCTTTGAGAGAAAAAAGTGTCAATTTTGTAAGATTAAAGCTTTTTCGCTTGAAATCTAACAAAAATCATGAATCTTGGTTGCTGCAAGTGTAATCTCTGTTGAAAGTTATGTTTTTTTTTATAAAAAAATAATAAAGGCAGTCGGTTCAGGGTCGATGGCGTCAGATTCTAGTAGAGAAGGGAAAAGTAGTGCGATACATACACATATATTCAATGATATGGAATTTTGAGACTATTGGAGGAGACCGTGTGAGCATAGGAATCGAATTTTTGAAACTAGAAAAATGGTTACTGTGGCGATGCTTTGGAATGTTTAGATGGTGAAGTGGGAAAGTTACATAGATGTTAGTAGATGAATATGTATAAGGTTGAAGATGAGTATGAGATTAATTCTTGCTGAATCAAATTATGAAAGAAAGAAAAAAACTGCTTTAAAGTGCTATTTTAAGGCTTTTAAATACTAAAATAATGATTCAGAGTTTTAGAGCATGTTTTGGGAAAGCTCAAATGATCAATAAACATGTAGGGTAAATGTGATATGTAGGAAGAGTTTCATATGACAAAGTATGTTTGATTAGGAAAGTATTGTCATATAAAACGTTAAAAGTTCAATTATGTTCTTAACCTTGCTATATTTGGTTCGTATGTGGACTGCCACAGGGCCCTTCACTTTCTAAAATAATGTAACTTCCTTACTCCGATAGTTATGCTCCCATTAGCTCATGTAGGGCAGTCTAATTAATGTTATTACGGTTTTGTTATTGATTTTATGATGAGTTCATTGTACCAAGTTTAACTGGGTTGATGACTGATGTATCATAGAGTTTTTTTAAAGGCAAAAATTATGAGTGGCACTTAATCCCAGTGTAATACAAATCTGCCTTTCTTTGTGAATCATTGCAAGATGTTTCTACTAGTGCCGTTAGAGCTCCTATGATTTCAGTTTTGGCCATTGGGCAACATCTGCAAAATGCTAACTTCATTTTGGATTCCTCCCCTTCTATAGGAGTTTGAGAAGAGTCTGGCATCTGAATCATCACCTGAACTGACATATCAGCTTCGTAGAACGAGTTCTGCCTCTTTCTCGAGTAGTTTGTTAAATCTATCTCTATAATTAACTAAGGGGTACATATTGCAGCAAAGTTACAATGTTCATAAACTTCAGTTGTGCTTTGCAGGAAAACATGTCAAGAAAGACTAGGAGCTTGCTGAAGGGTTGCCTTTTTCATGTAATGATTGTGCGGTGGTATTGTTAGGTAATCAAGTTCTTAAAAGGCGCCTCATAGAATTGAAAAGGGTAGTTCTTATTAGCATTTTGCTTTTTAGGATGATATTGTAGTAAATTTTAACTTATATTTTATGGTAATATTTAGGGTAAATTCAGTCCTGAAAATTGGAGAAATATCTGCACTCACTGGAGTTATATTTCAGATATTTGTAGTAGAAAAAAAGGAAGATTCTTCACTCACAAACTCACGTGATTTATTTAATGATTCTTGATTGCTTGCTATTTAAAATTTGATTGATTATTATTTTTTAAGTGAAATATATATATTTTTGTAGGATATGTGTATTAAAAAGAGGTCGAGGTGGGAAATATTTTTGTGTTATTTCACCTCTATCAATTTCAAGAGGAGAGAGAAAAAATAAGGTAGAGCTTGCAGCAGAGCGTACAAAGATAGAGAAAAAGTGTGTAGCAGAGCATGAAAAGATATAAAAAGAGTGTGAAGAGCAAAGACTAATGGAACAAATAGAGCAAAAGATATAAGTTCAATTCGCTGCCGTGATGCAGATGGAGCAACCACATGCGTATACTTTTTCTATTTTTAGTATTGATCTTTCTATATAATGTTTATATATAAATAACATTAGTTTAATTTATTATTAAATATGTTTAAATAATTGAAGTAATTTGATATTTTGTGGGATGATTTGAATTATTTATCAAATATTATATTTTGATTTATTTAGTTATTGATAAATTTTTTATTTTTATTATTACATGTTTTCATATAAGAAAAATGTGAAAAAAAGAATTAAATTTTAATACCAACTTTCAGCGGCGACTTAATGTCGCCACTGATTGTGGACTTTCAGCGGCGACACTATGTCGCCGCTGATTGTTGACTTTCAGCGGCGACACTATGTCGCCGCTGATTGTGGACATTCAGCGGCGACATCTAATTGTCACCGCTAATGCGAATAGGCGACAGTCTCATAGGCGGCGACTTGGCGGCGACAAAATGTCGCCGCTAAAGGTCTTCAGCGGCAACTTTTGTCCTTTCAGCGGCGACAAAAGTCGCCGCTGAAAATTAATTTTTTTGTAGTGTATATTGATTACTACATAACGCAGTTGCACATCTCGTCTTAAGTAATAAAGAGTGAGGAGAGTGTTGTTATCCTGTAGAGCAGATAAAATAATGTTCAGGTGTTAGAGTTTTAATTTTCATTCAAGTTAAACATACCAAAATGGGATTAACTGAGTAAAAAAAAAAAACAAGCATAGAATTTATTAAACTGAAAGGCAACCTAGTCACTAATCCCTTACTAGGTTTAAGGATCCTTGTTATCACCTAATTAATTGATCGAGATGTTAATTCAGTTAATCTAGAGTCTTGATAGCCACTACAAAAATATTAAGTTTTGGCGATGACTTTTCAGCGGCGACAAATAATGTCGCCGCTGAAAATGGAGTATCAGCGGCGACTATATTTGTCGCCGCTGAAAATGGAGTTTCAGCGGCGACAATATTTGTCGCCGCTGAAAGTCAGACTTTTAGCGGCGACTTTATTTATCGCCGCAAAATGTCAAAAATAAAAAATCCCCCCCTTTGCATAAAGTCTATAGTTTTTACGGCGACAATTTTTTGTCGCCGCAGAAGGGGGATTCAGCGGCAACTTTTATACCCTTCAGCGGCGACAAATGTCGCCGCTAAAAGTCTGCATGCATATTTCCCCCAACTCACGGGGGTATGAAGCAACTATCTAATGTATAGAATTAAATTATTAAATAATATCATTTGTAAATAATAGATAAAGAAATTTCACATGTTATTGTAGTAAGA
Source organism: Leucaena leucocephala (assembly GCA_037074615.1). Taxonomy (NCBI): domain Eukaryota; kingdom Viridiplantae; phylum Streptophyta; class Magnoliopsida; order Fabales; family Fabaceae; genus Leucaena; species Leucaena leucocephala. The sequence goes on from CM073566.1 coordinate 20,484,557, forward strand.
AGAGATTATACAGATAATAATGTGATGTTTGCGAAAGAAGGAAATGAAGTAGCGGTACGTGCATGAGAGAGTATTACAAATGTGTGTCAATGAGTGTGAGAGTTAGTATCAGTGCATTAGAGATAATGTAGGGGAGGATATAGAGAGAGGGAGATGTGTGTATGAGAGAGATCGAGAGAAATAATAGACATAAAATACATACATACATTCTTAATTATTGTTGCATATGCCATCTTTTGCTGCATTTTATATAACAAAAAATAGTTAGAATTAAATACCCAAATGATTGAATAGTTAGTTTTTGGGAATTAAATGATTAAACAATTAGAATTTATTTTCCTATAAGAGACCCAATGATTGAATAGTTATTTTTCGGGAATTAAATACCTACTTTTTTAGAAAATTTAACAAAAATAATTAGAAGTTATCATTTGCCCAAAAAATTTTAGAAAAATTGTCTAATAAGTTGAAGAAGCTATTGGAGGAAAAATATTGTTATTTTATTAATTATATTATTTTTTAAAAATTATTTGCTAAAAGGCAGACTTTCAGCGGCGACTATTTTGTCGCCGCTGAAAGTACACAATCAGCGGCGACATTATTTTGTTGCCGCTGAAAGTGGTCTTCAGCGACGACCTTTTTGTCGCCGCTGAAAGTGGACCTTCAGCGGCGACTAATTTGTCGCCGCATAAAGTGACCTTCAGCGGCGATATTTTTTGTCGCCGCTAAAAGTAGACTTTCAGCGGCAATTTTTTTTGTCGCTGCTGAAGGTCAATTTATTTTCCGCCTAAAAGAACCGCGCGCCCGTTTAATGATTAAAAGAAAAAAAAAGCGAGAGAGAAAGAGTAGGTGAGACGCGGAGGCAGTGTGAGGAGCAATGAACCCTAAATCTTCTGAACACCCAACAAGAGCTGTTTTAATCTTTGTTTCCAAGGATATCAGAGACCACGCTGCCTATGTGTATGATGTTGATTGTGAGAAGCTTTTGTTCTCAGTTTTCTCATTACTTCAAAACCTTGGAGCTGATCAGAGACCAGAGGTATGATGAATTTTGTCATTCATTTTACTTGCTGAATCCCCCCTTCCCTTGTCTCCTCATTTTGTTACCCTGGGCGTACCCAGGATTTGGAAGTGTTTGAGAGTGATTGAGGTTGGGTTTTTGTAGATAAAGAAGAATTGCAGCATAGGAATCAGAGGATAATCATCGGCATGCATTAGATCTGGCATTTTAGCGGTACCTGGATTTTTTTTTAAAAAAAATTTGGCCTGAAGCGGTACCTAGTCAGAATCAGTAGAGAAGGATTGCAAGTAACTGCTTCATTGTTGAGATTGAGACACAAAGGCTTTGAGGCTTCCTAATCTTGACTTTTGATAGTAGCGGCCGAGTGAAGAATGAAGATTGTGCATTATAGTGATTTTCATGAAAAAAGTTATAGTGCAAGGGAAATAACACTTACTGAAAATGCCAAACTGAGCACGGCCAATACATGATTGCTAAATCAGTGATTTATCTGTTTGGCTCAATATGGAAGCTTATTTGATATTAGAAAAAACCCATGCAGTTACAAAATATAGGGGGTTTGTGTTTCTTTGAATTCTGCTGGTGGGCTGATAGGCTGAACATGGACAGCGAAAGGTACTAAACTAATGTATTCTGCAAAGTGCTTTTGTTCTTGGTCCTTGATTGAAACCAACTCATTCTTCAATTCTTGTCCCTATTCATCACGCCGATCAATAAAATATCTCTCAATATTCATTTATATTGTCCAGGAGTTGTATACTATTGAGAAATCCACAATCTTGATTCTAATTAATTATAATTCTTCTATGCAGTGGGTGCCTCCAAATTTGAGTGTTCCCATATTGGATATGGTTGATGTTATCTTCCAGCTTCAAGATGGTGGATGGATTAGGTAGTTTGAAAAATTACATTTCGTTCATGTCCATATAGATTAAAGCTAAGATGTTTGGTTTTAGATCCAATGTCAAGCTCAGATATGATTACAGTATATGTTTTTGTGCACATTACAGGCGGAAAATTTTTTGGGTTATTAAACAGATCCTACAACTAGGAATGGGTAATGCCTTTGATAATTGGTTGCTAGACAAAATCCAGCTGCTAAGCAAATGTGAAGACTGGTACTGTCAAAGGATATGGATACTTCAACAAGAAATTGCAGCTGTTTTTGGACCAACTAAGTATCATTTGCATCACGCACAATACAGTGGAGGCGTTGACATTCTCAAATTTTTTGCTTTCTCTTGGATGGTTACATTTAAATTGTAGTGTACATCACAGCCTCCCTATCTCCCTCCCTTACTGGTTTTTTTATTGAAATTCATCATCTTGTTTTTTTTTGGTATATGCATAACTTGTTTATGTGAAATTAATCAGTAATTAGCTTCATTGTGGCAATGTTCTGTTTCTTAAAGTTCTTTATTTCAGGTCAGGAAATCTGCTGTGAGAACACTTTTTCAAACTTTAGGAACTCATGGACAAAAGCTTACAAATGGAATGTGGGAAAATTGTCTTTGGAATTATATATTCCCAACATTGGAGCGTGCTTCTCACATGGTAAGCTGAAACCATTATCAATTGAGAATTGATAGTTTGCTTCGACCACAAAGCTGGATCAAAATTTTTGTTCACGTATAGGCTGCCACTTCTTCAAAAGATGAACGGCAAGGGAAAGAACTTGGAACTCGAGGGGGAAAGGCAGTTCATATGCTTATACATCATAGGTATATGAAGTTGATTGATCTTGTTTCCCTCTAGTTTATCTATGGCCTTATTGTTATGTTCTGTTCTGTTAAGAAAGTAAGGAGACTGAAACATACGGAGAGGCACAAGTGAAAAGACAAATATGCATGTGCAGGATCTCGTATTTCCTCCTTCATCTATAACATAACTTTGCGACTAAAGCCATAGTAAACTGTAGATGCTTTTGCAATCATATGTAACATACCTTCGTAGAATAGTAATTTCCGACTTGCTTTTTCTCTGCATTGAACCGAACTCCCTTCGCAATGATAGAATTGCACCTTCCCCACCATATATTAAAAGGCATTTCAAACCTGAAAGAAATCAAATTCAAAATTAAGGAAAAATGGTGTTAACATATTGTCCCATGAAAACCAATTTAAGCTTTAATGAGAAAAAAGACAATTCAAGGACCAGTTTCTAGGCTTACCTTATAATTAAGATGCCCTTACCTAATTTTCTTGCTCTCTCCCTCAAGGCATGCTGACCGTGAAACTTGCTCAGAGAACCCTGAAAAGGAGAAATATGGTGTAAGCCTCCTGATATTATACTATTCTGGAAGAAAGCAAAAGAAAGCCTCTAAGTAAACATACCTGACTTGGGTCCCATTTTGGAGGGTAGTAAAAGTTATCTGCTCTAGCAGCCGCAAGTGAAGACTGTAGAAATGAAAATAATGTGAGTTTAGTGTATTTATTATTGACAAATCATCTATCAACCAACAATACCACAAAAGCATGAAAGTAGCAAGCCTCTATAGTCTCTATTCTTTTATTAGGTATTATAATATATTGAATTATGTCCAGAAAAATATTCAACTTCCATGGTTTGTTTAGTTTAATTTACAAACAATTCTGTTTCCATTTGATTCTATGCAGGATGGGAGTTTTTGCTACATTTTGTTGAAAATAGCTACTTAAATGGTAGTAAAGAGGTAGCACTTGCAGCCATTAACTATTTGCAGACAAGTGTTATTTCCCACTCATCAAAGGTAATGATTATTGTCCGAACTCTAGCTAATTTTGGCTTGTAACTGAAGAGATAGGGCCTCTTGATATCTCCCTATTTGCCAATTAAATTTTTTTACTGCAACAACCAAATTCCTTTAGTTCATTATCGAACATAGTCTACCGTATACATGGTAACTGCTATATATTCCGGTTAAGTATTGATCTTTTTCCCACAGCATCAAATGCAGTGTATATTCTTTTCCCTGGGTTTTATGAATATTTCTGCTTTCGGTGGTACTCCTCAAAATGTTTTAGGTAGCTGTGTGATTCAAAAATTTATAGTATAGGTTGTAAACTTGCTGATTGATTCGTCTTCTTTAGCCTGTCTTTTGAAGATTTCTCATTGGAGTTAAAGGGAAGAAGGAATATATGGAGGCAGAGCGTGAAAAGATGCAAGAAGAGCGTGTGCAATTCGAGCAAAGACTAATGGAATAAATGGAGCAAACGATACAAGCTCAATTTGCTACCTTGATGCAGAGAGGGCAATCACATTCGCCTACTTTTTTTACTTCTAGTATTGGTCATTCTATATAATGTTTATGTATAAACTAAACAATTTTATTTTAATTTTAAATATATTTAAGTAATTGAAGTAATTTGATTTTTTATACGATAATTGAAATTATTTATCAATATTATTAGATTCTGGTTTATTTATTTATCATTTATTATTTTTGTTATTAAATTATATTTTTCATATAAGAAAAATAACAAAAAAATTAAAAAATAATATAAACTTTCAGCGGCGACAATTTGTCGCCGCTAGGGGTGTCCAACCTTATCCCGTCCCGGGTGTCCCGACCCGGTCCCGGGGATTTCGGGACGGGTCCGTCCCGTCCCGTCCCGAAATAGACCGGGACGGGTCCGTCCCGGGACGGGACAAGATTGATATTCGGGACGGGACGGGTTTCGGCCCGTCCCTCGGGAATCCCGTCCCGTCCCGATTTTTTTTTTTTAAAAAAAATTTACATTATCCTATCTTTCCCACTCTTATATAGATATTTTTATTCTTATACAGATATTTTTATATTGATATTTCTATTCTTTTTTACTATTACTTTTTTTCCCTTATATGGGTAAGTTATTATATTATATCAAGGATATGGGTAAGTTATTATATTATATCAAGGAGAAATGTTGGTATTTCGAGTAAGTTGCTGGGGCATTTTATATGATATAATTTATTGAGATGATTTTATTATAATATATTTTTTAAAAAAAAAATAATTTCGGGTCCGTCCCGTCCCGTCCCGAACCCGTCCCGGTCCCGTCGGGACCGGGACAAATTTGGGACGGGACGGGACACGGGACGCATTTTGCGTCCCGTGTACTGTATCGGGACGGGACACGGGACGGGGTTGTCCCGGTCCCGACCCGTCCCGTGAACACCCCTAGTCGCCGCAGATTCAACTTTAGGCGGCGACAATTTTATCGCCGCATATTCCACTTTAGGCGGCGACTATTTTGTCGCCGCTGATTCTGTTTTAGGTGGCGACTTAATCTGTCGCCGCTAATTGTTGACATTCAGCGGGGACTTTAAATTGTCGCCGCCAATGTGTATAGGCGACAGTCTCATAGGCGGCGACTTGGCGGCGACAAAATATTGCTTCTAAAGATCTTCAGCGGCGACTTTTGTATCTTCAGCGGCGACTTTTATCGCCGCTGAAAGTCAATTTTTTTGTAGTGAGCTAAAATAACTTTCGATTTGATAATAATGATCTCTCAAGTTTTTTTTTTTGATGTAATCGTCTCTAAATAGGTTATGTATAACTTAATTACTCGAGAGACAAATAAATCAAATTTGATATTTATCAATTATATGGGGCCCTTAGGTACATGTCTATTCTAATTGCAAATCAGATAAAAATATAATCTCATAATACTCCGTCTTAAAGCCTACTTAAGAATTTATTCATCAAGATGAGATAAGCCCTCGTGCCCAAACTCATATTTGATGATGGCCAAACATTAAACAGATAAATAAAAAGAGGATTGAATAATCAAAATTATAACATTAAGCATAATTGATGTATTAAAGAAAAAAATGTCTAATATGCGAATAAGTTGATAGCTACTCTAAATTTAAAAAGAAATTTAGCCACACATTGCTAAAATAAAATCCATAAAATATATCTTATAATTAATCAAAGAGAAAGAAGATATATAAAAGATAATTAGATATTTATAAACTTAATAAAATATATATTAAAATATACATCTATTTAATTATAAAATATATACTTATCAATTAATGTGGCAACTTAATAACTTTTAATTGCAAGGAGTTGTCTATGAAGAGATGTATAACTAAAACACAAAAATACTACTCTTTTGTCCCTTGGATATCATCCACTAACGCTTGTGATTTGCTTTTATAATATATGAATTTTTCTTCCTCAAAATAAATTTTGAAAATAATTTTTATTTTATCTGCCTAAGTGGGCCTTAGATAATAATATCAAATATTTAGGATATTTAGATATAGTCTTCTTATCCAAGGTATTGTATTTAGATGTAGTTTTTTTATCTATAATTTAATAATTTAACATAATAATAATCTTTTTGTTACAATAATAATAATATAACGTTGACTTATCAACAATTGGGCTTCGAAATGTTGACTCAGGCCTCATCAGTTGGGCTGGTGGCCCAATGACCATGTCATACGACATCGCTTGGAAGTAGCACAATGGCTGCTTTAGCTAGTTGAACCCTAGGTCCTTCTCTGTTCTTGAAGCCTGAAACACGCAGAAGAAGCAAGAAGTTTGCAAAGAAGGAACTCCAGGGAGAGCTAAAGCAAATAAACAACCATGAGGCCGATTTTGATGAAGGGCCACGAGAGGCCATTGACATTTCTCAAGTACAACATAGATGGAGATCTTCTTTTCTCTTGTGCTAAGGATCACAACCCCACCGTCTGGTTCGCGGACAATGGTGAACGCTTGGGCACTTATCGTGGACACAACGGTGCTGTTTGGTGCTGTGATGTCTCAAGCAAGTTCCTTTATTACCCTCTCTTTCTCTGATATTTTTTTGTGGGCTATTGACGTAATCCTTTTATAGCTAACAGTGGATTTTATTAACAATACCTACCACTATGCAGGAGATTCAATGCGGCTTATAACGGGCAGTGCGGATCAGACGGCAAAGCTATGGAATGTTCAAACTGGGCAGCAGTTGTTCACGTTCAATTTTGATTCTCCTGCTAGGTCTGTGGATTTCGCTGTGGGCGACAAACTTGCTGTTATGACAACTGATCCTTTCATGGAATTGCCTTCTGCAATTCATGTCAAACGCATTGCTAGAGACACCAGTGACCGTAAGCTCATCTTTTATATTCCTTGCTTTTATGTTTGATTTCTTTTCACGGTTGCGTCCAAGTATCTATAGTTTAGGGGTGTATTTATTAAGTGACAAAAGCCTTACTTTTGAGTATTTACCTATCGGGGGCAAGTCTCCAGGTCTAGTTCTTTCAAGTATATGTGTTAAGAAGCAAATAAGTTTATTCTGTTTGCTGGACTCGTATGGTTGATACTTGTGTTGAAGATTCCGTCCCTGTTTGAGCATGCTATTTTAGTATCCGTATATTTCTTAATGTAGTCATGATGTTTCCTTATTAGGCTATTATTATAGATAAACGGATTCTTCACATAGGCAGCCTGTATAACTCATCCACAGCAATTGCCTAGAGACTATTCATAGCTATTTAAGTGTTGAAAGGTCAATGTTATCGTACTCCTTACCCTGTTCCTCTGTTGCATCTTCCAAACATTTGAAACTATGCTCTTCCTGGTTTGGTGCTTCCATTATGCCCATTCAATGTATTGTGACCTTTGTATTACAGTTAAATATCGTGGTACCGTTGATAATAATTGATGACCTAATTTTCAGAGAATGGCGAATCTATACTTGTCATCAAAGGCCCTCAGGGAAGAATAAATAGAGCCATTTGGGGGCCGCTAAACAAAACCATTATTAGTGCTGGAGAAGATTCAGTGATCCGTATATGGGATTCTGAGGTTAGTGACCTTGATATTCATATCGTCATATGATGATATTGCTATCTTGAAAAGTTGAAATCATAGGTAGTATTGTCAACACCAGATTGAATACTGTAGAAGCTTGTAGTTTGATGTTATTTTCCTTCTCTGTTCCATGAGAATACCCGTCCCCAAAGTTCTTGCAGTGTTTCTGTCCATCCACTCTGCTTCTCTCATCATCCTGAGTCTTTCATGATTTTGCAGACAGGAAAGCTACTTAAGGAGGTAGAAAAGGAATCTGGCCACAAAAAGACAATCACATCTCTTGCAAAATCCGCGGATGGTTCCCATTTCCTGACTGGCTCTCTTGATAAATCGGCTAAGGTATTAAAATATTCATTCCTTGTGTGCTTCTGTTAGTGGTAATTTTTTTAATTAAGATTTTTATGAATAACTTAGGATAATATCTGTCAACTTAATTTTTCTTTTCTCCTCTGTTGGCAACGTCTTAGCTTTGGGATGCCAGATCATTGTCTCTTATCAAGACATATGTAACGGAACGCCCAGTCAATGCAGTGGCCATGTCACCTCTTCTTGACCATGTATGTATTTGTTATTTTAAGTTTTATGCTTGTTATGATACATTAATGTTTTGTTTTAAGGCATTGAGGTGGATATAATTAATTTTTTATTTCTATGGCACAAACTTACACCCCAGAAATTACCATTTTCTTGTAGTATATTGCTATTTTTCGTCACCTCACAAAACACATGGACTTCTAAATGACTGGACAATGTTAGATGAAAATGATCTAGCTACTTTACTTTCCCTATTCAATGTTTTTATTTGAACGATGTATTTGTTCAGTTTGTCTATGGCTTTCTTAAGGTCATGCATTGTGTTTTCTAGGTAGTGCTTGGAGGTGGTCAAGATGCATCAGCTGTTACGACTACTGATCATCGTGCTGGAAAATTCGAGGCCAAGTTTTTTGATAAAGTTGATTTATTTGTCCCTTTTTTCCTGCTTAGATTTCTGTTTATGATGTGCCGTGTACAGATTGTTCTGTTTGTTTATCTCATATTTCTTGTCCTAATTTAGATTCTTCAAGAAGAAATTGGGGGTGTGAAGGGACATTTTGGACCAATTAATGCACTTGCCTTTAATCCTGATGGCAAGAGGTATGTTCCCCGCTTTCTCTCTCCTTTGATGCCATCATAGTTATTTTTTGTTGTGAAGTCTCTATATTAAGTGGTTTTTCAATAACCTTTTGCTACTTGATGAACATCATTGTAGTCAAATATTCTTTCAAAATGGGAAGATTCAGAAATAGGCTTTTAAACGTGTCTCTGATATATCATTATTTCAACATTTGGTAGCGGAAATGAAAGTTTGCATTATCTAATTATTCAGGGAAAAGAATGACCATGTACATGGAATGTGCAACCTGAAATATAGCTCTAAATGGGATCATCGTACATAAATTTCCTGACAATCTATGAACCATTCTCATATATTAACTTGGTCAATTCGTTGTTTTTTGATGCTAAATGGTCTATACCGATTGATGCTCCGGATTAATTATAAGCAGGAAACTGGCATTGGTTAATTTTTCTAGTGCCAAAATGGTTTTATCATTTCTGATTTAGCTTCTCTTTACTGTTGAACTGTATCTTTTAATATGTGCTGAGTTAAAGATCATTCTCTCATTGCAGCTTTTCAAGTGGAGGTGAAGATGGTTATGTCAGGTTGCATCACTTTGATCCAGATTACTTCAATATTAAGGTTTAGGCCTCGAGAGTGTATTTGTTTGTATCAGATAAGGGATCGAAGAGGAATTTTACTCATAATTTATGGCACTTAATATTTTTGTAATCTCGAACGTGATTATAAAAGTTATTATGCCTTTTTTATGTCTTTTTGAGGCAATTTGTGCTAGAGTTTTATGCATTGAATGATTCCTTTAGGTTTGTTGTAAGTTTCATCAATTTTGATTTGAGAAGTCTTTGCAGGGTATTATGCTACTTTGAAATAAAATGAAAGAGGAAAAAAATGATAATTATTGTTGATTAATGATAATAAATATATAATAAACTTTAAGGAAGAGTTTTTTCCCCCAACGAAAATGGAGGGTAAATTGGTTTTGGAGGTATGCTGGAACGCCATGGGATTGTATTTTGCCTGAAGGAAATTAATCTACTTAACTGGGTTGCGCCTGCTTTATGTGATGTATAAACATTTTTCAGTAAAATTTTGCATAATTGGCTTAATGAATAAATAATTCCAGCTACTTGTATCTTATGTTTATAAAAAAAAAAATTGTTTTCCTGTTGTACTTTTTCCTAATTCATAAATTTGAATTAGGATAAGTCTGAAGTACAGAGGATTTTTCGATATAATTCTGAACATTTTGTAAAAGACTGATTTCTATTGGGATAGGATTTGTCTGAACCGTAAATATTCAATTGATATAACATATGTGAAGATCACAAGATTGAAAGAAATAAACCTTTTAGGTTGATTTTTCCATATTGTCGTACGCGTGTTTATTCCGAACTCCTTTTGCTCCCAGACGACGTCGTGGCATAGATTCCGTACAAATAGAGCCGATGACTTCTCGAAGAAGCCATTTTAAGTTTTAAACTCACTCTACGGGGAACTTTCTGTATACCAAATCCCCCAGAAATTGCTCTGAAACATTGAACCAAGCCCTTGCTTCCCTCCCCAATGATCATAGCTTTCCCTGTGTAATGGACCCCGACACGTGTCGCTGGGTACAAGAGTTTCTCCTCATGAGTTCCGCTCCAGATTTAATCGTCAAGAATGTTTGGAATGTTTTGCCTCCCTCTGGTATCGATTCGCGGCTGCAGAAAATATTGCTTCTCAGGTCTATTCAATCGGAGGTGTCTGCGGCCATATTTACTGAAAGCTCATTGGAATGTCTAGAGCTCATTGAAGAAATCGACAGGCTTGATGGCGTTGCAATCACACAAGCGATGAAGGAGGCATATTGTGCTGTTGCCGTGGAGTGCAGTCTCAGGTACCTTGAGAACTGCCCAGAGAAGAACACCCGCGGCTTGTTTGACGATGCTGTAAATAGGATTTGGCGGGGCCGAGTTCGGCAAATGATGAAGGCGATGACACTAGGGGAGAAGAGTTACTTATTTACGGCTGAGTTGATAGGGTGGAAGGACAACATAGAGTCTACACGTTGGGATGCAGAGGTGTGCGTGAGGTTAATGAACATGAATACCAGACGAGATGCACTCGATAAGGTTAGGGTTTATCTAGAAGAAACTAGGGCATCCATGGGCCCTTCTTTTCTTGAGTTAGCAGCTATATCGTCTCAAGACAAGGGTTTGGGAAGTTCAAGTGGCGATAAGATGGGTGACGCGGAGCCTGCTGCTGGTACACCCAATGAAGGTTGTGACAAGGGTGTTTCTGAATCTGTCTTCGTCTCTGATCAGATGAATATGTGTGAAGGAAGGTTACATTGTTCAACTAACACGACTGAGGAAGGTTTAGTTGTGCCTGATGAAAGTGCATTGGATAATGCTGCAATCTGCATGGAGAAGGCCCCAGTGGTAGGTGGGAATCAAGATCGTGAGCATTCGGTAAAGAGAGTTGTGTCTTCTGATGGCGGAAATGAGGCATTGGGTGGAACTGACTTGCGTCAAAGGATAAGAAGAGGTATGTTTTTCTTCCTTGCTTCTTCAGTATTCATATCTGTTCTTGCTCTCAATTTGTAACCTTTTACACCTTCTGAACTACAATTTTTTTAAAAAAATTATGACATCAGCCTGTTTAAAAGTCATGTTCATGGAGGATATTACGGGGTATTAGCAAAAAGCATTTAGTGTGTGCTTTAAGTTCTAAGGGGAGGCATAGTTGGCGCAAGTAGAATTGCTTAATTTTCTTCCAAAAACTGGCATTGCTTATTGTCTTACATAATTTGAGGGATCAGTTTGTTGTTATTCACTGTTTCCTTGGTTTTCCTTACGTTGATTTTTAAATTGGATGCTACTGATGTAAAGTATAATCCTTTTTATTTATATGCTATAAATTTTACTTTATTTGGATCATTCTCCGGGGAGGAAAAGCTGCTCTGGTATGATTGCATGCTTGATTGACCATGAATAGGCAAATCTATAGTTTCTTCTTCTTTTTCTTCTATGTTATTATATAGCGCAACAAATTTAGCAATACAACATTATTGATATGCCTGGCCTTTTTTTTTTTGGTGTTAAATTAATAACATTTTCTCTGTCACAGTGCATTTTGATATATTTTTCTGTGTCTTACGCAGAAATTCGAAAGGGAAAGCGGCCACTTGAACACAATCATGCTGCGCCCTCTAAACGTAGAGGAGTTAAAATTATTGATGCCGAGGAAGTAGGGCCAGAAACAGTTTGCAGCAAAGATCAAAATGCGTCTAATATTCAAGTTGAAAAACTTAGAAAATCTCTCGTGTCAAGTTCTTTGGAGTTGCGAGCATTGGTGAAGGATCCTCTTCCTGATGCATTAAATAGATCTGACACTGTAAGATCTGAATTAGCAGCAAAGGATGTGAATCATGAGCCTCCTTTGGAAAACCAGAGTACAGATGTAAATGTACCAGAGCAAAATACTCCTTTGGAAAATCAGAGTACAGATGTAAATGTACCAGAGCAAAACACTTGCAGGAGTGTGGTGCTTTATAAACCTATCGCTGATAATTCGAAGCCCATTGATGATAATTCAAAGAAACGTTCTTCTGCTAGTTGTAGTAATGTTCGACGTCCGAGCAGCTGGATGGAACGAAATAGCACTGCCCATACTTATGAGGTAACTGCACTATTCAATTTCTGTTTTTATTATGGTGGCTGGTTCTTTTAAGGTTATAAGAATCAGGATGGGCTTGGTGTTAATCTAAAGGGCGGCAAGTTATTCAGGATATGTCCTTTGTGGTCTCTTTATTCAGAAAAAATTCTGTGTAGATTGAGTGTCTATTTTAATTTTCCTAAAGCATATTATATATATTATTTCTCTTTTCAGTGGGATGATGCATTTGATGTCTTGCCTGGGGGAGGCCTTAAGAGAAGGAGGAAAAGATGGAGTCTTGAAGAAGAGGATGCACTAAGGGCTGGGGTAAAGAAGTAAGTTCTTGTTTCAAACTTGTAAACCAACAACTTCTCCATGGTTAAATACGTTCGGATTTAATCTGTTATGTGTTTAATTGTACTTGGAAACTTTTTCATTTTGGTAGTGTTCCTTGTAGGAAAGAGGAGTTATTGTCTTTGATCTAGAAGTTATGAGACATTAGGTTCTCAAAACTTTGAAGTCAACAATGTCACAACACTATTTAACTACTGAAAGTGCGTTGGGCTTCTTATATCTTTTCTGCTTGGATGGAGAATATGAATTAACTTTTTAAAGTTTCAGAGATCAAGATTTTATGTTCTCATTCTCTTCATTTCCTTATACAGGTTTGGCAAAGGGAACTGGAAGCCAATTCTAAGATTTTACAGTGAGCTATTTGCAAAGGCAGGAAGGACAGAGGTAAGCAACTAACAATGTTGTCAAACTCATTATCTTAAGTACATGTGGCTGAATTTCTTGCCTAACCCACCGAGTTGCTTAACATATAGGTCGTTTTGAGTTATGGTGGGGAGTTTGATTTGATTTCCTGTTTAGTTGTTTTGTAAGTTTGTTTGGGCTGTGGCCCCCTTCTTTCTCCTAAAACAAAAAACACACATACACACCCACTTCGAACATACAGATGAAATCTTCATCAGAATTTCACTGTGATTTCATGGGTTAATATGAAATCTTAATCAGAATTTCACTTTGATTTCATGGGTTAAAACCATTTTTATTTGAGTTTGCATGTTTGTTTGCCAGTTTTTCATGCCTGCATTTTTGAACTTGCGCAAGTTTCTTTAGCAAAGCCAACAACTGCAAGTTACTTGTTAAATTGCTTTGCCGTGTTATTTGTTTTAGCTTTGAGTTTTTGTATATTTTATATTTTTCAGGTGGATTTGAAGGATAAATGGAGAAATTTGACACGGTGATCATAGAAGGAGAAATTGCTTTCCACGTGTATACTGCATATATGTTAGGTCTTGAGTAAGTATTTTGATTTGAAGGATGAAACTAGCGACAGGGATTAACTATTTTGTATGTACATAGCCCTTGGAATGTGCAGTTTCACTTTTTGGTGATTTTCTTACTGACTAAGGCTTTTTATTCTGATGCTCATGAAAAAATATTACGTGAGCCAAACTAGTTGTAAAGTCATATGGGGCCCCTAATATGTAATCAAGTGTAATTTCTATTACTGGTAATGCATGAAGCTGATAGCCTGAAGAGTTGTGCATGAATGCCAATTAACTGCCTAATGATTTTTGAAGTTTTATTGGTGTCTCTTGAGCCTCCATTTGGCTTTACCATTTAAAGATTATAAAAAATTACAATTACAATTATTCAGAAAAGGTTAAATACCAAGATATAAATTTAAAAAATACTAAATTGTTTCTTCTACATTTTTTCTAACTAATTATGAAATCAAGATCTTATAATCCAAATCATTTTTATCTTTTGAAACTTAACTCAATATTTGTTGAGTTATAAACTGAACTCAATATAACAATTAGGATTATGTTAAATCTGATTTACAAACAATTGATAGTCTAAAAATGTGATACAATCTATTGAAAACATTAGCCACATAATTATTCTTATTTCAATACGATATTTTTTATTTATTTTACCAAATTAAGATATTTGATACTTAATTCTAGATATTATTTTTTTACTATAACAACACAAATTATTTTGAGCTTTTGATTAAATTATAACATCATAAACTATATTTTAAAACATTATATTTATCTTATTTTCTTTATGTTGAAAAGTATATATTTAAATTAGTTTGAATCTTAAATAGTACATTTTATTTCAGTTTGATATACGCTTGATATTATTTATGCCATATAACTAATTTAATATAATTATAGCTTCTATTATGCAGAAAAAGTTCGATTTTTTTTACAGAAAAAAGTTGTGGTAGCATTATGTATTTGACCTACTGCATACTACTCTACTAAATTTTAATATAATATTTATTTATTTAATTTAGATAAATTAAAAAAATAATTAAATTAATTATTTATAATGATTATGTTTTAGTTTTTATAAAGTATTTTATTTAATTATATGTATTTAAATTATTTTTAATAAAAAATTTAATATATAAAATTATATAGAAATATTAAAAAAATTATAATTTTAAATAGGTTTATTATCTAACTCTTATAACGGAATACGGAAGAGTATTAAAGATTCTCCCATCGTTACGGATTCATTCCATTCCCCCTATCGCCGTCTTTGTTTTCTCCTCCGTCTGTCTTCGCCGACTTGCTAACCCTAAGGACTCCATCTGCATCCTGCCGCGACCAACTGAGGGCGATCTAAGCACACCGTCGTCTGCACATTCGAAATTCAACTCCGATTTCTAGGTTATGCCCCCTCTTATTCTATTTCGATATCTACTTATCATTCATTACCCTAAGTGGTTTTACTTGCTATTTCTGCCTTGATTCAGTTAGGTGTTCTTTTCTGCTTCGAAAAATTGTTTATTATTTGATCCTCGCATGTTTCAGATGGTTTACATTAAGGCTTATAGATTTATTGCTTTTTGGGTATGATATAAAAAAGTGGATTACAAATCGTATTCCAGCGCCTATTCCTCGCCCGTTATCTACTAGGCCTAAATCTCGTAGTTCTACTGGCACCGTTAGAAGTCCGGTATCAGTGATGTCTTTTTGTTGGTTGTGTCTAGAGTGCTCCTGGCGGTGTTTCTCCAAGATTGGAATTTCTAATGTTTTACTGAGTTTAACTTTTTTTTTTTTGACGCGTTTTGTTGGCCAAGTCTTTCTGAAATTCGTAATCCTGGCTTTTTTTTATTTTGGGCATAGGTTTTCATCTGTCTCATCACCGGGCGCTAATTTCTTTTATGAACTCCTCTATCTCTGTTTGATGTAAATCGCTGGGTATTATGTTAAATCTGTCTTGGCTAATTTGTTAATCATGCATTTATATCTTAGGAAACTATTAATATTGTAAAATTGGGAATTTATCGTTTTGATTTTAGGTTTATTTTGTTTGAGACGTGGTTTTTTATTTTTGTTAATTTATTTGTGCAATATGCGACATATTGTTTTCTTTCAGCTTTGGGTTTTGACTTTGGTGATTTCGATGATTGGTTGCGTTTCTGGGTTTGGATAAGAATGGATAAATGAATTGGTAATTTGAATCCTGTTTGGCTAAACTCTTAATTATGACTTTAACTCTTTATTCTTGTAGATTCATTCATATCTTTGTAGTGGAGCCTTTGTTTGTTTTGCATTCAAGCTTCTTGGGTTAAGACTAGATTCAGTAAATGAGATATGTTTTGGTAGAATGGTTCTGATTGCTTGATTGTTTAGTACTGGATTTTTGTTAAATATCTTGAGAATTGTGGGTTGTTTCTCACAGTGATTAATATCAAAATTTCAAGATGCCGGCTACTGCGGGTAGAGTTCGTATGCCTGCAAACAATCGGGTTCACAGTAGTGCAGCCCTTCAAACCCATGGTATATGGCAGAGCGCTATTGGTTATGATCCATATGCACCCAACAAGGAAGACAAGAAGGATACTTCACAAAGTGAAGCAAATGCGGAGCCAGATGCTGAGAATGCATATGCCAACTTCCAAGGTCTCCTTGCTCTTGCTAAAATATCAAATTCTAATGTGGATGTAGATCGAGGAGCCTGCAAGAAGTGTGGGCGTGTTGGGCACCTCAAGTTTCAGTGTAAGAACTACGTAAAGGTCAAGGATGATAATGAGGAGAAGGATGCAGAAGCTATGCAAGTTCCGGCATTGCTTGCACTGGATAAATTGAAGGGGAGGGCAGCTAAGGCTGAAAGGAGGACTGTTGAGAGCTCTGGTGAGAGTGATGAGGAGGAGGATAGTGAGAATTCAGACTCTGAGGTAGACTCGGAGATTGAGAGAATTATTGCAGAACGATCGGGGAAGAAAATCAGCAAAAAGGGAGGTTCTTCAAGAAAAAGGAAGGACTCTGATGAAGATGAGTCTGACTCTCATTCTGGCAAGAGGAAGAAGAGAGGGAGATCGAAGAAGAGGCATGGGAAGAGAGAAATTAGTGATTCTGATTCAGACGATTCAGTTTTAAGGAGGAGGAAGAGGAGGAGGGAGCACAGGAGGAAGAGAGACAAGTCTTCAGATAAGAATTATGACCATAAGCATAAAAGGAAGAGTCGGAGGGAGAAGAGGAGAAGGAGAAGCCGTCGATCAGATTCTGATTCTGAAACATCTGAGGATTCTGGGAGAAGACATAGACGGAGAACTAGGAAGGCAGAATCATCAACTGATGCTGATTCCAGTGATATGGATGATTCAAGAATGGGCAGGAATGTGAAGAAATCTGAAAAAAGCCAGAGACGCCATTCTGAAGATGATGAATAGAATAATTTAAGTGTTTACTATGTACTATCAAATCCATAGGAAGACAGTTTCATGGAGTAGCTGAAGTCCATATGTGAAATAATTGAGTGTTGTCATGGGGTGTAAAATATCATAATTTTATATTTGGATGCAAAAGATGCGTGCAGTGAAGTTCGAGTTTGTAAAGAAGACTCTACTGGTTCTCCTACATCCAGGATTGTTGTCCGTGTTGGAATGACTGCTCTGGCATCGCCTGGTTGAGTTGGTTGTTTCGTCACCATGCATGACTAGCATGTGAGAGGTATCCTTTAAATCCGTCAGGTTGAGGATCTCTCTAGGTATTGATCAAATTGAAAAGGGAAAAAAAAAGATTTCCGTATGTGGATTTATATTGATTTCGGTACAATTACGTTATTATCTGCTAAATGTCCTTCAATTATCCTACTTTGTACTATTAAAGCTATAGAAGACTATCTTGTCCCTGCTATGCCTTTATGTTGGTTGCTTCTGACTGAAACGTTGGAGTCTTCGGAAGGGAACATTTGATTATAATCTTGTATTGCAAATATAAATTGAATGCATATTTTACAGCGTCACATGTAACTCTCCGCTTTTCCCCCTCTCGATGATTTTCTGATAAAAAAAATTACTTCACCAGCAAAATTGTGTTTTTGGATTTGGATAATCTAAATTTATTGCTTATTGCTTGAAAGCTCTCCTCGTTCACGTCTATTCTTTAGAGTACATGAAGAAGTGGTCTAAAGTGTGTTACGATGATTCAGCAAATGGAGAAATCAAAGTCGTCACAAACTGGACGATATTATACATCTTTAATTGCTGATGAAAAATTAGTTCATGTCTAGAAATTATTTTCATTCGGAAGGTGAAAAAGACTATATATACCACTCAAACAATTATATAGAGGCTCCCTAATTCGAAAAGATTATTGCAATTCTCCCAAATACCATGTATTAATGTAGATGTGGAAAGAGAAGTGGGGAAAATACTTAAATAAATATATATTATATACTGACTAAAAATAAAGAATTCATTTATTCAATTAGTTTTCCTAAATTCCTTCATTTCATACCTGGCGATTGGCAGCGTTCCAAAACAGACGAATAGCAGACCGAAGCAAACAAAGCACGGAAAAGTCAGGGAGCTGATGACGGAGACAAAACGACATCGTCTCAACTCCGTCAACCATATTTGTCCACCATTAACGGTTGTCAGCGGAATTATAGAGACGAGAGGACGAGACGACAACCACACCAAGAAGGCAAGAAGAAAAAGCGTACATTCGCTCCCCTTCAAGTCTCGTTCGTCCCTTTGTTCCCACTCATCACACTCTTTCCTATGTGCTCTAATTTCCTCGATCTTTTCATTTTAAATCGAACCTGATCATCTGGTTCAATTAAGCCCCGAGGTAAAGTTCTAATCTTTTATTAATTTTTCTATGGTGCTGAAACCTTTTTGGGTATATAAGAGGAGGGTTTTGGTAGGATACATCCAATGTGTACTTGTTGGTGTGTGTACAAGAGATTTACATGTTTGGATGGTCTTTCTGATTTATGCGTTGTGAAGTATAAAAATTGGTATGCTTCACTTATGAAATAAGGAAGGATATAGGGTATGTTATGCTGAATTGGATTGCTGATTTTGCCTCTAATGTGACCAAAGCGATCAAAGAACTCATCTTTTGTGATAAGGAACGATAGTTTAGTGTAAAAGGAGTCTTAAGGAAGGAATTTTGGGTCATAGGTTACTCCAAACTGATCTTCTGATTTCCCCTTCCACAAACTTTTGGCATTATATGAAATTTTCTTCTTTGATTTAAAAACTAAATCGTCTAAAGAATTCAATTTTTCGATATAAATAAGACCAAGCACGCTATATATGCCATGTTAGCAGTCTTTGAGGGAATATACCCTCCACTCAAAAATTGAGCATTAAACTTCCAGTCTAAATCATTATGTTTTCAGCACGAAAACGATCAATTTCATGGCTGACCCATAATATGATAATAGTATCATGCAAGAATAACATGCTCTTATTCACTTCCTCTCATGATTCATGTGGTACTATAGAAAAAGGAAGTTCTTTTATAAGAGTAAACGGGAAAGGAGAGATGGCATGTTCAACAAATATTTTCCAGAAGAATAAAGCTTTTATAAGAGTATATATTTACAATGAAATAAATGTCGAGAAAACAACAATTGTCCAGTATCTAACCCAGTAAGAATCTGCAAGTAAAGCCCCGACAAGAGGAGTAAGTCCTTGCCAGGTAGTGGCATTTCTTGCAGCAGAGACACATCCTTCATGTAGTGTTCTTGTAAGATACGTAACAAGATTTTTTGCAATGCCATAATATGCTAAACGTTCGCAACACTCGTTGACTGAAATTTATGTTAGATAAACATGTTATGAGCAATATATACTGTTTAATATGAATGAGCACCACCAGTATATTACCTAAAATAAATGGACAAGATTTCCAATTGCCAGTATTCTGCTTAAGAGAGGGGTTCCCATTAAAGTCAACGGAACCATCTTCTGTGTATTGCCTGCTGCTTCCATCCTTCAGATATAACAATACAACAGAGCAACAGATGGGTTTCCTTGGGTTCAAAAAGGAAAAGAACCGCACCAACTATGGTTATCTTTGAGTATCAGAGGGAGAGGATTATGGAAGAACACATAAACGATGGAGCACTGGATAAAAGATTTATACGTCAAAGCACTGCAGTTTATATTGCCAATAAGCCAGGCATCAGTTGTCCTGGGTAATAGATATTTTTTAACCAAAATCAAGTGATTCACTCTAAGGCAGAGGCAAAAAAAAGAATTAGTAATAAATCCATTCTCAAGTCCTATCGAAATGCTTACCGTCAATTCATCATACATAAAATCCTGGCCTTCATCGGAGGATTCCGGACCGTTCATCGTCCCACCAATTAGAATGAACTGTAATGAAAAGAAAGCCTAACTCTGCAAAACTAGACACAGATGGCTCGTTAAGTATTAAAGCAATAACAAACGCAAGCATGCTTCATCTTTAGAATGAACTGTAATAAAGCCAGCATTTCAGAAACTAAATCGAACTGTTTCGTTAAACACTCACTCAGTTCAATCAAGTTATTCAACTAATTTAGAATATCCAGCTGCAAATCAAGCCATGGAGAGGGTGCTATCACCCTCGATGGATCCCATATCTTCTTCAGAAGCCTCCCCTTTACTTGGCTTTTGCAATCGACAAGAAGAGAAAAAAACAGTGTCAGTGAACTAGATGTTTGATGATTGGCCAAATAAAGAGAGATAGATATTTAATGAATTCCTGAATATAATATATAGCCCAAACAACTCGGACGGATGATTATTGTGAATGTTGATGGTGAAAATTTTTTGAATTAACAAATTGATTATTTAACACCTATACTTGGCATCAATTTTTAAATTAATCTCCATAATTTATTTCTTTCAAATCAATTCTTATGAACTGATTTTGCCATAAAGTTGGATCAAATATTTAGGATTTACTGCCTGCATGCGCCCACGTGAATACAGAGTGTCAAGAAGTAGGTGGAGGCAACATTCTCAGATTTAGAAACCAAATTTTTCATATCAAGAAAGTACAGTTCACTCCTTATACTTCTCATTAGAAATTACTCCCTCTCTTCCTCTTTATAGTATACAATTAATCAAATCTTTTCTATCATAAAAAAAAAGTTAGTTAAAATTAGTTGAAGACAATAAATATGCCTCATTAATTTTTTTGAAAGAAAAATGATGTTTGATGGAAAGATAAGAATTAAATACGTAGATATATGAGTAATTAAATAGGGATAAAATAAGAAATTAATAAAAAAAAATTGAGACAACTTTTAAGTATCTCTTAAAAAAAATGAACTAGCCATATTAAAAAATTATCTCTTATAAAAAAACAAAATGAGTACCCTCTTTAAAATTGTTGGCATACATTCTCTCCCTCACGACACACACGTCTTCTCGTTGTGCTCGCATTGAAACATTGGAGCACAAGCCATTGAAAAAGAAAAGAGTGATGATCCTGAATTAGCTTCTAAACGAAGATGAGGCAGGAGAAAACTATGGTTTCAATCAAGTATTTACAATTGTAAATATTCTTCTCGAATTAACCTTATATCAAATAGAAGACTTATAGAATATACTACCTACAATATTTATTTATCAACAAGTAACTGCTGAAGTTTCAACACAATTTTTTAGTATTCATCTTGAATTCACAAACATACCAATCATAAAACCGTCACAAAAACTTTTTAGAATTCAGAATACATTCCAATTCTAATCTGCCATATCTTTATTAACATATATAATAAGATCTTTGTATAATACAAATGATATAAACCTCAAAAGGCCTTCTTCTGCTTGTACCATGTGGCACAGACTAAGTAAATCAACAAATTTAAGAGACTAATTCCAGCAATAAGACAAAAAAAGTAATGGAGATGACCCTCATTCAAATTATCAGGAATCCATCCAGGTTGTCCTCCTTGTGTTGTTAAGTAAGATACTATTGTAATAATGAAAGAGCTCAAGTAATTTCCCAAGGAAGTAGTCAGTAATGACAGGGCACTGCATAAACTCCGCATCGTATCCGGAGATTGATCGTAGAAGAACTCGAGCTGCCCTATGAATGTGAATACTTCTGCTGCACCAAACAAGAAGTACTGAGGGATTTGCCATAAGATACTAAGGGGCACTGCAACGGCTTTATCAACAAGGCCAAGCTCTCTTGCAAGCTGCAACCGCTTCATCTCCACAACAGCAGCCGATAACATGCATAGAATTGATATAAAAAGGCCAATTCCCATCCTTTGCAACTCTGAGAATCCCCTTTCCTTGCCAGTAAATTTTCTCGCGATTGAAACAATTATCCTGTCATAGACGGGGACCCAGAAAATAACACTTAAGACATCAAAAGTTGAGAGGGAGGCTGCAGGAATAGTGAATGAATTCATACTTCTGTCCATCATTGTTCCTTGTTCCACAAACATTGTTGACATCTGAGCATAAACAGCAGAGAAAACAATTCCAGTAGCCCAAATTGGAAACATACGGGTCACGATTTTTAATTCCTCCACTTGCGTCACGGTACAGAGTCTCCATGGATTTGAATAGTCGCCTTTCTTGCGCTCAACATCAGAAACTACAGCTGCTTTATCAAGGAACCTTCATCGAAACAGAAGTTGAAAATGTTATCCAATGAGCACTTATGATTTTATGGTTTTCAAGTCAATAAATGATTCCCTACATTTTTTTTCACTAGTTTAGCCAAGTAACATAACTAACCTGTAAGAGGCTAGTTAGACTCAAAACAGAAGGCTCTTCCTATAACACTAAAGTAGAGCTTACATTTATCATCTCACTGTCTCACACAAAGTGATTGATTTCCTTCTTAGCATAACAAATTATATTTCGCATGCAAAAGGAGAGTCAGTAAGCATTAGGAACATGACAGGAAGCTCAGAAAAATTACGTTAGTTCATCGCTATGTTCCAGTTTTCTACTTCCTTCAATTGCAGAGGCCTTATCTGGTGTCTCATACAGGAGACTACTATCAATTGGGACATCAAGTTTCCGTTTCCTGAAAGAAGCTACCACAACTTGGCACATTCTTGTAATAGGGCTTCCCCCGGGTTTCTGGAACCGGTAGCGGGGTGTGCCTAGAGAGAATGTAACGATTGCTAAGCCCATAAATAAAGAGGGAATACCGAATCCGATACCCCAACCTGCGTTGTCCTGAATCCATACAATTAAAGTGCTCGATACAAGAGAGCCAATGTTGATAGAAAAGTAAAACCAATTGAAAAAGGATCCCTTCTTAATCCTTTCCTTGGAATCAGTATCATCAAACTGATCTGCCCCAAAAGATGACACACATGGTTTGATTCCACCAGTCCCAAGTGCAATCAGGTAGAGACCCGTGAAGAAGACAGCATATTGTGCAGATGTAGCTGATGGGCAAACAGAATTCATGCAATCTGCAGGCTTTAATGTTGGAACAGATGCAGAAACAGTCAATGTGCACATTCCCTGCAGGAAAAAACCTCATCAGCTATTAAAACATTTGAAGGAAATTAATATGAACTTTTTTAGCAGTATAATATGAAATTTTCTTCTCTGATTTAAAAACTAAATGCCGCAAAAGAATTCAATTTTTAGATATAAGTAAGACCAAGCATGTTATGTATTTATGTAGAACACTGCATAATTTGCATGCCTAGAAGGGCTTATGAAATCACAAATATTGCAATTTGGTTTGATGCAAGTTTATTTCAGCATTGCATTTACTGTCTGGTGAATCTTCTAAAGCAATATATATGCCATGCTAGCAGTCTTCTATAGATCATTATGTTTTCATCAGCACGAAAATGATCATTTTCATGGCTGACCCATAACGGTATCATGTAAGAATAATATACTCTCATTATTCATGTAGTACTATGGAAAAAAGGAAGTCTGACAAGAAGCTTTTATAAGAGTAAACAGCAAAAGAGAGATGGCATGTTCTACAAACATTTTCCAGAAGAATAAAGCTTGTATAAGATTATATATTTACAATGAAATAAATCGTCGAGAAAACAATGATTGTCCAGTATCTTCCCCAGTAAGAATCTGCGAGGAAAGCCCCGATAAGAGGAGTAAGATAGCATGTTCCTTGCCAAGTAGTGACATTTCTTGCAGCAGCGACATATCCTTCATGTAGTGTTCTTGTAAGATACGTAACAAGATTTTTCGCTATGCCGTAATATGCTAAACGTTCGCAACACTCATTGCCTGAAATCATATTAGATAAACATGTTACGAGCAATATATACTGTTTAATATGCATGAGCACCTCTAGTATATTACCTAAAATAAATGGACAAGCTTTCCAATTGCCAGTATTCTGCTTAAGAACGGGCTTCCCCTTAAAGTCAACCGAGCCGTCTTCTGTGTATTGCTGCCTTCTCCTTCCATCCTTCAGATATAACAATACAACAGATCAACAGATGGGTTTCCTTTTAGGGGAATTTAAAAAGGAAAAGAATAGTACCAACTATGGAAAAACCACATATCTTGCAAAAGAATATTCTATCTTTGAGTATCAGAGAGAAACGAATATGGAAAAAAAGAAACGAAAGAGCATTAGATAAAAGATTTACATGTCATAGCATTGCAGTTTATATTGCCAGTATGTCAGGAATAAGTTGTCCTGGGTAATAGATATTTTTTAACCAAAATCAAGTAGTTCACTCTAAGGCAGAGACAAAAAAATAAATCCATTCTCAAGTCCTATTGAAATGATTACCGTCAATTCATTATACATAAAATCCTGGCTTTCGTCGGAGGATTCTGGACTGGTCATCGTCCCACCAATTACAATGAACAGTAATGAGAAGATCGTCTAATTCTGCAAAACTAGAATGAACTGTAACAAAGCCAGCATTTCAGAAACTAAATCAAACTGCTTCGTTAAACAAACACTCAGTTCAATCAAGTTATGCAGCTAATTTAAAATACGATCCAGCTGCAAATCAAGCTATGGAGAGGGAGCTAGCTATCATCCTCAACGAGTCAATGGAACCCATATCTTCCCCTAAAGCCTTCCCTTGTACTTGGGTTTTGCAATTCGAGAAGAACAGACAAAAACAGTGAACGGGATATTTGATGATTGGCCGAATAAAGAGAGAGATATTTGAAGAATTCCTGAATATAATATATGGCCAACAACTCGGACAGCTGATTATTGGGAAAGTTGATAGTGAAATTTTTTTGAATTAACAAATTGATTACCTAACACCTATACTTGGCATAAGTTTTTAAATTAATATCTGTAATTTATTTATTTTGTCATAAAGTTGGTTCATATAAGATCAATCAAATATTTATGATTTACTGCATGAACGCGCCCACGGGAATCCGTAGTGTCAAGAAGTAGGTATCAGGTTGAACAGAGGTGCAGGCAATATTTTCAGATTTAGAAACCGAATTTTTCATATAAAGAAGCCACGGTGCACTTCTTATACTTCTCACTGAAATTACTCTCTTTAAAATTCAAGCTAAACCTGAATACATGGAAAAATTACACAAGAATTTATGGAAGCAAGTATACTTATTATAATAATTTACATGTATGTGTGGGATGCAGTCTTCTCATGATCAAACTTGACCACGGGAGGCAAAGAGTGTTTTCAATCAAGGCACATAATTAACATTTCCTTTTGTCCATGGAGATAAATATATCAGAAATAAAATATATGACATCATTGCTGAGCATCTTTGATTCACAAAGACAACACTCATAATCACGACAGAAAGAGAAAATCATGGATGTACTTGTAATCTGCCAGATCTTTTCGACCCATTCTGCGTAGATTTTTGCAACAATGCCAGAAAAAATCTTAAGAGGCCTTCTTCTGCTTGTACCTTGAAGCAAAGAATAGGTAAATTAGGAAATTTAAGGAGCTAAGTCCAGCTAAAAGCCAGAAAAAGTAATCTAGATGGCCTTCATTTAAGTTATCAGCAATCCATCCAATCTGTCCGCCTTGTGTTGTTATGTAAGTCACAATAGTAACAATAAAGGAGCTCAGGTAATTTCCCAAGGAAGTAGTCAGTAATGACAGAGCGCTACATAAACTCCGCATCGCATCTGGAGATTGGTCGTAGAAGAACTCAAGCTGCCCAATAAATGTGAATATCTCTGCAGCACCCAGCAAGAAATACTGAGGGATTTGCCAAAATATACTAATGGGCACAGCAACATCTTTATCAACAAGGCCAAGCTCTCTTGCTAGCTGCAGTCGTTTAATCTCAACAATAGCAGCTGCTGACATGCAGAGGACTGATATAAAAAGGCCAATTCCCATCCTTTGCAACTCTGAGAAGCCCCTTTCCTTGCTAGTAAATTTCCTTGCGATTGGAACGATTATCCTATCATAGACGGGGACCCAGAAAATAACGCTTATGACATCAAAAGTTGAGAGCGAGGCAGCGGGAATGGTGAATGAACCAATACTTGTGTCCATCATTGATCCTTGTTCCACAAACATGGTGGACATCTGAGCATAAACAGCAGAGAAAACAATTCCAGATGCCCAAATTGGAAACATGCGGACCAATATTTTCAATTCCTCCACCTGGGTCACAGAGCAGAGTCTCCATGTATTTGAATAGTCCCCACTTTTGATCTCAACATCAGAGACTATGGCTGCTTTATCAAGGCACCTTCATTGGGGGGAAAAAAATTGAAAATATTTAGCTGACTGTAAATAGAAATCCCATTTCATTAGTTAATATATTAAAATTAAAAAGGTTAAAAATTCTAGTATCTGTGACAATTAAAAAAGGGCCAAAAACCATTAGGAACATAACGGGAAATTCAGAGTGGTGAATTACGTTAGTTCATCACTATGTGCCAGTTTCCTACTTCCTTCAATTGCAGAGCTCTTATCTGGTGTCTCATACAGGAGGCTACTATCCACCGGGACATCCAGATTCCGTTTCCGGAAGGAAGCTACCAGAACTTGGCACATTCTCGTAATAGGGCTTCCCCCTGGCTTTTGAAACCTATAGAGGGGTGTGCCTAAAAAAAAGCTTATAATAGCTAAGAACATAAATACAGCAGGAATGCCAAATCCAAGACCCCAGCCTGCATTGTCTTGAATCCATACAATTAAACTGCTTGATACCAGAGCACCTATGTTGATAGAAAAGTAAAACCAGTTGAAAAAGGATCCCTTCTTCATCCTTTCCTTAGGATCAGTATCATCAAACTGATCTGCCCCAAAAGATGACACACATGGTTTGATTCCACCAGTCCCAAGCGCAATGAGATAGAGACCAAAGAAGAACACAGCATATTGTGCAGGAGTAGCTGATGGACATAAAGAACCCACACATTCTGCAGGCTTTAATGCTGGAACAGATGCAGAAAGAGTCAATGTACACATTCCCTGCAGAAAACAATCACATCAGATAAAACTTTCAATGAAATTAAAGAACCATTACTAGAACACAAGGAAAAAGACTAGACAGATGAAATGTCGTTATAGAAACCATTTATTCCAAATATTGAATTTATAGATTTTTCAGAAAAGATAAGGCCCTCGAGATTTTCTTGTCAGTCATCAAAGTAGAAATGCTTCACTCTAAAGGAGCCATAGAGATGAGAGAAATAATCTTCTATGATAAGAAACTCAACTTTAGAAACTAATTTTCTGATTTCCCATTCTCCAAATTTTTTGACTGCATGGTGTATGATTTTCTACCATATTCCTCACCTTCTTTGATATATAAAATTAAATTGTCAAAAGAATTCAAATTTTAGTTAGGGATAAGACAAAGCAATTGCTAATGTAATATACTGCAAAGCATGCATCCCCAGGAGAAGCTTAAACATAAAGATACAATTATCAGAATTTGGCCCAATGCAAATTTACATTTTCGCTTCATCTTATATCTACTGTGGTTAAACCTCTGAAACAATGGAAGCTGTGTTTCAAGCAGTATTTAAGGGAATAACCACACATAAGGACTCTGTAAAAAATATTAGCTTCCACTAAAAATTGGGCCTTAGACCTCCTGTCTAAACCATTAATGTTTCCTATCAACATGAAAATGATAATTTCCACATTGTTTCAAAATAGACTCAGACAAGAATGACATACCCATGATCATTATCTCTCACAATTAATGTAGAACACCATGAAAAAGAAAACATAACAAAAAGGCACCAGGTCCTATTTGTTGTAAGCGGGAAAGGAGAGATGGCAAGTTATGAAATATTTGCTAGATGAATAAAGCTATAGGAGTATATATTTACGAGGAAATAAATCGTTGAGAAGGCAGCAATTGTCCAGTATCTTCCCCAGTAAGCATCTGCAAGGACAGCTCCAATAAGAGGAGTAAGATAGCATGTTCCTTGCCAGGTAGTGACGTTTCTTGCGGCAGAGACATTCCCTTCATGTAGTTTACTTGTAAGATAGGTAACAAGATTTGTTGCGATGCCATAGTATGCTAAACGCTCACAACACTCATTGCCTGTAATCCATATTGCATAAGAATGTTATGAACATAATATATTGTTTGATATGTAAGTGAGACCACCGCAATCTTACCTAAAATAAATGGACAAGCTTTCCAATTGCCAGTATTCTGCTTAAGAACAGGATTCCCCTTAAAGTCAACAGATCCATCTCCCGTGTATTGTCTGCTCGTTTCATCCTTCAGATATAATGTAAGCAATTACACAACAGAGCAAGAAACCATTCTCGTTTTAGTGGTTAAGAAGGAAAAGAACAGCACTAACTATGGGGCAACCACGTATCTTGCAAGACAACAGTCTATCTTTGAGCATCAGAGAGGGAAAACACCTAGGGATGGACTAATAAATTAAATAAGATCTTAATGTCAAAGAACTGCAGTTTCTATTGCTACTATGACAAGCATCAGTTGTCCTAGGAATAGATATCTTTTAACTATAATCAAGTGAATTGCTCAAAGAGAAAGAAAAAGGAAAAAATCAGTAAAATATATAAATAAAAATTCAAATAAATACATTATCCTGTCAAATAAAAAGTTCAAATAATGGAACATGACAAGAGATATTTGATTGATTAAAAGAGAACACTAAGAGAAAAACACGGATAAACACTGATTAGGTCAGCATTATAATGCAATAAAAAGCTTTGACAAATCAATGTAATGATAGGGTGCAGACCAGGATGCAATTATTGTCAGTTATTATACAATTTAATCTGCCCCACCCCACCAAACAAAGCCATCCCCACTAAAAAGTGATACAAAGTTTTCTTGTATCAAGGGAAGCTAAATATCTCATCCTATTAAATGTGCCTCTAGACGAAACAACATAGATGTAGAGGGTTTCAAAATAAACACTCCATACAACGTTAATCACCGATTTGGAAACTGATAATCACCATACATCAGCATCCTCGCAAACTCAACGACCTCCACTGGAGGATTCCAGATCGGTCAACATCGCACCAGTTAGGATGAACAGTGACAGAAAGTGCACCAATAAAAAATATATCTTTACTATTAAACCTAGATAGTTTGTTGATAACTGAACTTACGTTCAGAACATCGATTTTTTATTCCTCCTGATACGAAGTGCTAAGTAATCTAGTGGCTAACCTAATGATTGGACAAGGAGGGGAGCTTCCCAGTCATACAAGTTACTATATACACACCGATGGTTGACCAAATATCATCACAATAACGAAAGAGGACATCGTTTATCTTCAGCATTTGCCTTCAGCAAATCAAAATAAATCAAAGTCATACAGTCCCTCAAACAGACGTTCAGTCCAATCCACAACCAAACTAAGATGTCAAGATAAAGAAGGAAACCTGAAGAAGACCCTCTTCAACGAGCGAGTTATCATCCTCAATGGAACCCATATCTTCTCCACTTCCTTGGGCTTTACAAACAATGACAATAGGAGGCGATAGTGAAATAGATATTTTTGACAAATTCCCAATATATATATTTATATATAGCCGAACCTTTTCAGATGGATGCGTAGAAGAAAAGGCCACAATTTCTCGATTTGCACAAAACCGAAATAATACCGCAGAATCCAGAGAACAGATAATAAAAGAAAAATCGAACAGACGATAAGATAAAAGGAGGAAAAATTAAGCAGAAAATTGGAACATAATATTCATCAACAACGATTTAGCGGGTAATTGCCCAGAGAGAGGGCGAGAGACTGACGGCTCGATCACTAGGGAATGAAAGAAAGCACCAGGTGAAAGGAAAGTTTCGATTGATTATATATATATTTTTCACTTTCCGATTTTTATGCGTTGAGGTGCGGATTAAGGCATCTTTGTGTTAGTTGGCAAAAACCCATTTTCGCTTTTTAGTTTTTACTTCCAACTACTTTTCAAGTTTTAAAAAATATCAGAAGATAAAAATAAATCAATGCATAAAATATTTGTATTGTATTGTTTCTTAATTTGTTTTCTAAAAATATTGTGATCTGATTTAGATTGAAGCGTAGGCGTAGGAATGTGTTGGTAGACCAGACCAGGTTATCAAGCATAAAATACTTAATATTATGTTTTATCTAAAAGAAAAGCATAAAATATTATATTACTATTATCTCAATTTTTTAATATAAGATCTAATTAATTTTTTAGATAGATAAAAAAATTAAATAAATTAATTAATTATAACTAATATAAAAATTAATTAATTTAAATAATGAATAAAATAATTATAATATTCATCCTAATCTCATCGTACTGTCATACTAATAATAGCAATCGGTTATTTTCTATAATAAGTTAGTTAATAACAGAAACATAAAGGAAGACTAAGTTACAACATTTTAGTTAGGCCACCAAAGGCACATTTTTTCAATTCAAAACCTTCCTATATATATTTGACAGTCAGTATTTTATTTTTCAATGCTTCAAGTTGTACACTAGGGAATATTGTTTTAAGACTTAGTGTTGTGTTTCATTATGAAACCATTGTAAAATTGTATGGACCATAAGTATTTATATTTTCTTTAATATTTCAAGTTATAGAATTATAGAATGTATTTAAAAATCATTGTTTATTAAAGCTTTGAGTGAGTATTCTGGATAGGGAAACATGCATGTATTGCCCACCCCAAAATAACTGAGACTCTAGGCTACAAAATGCAGTCTGTTCATTCTTGGAGCTGGGGTTCGCCCGCCCATATATAGCCGTAAAAAGATATACATAACTATTATTTTAGGGTGTTAATTACTTCTTTAAAATTAGTTTGGGGTGCTGGATGCACTTTTACCCTTAATTTTATTATGTGTCCCCCTCCCTCTCCCTTTTTTACACTTCCTCCCTCTCCTCTCACCAGACAAGCTTATTCCAGCGCCAGTATTGTCACCGGAACTAAGAGTGAAGACATGGAGGGGGAGGAGAAATGGAGGATACCCATAAGTTTATGGGAACCAGAATGATGAAGGAGGACAGAAAAATTACCTAGGAGACAGAGAAAATAGAACGGGCTCACGACTGAAAGCGGGGTGAGGAATTGCGCTCAAATTATAGATTATGCTTATTTGTAAATAAGCGGCAAGTTCTTACTGTAAGCACCGGCAATGGCATTAGAACACTCAGGCCACCAACGGAGAATGTAACGACACAAGCACCAACACCATGAGAGCGAGCATAAGCAGACAGGCCCCGCACCAATGATCGGATGGGTAAAGAAGGGAAGATCAAAATCTAAAATATGGGGTTTTCGCAGAGGCTGTAAGTGAAGAAAACTATAAAACTTACTAGTGCTACCATGGAAGGTGCTAGCTCTGATCTTTGTTAAAGACGGTGTTTTTGAGCAAAAGTTGGACGAGAAAGGGAAATATGTAAGGTGCGGTTGAGTGGAAAATTTGATGAAGCGATGGTGAGAAGAAGGTAGAAAGGGAAGACTGTTTTTCTTTTTTCTTTTTTTAAGAGGTGGGTGATGGTAGAGAGAATGCAGAAATAAGGGGGAAGAAAGAAGCAGAGCATCAGGCATGAGGAAGGGAGAGAGACAAAAAGGACATATGTGAAGTAGCCAGCGAGAGAGAGAGAGAGAGAGGGGGGACGGAGAGGACAGAGCAGAGAGAAAATGTGTGGACAGTAGGGGGTGGGACCCAAAAACTTAATGGGCTTGAATGATATGGGCTTGATCCCAAGTTTAGATCCAAGAATGTTGATTTGGACCAGGCGAAGCTTGAGTGGAAGTTTTGGAACCTACAAAATATGTAGGTTTCGATCCAATTACACATGAAAAAACCCAATTCACGATCCATAAAAACAAAAATCTGTTGATTAACGAGTTACAAAAGAATTGGAAAAAGAAACAAAAAGCATGGGATTAAAATCGTAGATGCCTAGCTAATAAGAATTGGTATATATAGTAAAAAATATGTTTATATCATATAAAGACGTAAGTTCTATTTTCTCTGCCGTTGTGATAGTTTATTTAGTAAACGATCTTGTAAATCTTTTATAATTGTTCTCTGAATCTTATGACCTTGGTAGGGGATCCGTATCGAACTCATATAAATTTTTCTTTATCAACAAATTTTTTTTTTAGATGCCAAGTATAATAGTGGAGATGGCCGTATGCCTAATGTGCAAAGGAGATTTAACTCATGCCTCATGTGGAATGCTTTCAAACAAGGATCATGAGGGAGAAAAATTGGGGATGGTGCTTCTA